>JACEIK010000367.1:390185-472963 GCA_018107945.1 Datura stramonium | reverse complement strand
GTATAGGAATCCCATGTGGGAAACCAAATGACTTAGGCCTTGATATAATCTCGAACAATCCTATTCTCTTGAGCTAACTTTTGAATTGAGTTAAACTGAAGATTTATTTAACAACCACCCAATCAATCTGATACTTAAACCGATGGTTAATGGCCGAAAACATAACTTCGAAGAACATGTAGTACATTATTTATCGTAAAGAAGAAAAAATCTTCTAGATTATCTTATAGGAATAAATTTGAATATTGTTTCCTAAAAGAAATATCCTACCTGTTAACATTTTATTCTTCCACGATGATTTCTTTGGTCCTAATAATATATTAATGATAGTGTATCGATAAACAGATTAAGCGCATTTCCACTTTAAAAATTATTACGAGTACTAAATGATGATTAAAATTAAGAATCTATCATACACGCAATCAAATTTAGCAAGGACCACTAACAACACCATCGTATTATATTAATATGTTATGTAGCTTCCACTAATAAGCAATCTCAACGAAATTTAACATACTCAACTATAATGTTTTTATATATATGTGGATGAATTGACGTGGATACTATGACTTGCTAGTAAACAATTTTATACACTAATTAGTACTAACAAATCATTGGAGAATCATATAATATCTAATGGACTGTGATAAAAGCTAGTAGAATTGGCTTTGCCACATCATTATATATTAGCTATGTACATAGTCTGTAATGTTGGTGATCACACTGTCATCAAATCTTATAATCTATTTGTGACTTTCTGGAAGTGATTACTCAGCGACACTTCTTGGTATTATAATTAATGAATTTCTCAAATAATTTTAAGTTGACGTAAAATAATATCTCTGACTAAGTTTACAATCAACTTATCTATAAATATTTTTTAAATTACTTAATATAAATATAGCAAGTGGATCTACTTTATAAGGTAAGCGCGTCATGATACCCGCAGCCTTTGATTAAAATTCATAGTATGTAGGTAAATATTTATGAAAAATTTGATGTATATAATTAATGTAGCACCAAAAGTTTTAAATGTGTATTGGGTATTGTTGGTTAGTGTTGCATCTGAAGGTTCTCTTCTGCACTTAAGTCTAAGTTCGAGTCCCTAGCACAACATTACTTTTTTCCCTTACATTTTCTTGTCCTTTCTCTTTTCATACCTTTAATATTTTCTCTATTACAAATCTAGTTATTGTTTTTATATATAATATTTGTAGCAAAGTTCTGTTGTTAGGCACCTGTATTCATTCACAACGATTATAGCCTGTATCAAATATATTTTTTCACGCAATAAATACAACAAATGCAAAATACAATAAAAAAACATATACAGGGATACATACAACAAAAATACAAGGGATTGCATTCATTCTCTCTACTTTCACTTTTATTTATTCGCTCTACTATATCAATTGTTATTATCTTGTATCACTTATATCCATTCAAAAATGCTCTCAAAAATCCTAATAGCCTAAAACCAGCGTCCATCGAAAATATGTTGCCAACTTGCAGGACCAGCATGACCGGCGAGTAGCCTTCTCAAGAGGTTGTTCACCCACCATCACTTGTTGTACCACCCCTTTTAATGCTAAACTTTGGAGAAAAGATATGACCACCACGCACGACTCTTATGCAAGTCGTCACCCCAAATCCTATGGTTTATTTACATGGAGTACCATAGGTAACATGGAAATTACAACGATTAATAATACTGGAAGACCTACAATATTCAAATTTGGGCAAGTTTTCATATAAGAAACCTGATGTTCATGAGCTAAGAAAAGTTATCCCAACTCAATGTGGATTAAGGGTCCATCTAATGTTGGGCTTATTAGAAACAAACACGTCTTGATATTACTCTCTTTCATAGAAGATTATGTGAACATGATGTCCACATCAGCCTATTATCTAAAGAAACATGGATTTTATTAGCAGATGAGGCCCATAAATTGGGATCCCTCTTGAAGAAGAAACCTCATAAGCTTCTCAAATTGTCATGACCCGGATTGAGATACAGGACAAAGAACCTTGAAAGTCTCCAAGTTAACCCACGGAATGAACATAACATCTAACTCATTCAAATAAAACAGAAGATCAACATTAATAACATAACGGAAGACTAAACGTATCATAACATAACATCTGAATACATACATAAGTCTAAAGATGAATAGAAGCATTATCTGAAAAGCCTCTAATACTGACGAGTTGATGGGAAAAGACCCCAACTAACTCACTATAGTCTGAAAACTGAAAATACGAAACATATCTAAATATAAAGGTCCTCGAAAGATGAGGATTCACCAACTTTGATCGGGAAGTACATATGCTGGGAATTTGGCTAGCGACAGAACTGAGTCTGGATATTGGAGCCTGTATCATAGCACAATACATCATAAAATATGCAGTCAGTACATGGAATACACCGAGTATGAAAGGTAAGTAAAACCGCTAAGTAAGTAAAATCATTAAACATGCATAGTATAAAACATAATCAAGATAAGATATTGAGAGTAGGCTTGCATGCTATTTTCTAAAATTGTGCTCCAAACATAACTGAATATCATAATTGAATCGAATGATTCAAAGATGAAAAATGATAATCATAAGCAAAACTAAACATTGGGTCAAACCTGCTAAAACATAATATCACGATTGATGAACATGCAAAACTGAAATTATGAGGAACAATGGGAGACTTGACATATAACCAATATTACTATGATAGAGCTTACATGGTCCCGACTATCACACTCAAGTGGGAAGAGTCGTCCAAAACTTTTCTAGGGTTAAGGATGCCAACACGATATCGATATCAAGCTGAAATCCGCTTAGGGGTAAGGGAAGCTCACAAGGCGGGTCCTAAATAATCTGAACACACCTACGTTGGCGCGTAGTTCTGAGGCATAGAGTTGACTGACAGTTAGCCTACTCGGTGCTAGACACTACTCTAAAAAATAAGCATATTCTCTCCATTATTTTTAACGAGGATGAACCATCATCTAGAGACGAAGCTGACTCATAAAAGACATACATATATCTGAAATCATAACATGAGGAGCCTTGGCTCAAAGCATACCATAAGCTGAAAATAGTGGGAGTCTAGACTCCAAAATCATGTGGTAAGCTAATTCATAAAATCATAAAACATACTTGTTCAGATGGGCTTTCCCAATACTTCACATGCTTGAAATAAACTTGATTCAGTTTGAAAACATGAACATAGACATGGGTAATTCGAAATCATACTTTCTTCATAAACATCTCATCATACTTGAACACATATCTCATGTATCTGAACTTTCATGAACTTTCATGGATGGGAAGCATACTTTAGAAAACTTGAAAATAAAATTTATAATACAAAACATTGTAAAATTTTCTCATTTATCATAATTCAACATTGAAAACATGCTTAGATTATGCTCATGATTGACACTTGGAGAATTCACACATTGGGTAAAAACTTCATAGATTTATCAATTAGAATTTTCATGAATTGAGAGAGGATTGGGCATGGGTGTGGACTATTGCACCCAATCATAACCTTACATACTTGAAGAGATCTGATATCCCAACTCCCTTGATTGCCTAATGAGAATTGAGGAAGAACTTTTAAGAACTAGGCTTGATAATCTCTCAAACCTCTAAGCTCGCATGCATGAACTAGGATAGGCTTATAATGACTTAACCCTTCATAAAACACTCCATTATGAGCTTAAAATAACGTAGTTTAGGCCTTAGGATCTTAGAAATTATGGAAAAGCCCTTAATAAATTCGTAGGAAAAAATACACCGCCAGTCCCCACGAGAGACTGGACGACTCGTTCCCTGGACCACGACTCATGGTTTTCCATTCGTCACTTACACTGCTAAATATCTTCTAAGGATGGCCACGAGGGACACCAAGACTCGTGGTATATCCGATGATTCGTGGTGATGACCCATTAGGTACACTGCCTGCTTCCCTTCATCGATCAAATAACCTTTGACCACGGCTGATCTAACGAATCATGGGGATGACAATGACTCGTAGTCACACCCGTGGTCACACCAAACCTAAGATTTCCAATCAAAGCCAAAACCATTCCCACGAGTCTTAACGACTCATGGTGTCCCTGACAGGTCACTGGACGACTCGTCTTGTAACCTAGTGTAGAAAATTCTGATTTCTCATTTTCAACTCCCGAGTTTGATCTTAAGGTTTTCGGAGTATTACAATCCCTCCCTCTTGGGAACATTCGTCTTCGACTGTGGGAAATCATACTAAAAAGCAGAGAAATGCAATCATCATACTCAAATACTGAACATACATGCTGAAAACTGATAGAGTGACTGACTCCGATTTGAACTACATGAATGAAATGAATTCCTGAATCACACATATGTTCATTGACATGAAAGAAACTGGGGTACATGAGCTAAACATGAAACTGAATAGGGTACTAAGGAGGAAACTAATACCTCAAGTTGAAACTGAGCCGGAAGGGAATAGATGTGGGTATTTAGCCATTATTTTTTATTTGGCTTCCCACATAGCTCCCTCAACATTCTGATTCCTCCATAACATCTTGACTGAAGATACTTCTTTGTTTCTTAGCTTATGAACCTAACGATCCAGTATTTCTACTGGAACCTCGTCATAACTAAGACTCTCCTTCATAATGACACTGTCCACTGGAACAACCAGAGCTGGGTCACCCAAAGATTGCTTTAAGAGCGATACATGGAAAATTGGATGAACTGAAGCTAATTCTTAGGGCAACTCCAACTTAAATACTACCTTGCCAACCTATTTCACAATCCGGTAGGGACCAACATAAAGAGGAATGAGTTTCCCTTTCTTCCCGAATCTCATCACTCCCTTCATGGGATAGTCCTTTAGAAACACCCAATCATCGACTTCAAACTCAAGATCCCTCCTCCTCATATTTGCATAGGACTTTTGGCAACTTTGAGCTGTTTTCAACCATCCCTTATAAGCAGAACTTTCTCCATAGCCTCATGTACTGAATCTAGTCCTATCATAGCAGCCTCACCGACTTCAAACCGACCAATAGGCTATCTACATCTCCTCCCATAAAGAGCCTCAAACGTAGCCATCTGAATGCTTCAATGGTAGTTGTTGTTATATGCAAACTCAATGAGAGGCAAATGATCATCTCAACTACCCTTGAAATCAATCACATATGCTCTCAACATATCCCCAAGGGTTTGAATATTCCACTCGGCCTGACCATGTGTATGGGGGTGAAATGCTGTACTAAGGTTGACATGAGTACCGAGTCCCTTCTGAAATGATCTCCAAATCTGGGAGGTAAACGAGTACCTCTATTTGATATGATGGATAAGGGCACTCCATGCAACCGAAGTAGCTCCCAAATGTACAACTTAGCATAATCCTCTGCTGAATCGGTGGTTTTGACCGGTAAGAAATGAGTTTCCTTAGTCAACCTATCCACAACCACCCAAATAGAGTAATACTGTCAGCGAGTATGAGGCAACCTTGTGATGAAGTCCATATTGATCTCCTCCCACTTCCAAGTAGGAATACTAATGTCTTGAAGTACACCTCCAGGTCTTTGATGCTTAACCTTCACCTATTGACAATTCGAACACTTAGCCACAAATTTTTCTACGGTCTTCTTCATGCCATTCCATGAATAGACTTCCCGTAGGTTACAGTATGTCTTGGTGTCACCTGGATGTATAGAGTATCTGGAACCATGAGCCTCATGCAATATCTGATATCTCAAATCATCACCATTTGAAACACATAAATGACCATGATATCGAAGCACACCATCTCCTTCTTTGGAGAAGACCTCCACCTTCTAATTCTTAACAACATATTTTAATTTTACGAAAATAGGATCTCGTCTTGTATAACGTAGCATGGGTCACTAAAGATGATTCGGATCCATTCTAAACAATAACTCCACCATCGATTCGTCCAACCGGACAAACTCCAACCCGTGCAAGCGATGCAAACCCTTTACTAACTCCTTTTCTCCCACCTACATAGGACACCGCTACCAATGAAAACCGCTTCTAAGGGGGGCGTACGCCCTGACATTAGCCTTTCCAGGATGGTAAGGACACTCATATCATAATCTTTAAGAAGCTCCAACCATATCCGCTGACGTAGATTCAAATCCTTTGGGGTAAACACATATTGTAGGCTTTTGTGATTCATAAACACATCTCGCGGCCCAGGTGCAAATAGTGCCTCCAAATCATCAAGGAAAATACTACCACTTCCAATTTGAGATCATCAGTTGGATAATTCTTTTCATGGACTTTCAGCTACCTAGAAGCATAATCTATACCTTCTTGTGGTGCGATAGTAACCAAGGTAGATTCTTGAAGCATCACAACACACAAAAAACCCATCGGTACCCGTAGGTAGGGTCGGCAAGTCTTTGATGAGTCGATTCTTCAACTCTTGAAAGCTTTCTCACAAGCCCCGATCATTGTAACTTCACCTTCTTCTAGGTCAATTTAGTCAACGGGCACCGCAATAGATGAAAACCCCTCGAGAAACTCTCGATAATAACTAAATTAAACCCGAAAAAACTCTTGATATTGGAAGATTCCACTTGGGGTCTAGGCCAATTCTTTCACCACTTGTTTTTATAAGAGTCCACTGTACACTCTCACTTGACACCACACTTGATCAAAAAATGCTACGAGTTCCAGCAAAAACTCATATTTACATAATTTAGCATACAACTAGTGATCTTTAAGAGTATGCAGCACCACCCTCGAGATTAGTAGCTTGCTCCTCCTTACTCGAAGTATACGAGAATATCATCTATGAATATAATCAAAAACATATCCAAGTATGGCAGACACCTGTTCATCAAATCCACTAAAGTTGCGAGGCATTCGTTAGTCAGATATAACTACAAACTCATAGTGACCATATCGAGTCTTGAAAGGTTGTCTTCGGGGATGTTACTCTCTAGAACCACAGGCGATGGTATCTCGATCTTAGATCTCACCTTTGAAAGCACTTAGCACCCTGCAACTGGTCAAAAAAAATCATCAATCAAGGAAGAGGATACCAATTCTTGATGGTAACTTTGTTCAATTACCGATAATTAATACCCATACGAAGAGAACCATCTTTTTTTGGACCCGAGAATTGGTGTCACCACATGAGGATTTGCTCGGGATGAAACTCTTGTCTAAAGTCTTTTAAGTTTGCTCCTTCAACTCGTTCTCAATTGGAGCCATTTTATAAGGAGGAATAGATATAGGACGCGTATCGAAGAAGGTCAATACCAAATCCAATCTCTTCTTTGAGGAGGGATTCTGGTAGATCATCGGGAACACATTTGGGCACTCCAAACCTATAGAAACCAAGCTGGATAGTCGGGGTTTCGGATGTAGCATCCTTAACCTAACTAGATGGTACACCCAACCCATAGAAATCATCTTTTTGTCCTTAAGGTGGGAACAGAAGCAACCTACAGGCACAATTGAGCGATCCTTCCACTCTGAGGTGGCTGCCTAGAAATCTAAACTCTCTTACACAAGTTTTATAATTGACAGGCATAACATGAAAATAACCAATCCATGCGAGATAACATCAAAATCGATCATGGATAACTCTACTAAATCTATTGGGGTGTTGACTTTCTAAAGAAGCTGTGATATGGCAATTTCTATACACCCATCGAGCTATAACTAAATCACCAAATGGAGTAGAATTTGAGAAAGTTTGATAAGATTTGGGACGACTCGAAACTAATAGCAACATAGAGATTGTCACAAAAGATAAAGTAGCCTGGATCCAACAATGCATATACATCAAGGTGGAATACTCGTAACATAACAGTGACTACATCTGGAGACCTCTTGCTCCACGACAAGATGCTAAGACATAGAATCAATTCACCATCCGCCACGTGCCTAGTAGATGCCCCTGTGAGTTGCGCGTGCTAGTGGACCTTGTGATCGGAAGCGGGCCTCGGCCTGACATGACCACATCGCTTACAGGTAATCTCTAGCATATGTCCGAGCTTCCTACACCTGCAGCAAAGAACCTAAACCTACGAGGCAGCGGCCAGTATGTCTCGGGCAGACATCTACTATACTCCACGAGGGTTGGTCTCTGCGTGTCTCCTACTTTGGCAGCCCGAGAGCCTAATACTCATTCCCTTCGATCGCTTGGATCTAGATGGTACACTCGTTATAAGGCGCTGAGGGCTAAATATCTGCGGGTGGGATTGCCGACGCTGTCCACTTGGGTCTGCCCGGGAGAATGAAGCTATCGATCTTGGCCCTCTTGGCTCTCTCTCCCAGCGCTCGTCTGCCTTGCCTCCGTCGGTAGGCTTACAAGGCGATGCAGCGCAAAGTGAATATCCTAAAGAAGCGTCGCAGTTCGGTAATCACGACCCGAGAAGTAGTCTTCTATCCCACGTGTACAAGCTTTGCTCACTTTCGGGCTCTCGATCCGCCACCATCTCAAATGCATACTTGGGTAGCTAGTGAACTCCAAGGCATACTCACGACTGTTATATCCCCTTGCTTTGGATTCATAAGCTACGGCTATTTTGATCTCCCTCATCTCTCAAGGGAAAAGAACCAATCCAGAAAGTGGCATAAAACTCATCCCAAGCGATAGGGTCTAACTTCCCTACTATCCTTTCATTACTTGAACCAAATGCGTAACCCCTTTCAGCTGGTACAAGGCTAAATCGCACACTCCTTCCCGAGTCACCCCCATAATCTAGGTGATCTTTAGAACCTCATCAATGAATTCAAGTGCATCCTCGTCCACCTTTGATTGAAGAAACTCGAGTATCATCCTTAGAAAATCTCTAACTCTTCTTTGCGTAGCATTCCCGTTACGTAGGACATGCGCTTGCTTTGGCGATTAACACGAGCATCAAGGCTGAGGTAACATACGAATGCTTGCCACGAACTCTGCGTGGGCAGAGCTTGGGTGCATGCTCCTCGTGGGCTTGTGGGGGGACCTGCTCATGCCTATTTCATTACCATTCTCATGGCCATTTCCGTTTATGTTTCTTCTTCCATTAACTATGCAAGGAGGAATGATTAAATAGAAGTATAATATGAGTTAGAAGGATACGGTGACATTCACTTAGTACGACATAAATCATGAATGAAGGGGAACATTTTCTAAACGTCTTGTAGCTTCTTCGTCATAAGTGGCTAGTGCACTCTACAACCATGAAAAAGACTCTATTTAACCTTGGCATTCGGACGCCTAGGACGGTTCGAAACACTTAATGCTTTGGTACCAAGTTTGTCACGATCCAAACATAGGCCGTCGAGACAGGACAAAAAGAACCTAGAGAGGCTCCAAGTGACCCATGGCATGAACATAAGAAATAACTCATTCAAATAAACGAGAGGAAGATCAATAGGAATAACATAACATAAATCCCAAGCATACGTAACATCGAATACATATATAAGTCTAAAGTAGAATACAAACATTGTCGGAAAAGCCTCCTATCTTGATGAATTGATGGGACAAGACTCCAACTAACTTACTATAGTGAAAATTGAAAATATGAAACATATCTAAATAGAAAGGCCCTCGAAGATGAGGACTCACCAACTCTTATTGGAAAGTACTAATCTTGGGAATCGCTGACGGCGGAACTAAGTCTTGATATCGGAGTCTGTATCATAAATGATACAACATAAAGTATGCGGTAAATACGTGGAATGTCAGTATAGGTAAATAAAACCACTAAGTAAATAAACTCATTAAACCAGCATAGTACAAAACATAATCAAGATAAGATTCTAGGAGTAGGGCTTGCATGCTATTTTTACAAAATCATAATACAGACATGGCGAATATATCTTGAATCAAATGACCCAAAGCTAAGCGATAACCATAAGTGGCTTGAACATTTGGGTCAAACTTGCTAAACATAATATCATGACTAATGAGCATTACTTGTGAAATTATGAAGAACATTGAGAGACTTGTCATATAACTAACATTACAACAATAAAGCTTACGTGGTCTCGACTATCAAACTCAAGTAGGCAGAGCCATCCAAAGCTTTTCCCGGGGCTAGGGCTACTATGATATTGATATCCAGTAGAGAGGCCCTTTGGGGGCAAGGGAAGCTCACAAGGAGGTTCCAAATAATTTGATCATACCTATGTTGGCATGCGGTTACGAGGCATAGGGTTGGCCCGACTCTTAGCCTGCTCGGTGCTAGCACACTACTCCCAAAAATATGCATATGCTCTCCGTCATTTTTAACAAGAGTGAACCATTGTGTAGAGACGGCGACTCATAATATACATACACAAATATGAAATCATAACATGAGGAGCCTTGGCTCAAACTATACCTCAAAAATAGTGGGTTTAGACTCCAAATCCATGTGGTAAGCTAATCATAATCGTAAAACATACTTGATCATATGGAATACCAAGAATACTTCACATGCTTGAGATCAGCTTGATTCCAATTTTAAAATATCAACATAGAAATGGGTAATTAATCCATATATTCTTCCATAAACATCTCATTATACTTGAACACATATCTCATGGATCTCAACTTTCATGAACTTTCATGGATGGGTATACTTTAGAAGATTTGAAAATAAAATTTATAATTCAAAACATTATAAAATACGCATTGCTGATATTTCAACAATGAAAACATTCTTAGATCATACCCGTGATTGAAACTTGGAGAATTCAAATATTAGGTAAAAACCCCTAGATTCATCAATTAGAATTTTCATGTATTAGAGAGGATTGGGCATGAGTGTGGACTATTGCACCCATTCTAGCCTTACATACATGAAGAATGCGATTTCATAACTCTCTTGATTGCCCAATGAGAATTGAGGAAGACCTTTGAAGAACTAGGCTTAACCACCTCTCAAACCTCTAAGCTTACAATTATGAATTACGATAGGATTACCCTTCTTAAAACACTATATAATGATCTTAAAATGAAGTATTTCAAGCCTTAGGAACTTATAAATTATGTAAAATCCCTTAATAAATATGCAGGGAACAACACATTGCTAGTCCCCACGGCCCCGGACGGCTCGTGCCACCTGGACCATGACTTGTGGTCTACCGTTTCATCACTTACATTGCCAAATATCTTAAGGGTCACCATGAGGACACCGGGACTTGTGAATTGTACCCAACGATTCGTGGTGATGATCCATTAGGTACACACACTTTGCTTCCCTCATCCTTCAAACCACTTTTGACCACGGGTGACCTAACGAATCGTAGGGCTAACCCTCGACTCATGGTCACACCGTTGTTATCCAGAACACCGAGATTTCTATCATAGTCAAACCCCCTCCCCATAAGTCACTTAACCACTCGTGGTGTTTATAACGAGTCACTAGATGACTCATCTTGTGACACGATGCCGTCTATTTTCTCCATTTAAGTTCCTAGGGTTTGATCTTAGAGTTTTCGGGGATTACGTAGAAATTAATACCTCTTATTTTATTCTGAAAGTAGTCTTCTAGTACGCTTCATGAAACACCCCCAAAGTCCCTTTAGGATCAGATCCAGGAGCACAAAATGAATAAAATAGGAAAGCCTTCATTAGGTCACCAGATGAGCTTGTCAAGTGACTCGTTAAATCACTTGAAGGAGTCGTTAAATGACACGTTAGGTGAAAAAATTGGAGAAAACTTATGTTTCGGGAGATTCTTAATGATTGGTTAAATAATCTATTAAGTTTCATAAAGAATAGTTAAGTGGAGGCATCAAGAAAAGATTAGAAAGTTGGAAAATCTATCTAGTGGTCACGAAGGGCACTTGACGACCCATCATGTGTCCTAATGGGTTATTTGTGACCCGTGAGTTTTTCGAGATGATTTTTGAAGCGGAAGTAATTATGGGTATTTTCGTACTTCCTATGTTCTTATCTTCTAAACTAAGTCATTTTAACCTCCTAAGAGGGCATATTCTAGGGTTTTATTCATTCCTAAGCCTCATTATACTCCACAGAACCTATAAGTTGAAGATCAATCCTCTAAACCACCCAGAAGAATAATGTCCTCCTTCTTCTCCAATCTCTTGGGCATCAAACCATACCAAGAAATTACCAAGCCCTGGTATGTAGGGTGAT
Organism: Datura stramonium; assembly: GCA_018107945.1. NCBI lineage: Eukaryota > Viridiplantae > Streptophyta > Magnoliopsida > Solanales > Solanaceae > Datura > Datura stramonium. The sequence goes on along the minus strand of JACEIK010000367.1, from coordinate 460,851 downwards.
AAATGGGGGATTTCATACACTCTCATGGCTAATTTCACCTCTATCTAAATAAATTCAAGTCTGTTCTTGAGCTTATGAAATTGTAGGGTGATAAATGGGGGATTTCATACACTCTCATGGCTAATTTCACCTCTATCTAAATAAATTCAAGTCTCAATGTAGCAGGCTTATGAAATTTAGCGGGTTAGACTAATTCTCATGAAATCTCTTATGATCTCTTATAAATTGAAGTCTCTTATGATTCAATTCATGATTTATGATTATGATTACATGTTTTCTGCTAAGATCTCTCATGAATCTATGTTTTCAAGTTTATGATGATTCTAATCAATTATGTATGATCTTATGAACCTATGATCTCAAGTTATGAAGATTTATTCAAGTATGCATGAATTTCATGCATCGTACTTATGTATCATGGCCAGGCTCAGCGGCATTATTTTCATGGATACTTCACGTATGTAAGTATGATTATAATTTCTTGCTTTCAACTATCCCATGCAATATCCAAGTATGTTTTATGATTATGTATGAGCAATATGCATGTTTTGGGAGTAGTATCTAGCTTCAAGTAGGTCGGGGTTCCCGCGCACCCACGTCTTAGAATCTGCCACCACTTATGATAAGGGGCCCTCACCAGAGTAGAGAGTGTATCCCTTTCCCTAGCCTAAGGGTCGCCTGTTGAGAGTGTCTTCCTCATGCTACTAGGCTCATGATTACATAAGGTGATATGTACCTTTATAGATTCTTTTTCCCTAGCAAGGCTTAGGACAACTCGCCACTTGGCGAGATACTTAGAGAATCGTGTGCTTATTCGTGAATTGGTACATCGATTATGATAAAGCCTTCCACTATTCCTCATGTTTTCAATTATTCATGTACATGATTTATGATATCATGCTTTATAGTATGATTGACCCATTGATCATTTATGATCTTTTTACTTATATTTTCACACATGTAAAACCATATGATTTTACTTTAAAAATCTTAGGCCATTATGCTTGATTTATGATGAATAACTCATGTTTATGATTATCTCATGATCGCTATTTTAGCATGTTGTCCTAACTCCTATGTCGTAGATTTCTTTATACTCATGATTTCGGACTATTTGCGCATGTCTTACTTAACTGCGTACTTAATATATTAAAGTATTGAATGCATGCACTACGCTATATCGTCTCATGATATGAGTTCGAGTGACTCGATCTCGGCCCACATTGGTAGCTTCGCTCCCACTTTAAATAAATCTAGTTCAACTTTTGGTAGTCCTCATGATCTAGGACATACATTTATCATATATTCTCTTTTATGTCTATTAGCTTTTAGATTTTGGCAAAAGCTAGTTGAGGTGTTGTCTCATCAACTTATCCTTATAATTAAAGAGCTTTTCATAGAGCTATGTATAGATGGTTCGGCATTCTTGGACTTATTATCTATGCTTATACTTTATGATATTTAGTCTTCCACTTGTAATACGTTCCATATTCCTCTCCTTTTAGTTTATGCTCTAGTATATGCTAGCATGGGTTAGCTTGGAGCCATTCGTGGTTCTAAATCCAGGTAATCACGATCAGGTCCATGCTTGAGTCATGACAAACTTAGTTGAGAGGAATAGGTTTAGATGTATCCTAGGATTTCTAAAATCAGCGTTAAGTAGAATTTTTAAGTAGATTGTGGCTTGGCGCCACACTTATAAGGAAGAGGCTACGAAGCGTTTTAGGGAAAATTTCCTTCTTTCATGATGATGTCGTGTGATGAAGTTCAACTCTCTTTGCTCCTCTAACTTCGTTCTATACGCATTTTAGAAATATACCTCCTTTCTAAGTCGCGGGAAGAAGGAATGGAAATGTCAATGACCATGGAAATGGCAACGAAGATGGGCATCATAAGCCCCACCGACTCGGGCTAATCCTTTGCATAAGAAGTCATCATCTTGATTTTCTGAAATTGCTTTATAAATGTTGGCATAAGCTATATGACGGCCCAAGTCAACTAGCGGGCGGTGGTGCATGTGCACGTAGATGGGAATGTGGTGGTGGCTGAGTGTGCGAGACTACACAAGGATGAACCCCTAGAGTCCTATATTCTAAGGTAGATGAGAATCCTTGGAGTTCATTGAGAAGACACAGAGGATTACCAGATTATGGGGGTTTGGGGATAGAAGAGTGTATCTTGTCCTCTGTCCCGGCTAAATGGGTAGCTGCGTATTTGGGTCTAACGGTTGAGCAGTGTTGTGGGTTGATGCACATTCTCTTGTAGTTAGGATGAGTTCGTAATGGCATTCTTGGACAGAAGTTTTTCCCACGAGAGTTGAGTGAAGTAAAGATAAGAAGAATTCATCGAATTTGAAGAAAAAATAACATGACTATTTAGGATTATTTCTTGAAGTTCACCCAACTATCTAAGTATGCTCCGGAGATGGTTCTTTGAGTAGAGGGCTCGTATGAACAAGTTTGTATCGGGGTTCTTGCAGAATCGCTAGTCAAGAAGTGCAAGACCTCCATGCTTATCAATGACATAGACATCTTTTGATTGATGACATATGCTCGGCGAGAGAGAGGAGGAGAAAATGAAAAAGAGAGAGAGAGAGAGGCCATGAGGCTAGGACGAGAGCTTTGGGAATTGTCAACGAGAAGTGCATTGAAGCACCGCCCTCAGTCCAATGTCCGAAGTTGTCAGTCAGCTCTATTATTAGCTAGTGTTGAGTCAAGGCCCGGAGGTGATCGAGAGAGGTAGAGCATCGAGGCTCTAGAGACTAGAGGAGCATGTTAGGGAGTACACTTTCCCAACTTTAGGGGAAGTGTGGCAAGAACCACCAGCCAAGAGTTCTTGATTGGCTCGGGTGCGTGGATACGGGTGTTGAGAGTACGGACACGGAGCAGGGATTTCCCTTCAACTAGATAGGGTGATAGTAGAGTTGTGCCCCAACCACTAATTCAACGGTTGCCCATCTCGGGGTGCATCTTCTAGTGCGGTTGGCGGGCAGTTCTAGAACATGTTTTGTTATCTTATCATCTCACCAGAGTAGATAGCTCACTTAGATATGGTCCTTTAAGTGTGTTACAAGTTTATCTTGATGGTTATGCATTTCTAGATCCGAGGGCCATATTATAATTTGTGACTCCCTATGTTGCTATTAGTTTCGGTGTCGGCCCCAAGAATCTCGGTTTCTCTTGTGCATGAGTCGGTTATAGCTCGACAAGTATATAGAAATTTCCCTATCATAGTTCTTGAAGATCCCTCGAAGACTAGTAGGGTTAGATATGACAGATTTCGATGTTACCTTCGGTATAAATTGATTGTATGCTTGCTATGCTTTAGTTAATTGTAGAACCTAGTTAATAGAGTTTTGATTCTTGGGTGAGCCATTCCTATAATAAAAGGGTTGTTCAGAAATACACATGGAGTCGCAGTCTCCTACCTTAGAGCCGGGGAAGATGATCTCCAAGTATTGTGTATACCATCAAGTTTGGGTTAAGGATTCAACTTCTGAGACCCTGACTCTCTAGTCCTTTTTTATTTGTATGTGAGAGTATCCAAAAGTGTTTCGAGACAACCTACCGGGAGTTCTTTAGAGTGGGAGATTGACTTTGGTATTGACCTTCTCCCCTTTATACATAGCCCATATTGTTCCTCCTTAAAGAATGGCTCCAACTTTGAACATAAGGAGTTGAAGGAATAGTTGAAAGATCTCTAGATAAAGGTTTCATCGGGCCTATTAAGTCTCGAGGGGTGCTTAAATTCTCTTTGTGCGAAAGAAGGATGGTTCTCTTAGAATGTGCATCGACTCTCGGAAATAGAACAAGGTCACAATCAAGAATAATTATTCCCTTCCCGCAATTGATGACTTGTTCGACCGACTTCAGGGAGTGCCATGTGTTTTTCAAAGATAGACCTCGAGATCGCTATCACCTCTCAGGAAGTTAAGGGGCGGCATCCAAAGACAACATTCAAGACTCAGTATGGTTATTATGAGGTTATAATTATGTCCATCGGGCTAACAAATGCTCCTAAAACTTTTATGGATTTGATGAACAAGGTATTCAAATAGTATTTCGATATGTTCGTCATTGTTTTCATAGATGATATTTGATAAGGGGCATATTTATATGCCAAATCGATACTCAAATGTATAACTTTTGCCTTGTTTGTCGATAATTGTACATTCTCATGTAAAATGTACGGAAGTGTGATTTTATACTAACCAACATGATTAGCGTTGTTTTGTAGGAAAAACATGCTTTCGATGAAGAAAAAATGACATGTTAGGAGAAATCGAAGATGCATTCGGGAACGAGCAAGGAAGCGGTTGGTGGCGAGGATCACAAGGGCTCGCGATGGGCAGTGACACGGCGCCATCGCGGATGCACCCTGCTGAGATGGAAAATTCCAATAAATTCCGGTGAGGTCCGCGATCAGGCCGTGCCACGTAGGATTAAATTCTCCGAGACTTTGCATTTCGAGAGAGGGTCGCGGTGCCGTGGCATGTTGGCTAGGCTCACGTGCATGTGTGCCACGTTGGAAACACGGGCGGACAATTTCGAGCTTCCTTTACTTGCCAAGTGTCACGGAGAGCAGTGCTCCGCGATGCACTCCGTGACACGTTGCTGTGTCAAGGAAAGAATTTATCCCTAGTATAAATAGAACACTTAGGTGCATTTTTAATTATTCTGACTTGGGGAGCAAGGAACGTGGGTTACGGAGGCAGTTTTAGGGGCGAAATTCTTAGGGTTTTTCTCTATCCCTTTCTTCTTCCTTTCAATTGTTTGCATAATTTTCATTCATTTAACGATGTTCAATCCACAAATGGCTGGCTAATTCTCTTTCTTGCTTGAGGTTATGAACTGTTGTGTTGAAATGTAATTATTGAATTCTTTGGTTTAATTTTCTCTTTTCTTCCATGGTTGTTCTATTTAATTATTGTTCTTACTACGTTAATATCTTGCCAATGTTAATGTAAATCCAAAAAGTCGGTTTCACCCGAGGCCAAGAAATTGGAAAGTTGTGAATTAATAGGATATGCTCTTTTTTTGTTTTTTTAATTTTTTCTTTTGTAATTATTATTTTATTGTGTTAACTGTATTAGTCATGTGTGGAATCGGTTTTGTATAGCTAGAACTTGAATTCTTTCTTATCACGAAAATGTAGGTGGAAGGATTCTGTGATTCTTAGGATTGGGTTAAATACGAGAGTTTTAATCCATAGGCTTTGAATTAGACCCCAGCACCGGAGGAAAAGATAAACCACGTATATCGATAGTTCGTTTCTTTACATGTTCTTTGTAGCCTCGGCATGCTCTCATTCATAGTTAAGACTCAATTGTATAGATAGCTTAGTTTCGTATAAATATATATATTCCAAAACAAACAACTTTCTTTACCTGTTGTTTTTCCCTTTGTTGTAAGTTGTAGTAAATTAACACCTAAAAAGGTTTCACCTAGTATTCCTATTCTGTGGGTTCGACATTCCGGTTCTTAAGAAACCCCTTTGTATTACTTAATACGGCATTACACTTGCGGAGTTAAATCAGGATTTTGGCGCCCGTTGCGGGAATAGGCAATTGGTGAAATTTTAATTTTTAATTTTTATTTCTATTTTACGTGTTAGTTTGCTATTTCAATATTTTAGTGTTGACAACTTGGTCTTAGCCTGTATTTTGCGAGAAAACGAATCTTCCGAACACGGCAAGAAGACAGGTTTAGTGGATCCATCTCGAGAGCGGAAAAGCAGTTTCATAGCCAACGGAAGAAGCTCTAGAGAGAAAGTTGCGGTTACTCAGAAAAACTATTATTGGAGCAACCACAGAATCCCCAATCGTGGTACTAGTGCCCGAGTCACCCGGCAGTAGGTTCGCGATGGCAATCACATCTTGCAATGTGCATCTAGTTCGCAAACCCCGAGAGCCGGGGAGGAGGTTAGAAACTTAAACAAAATGGTGCAATTCTTTGCACACAAGCGGGCCGGTTCTGGTCTCCACACGAGGACCCACAACATCTTGAGAATTTTGGAGATAAGTGACACTACATCCCGGAGTGTCCTTGATTACGTCGGGGAGCTTACACTTTTCCCATGTTCACTTTTGGGAGATGCCAAGGTGGAGTTTCAGCTGAGCCACCAAACTCTATCACCTCATGGGATGATCTTTGAAAAGTTCTTGATCAGATTCTTTCCCTCGGGTAACTGACAAGGCTTAAGAAGTCAAATTCTAAGTTTTAAACAAAGGGAAGGAAGAGAATGCATATCAAGCAGGAGAGATTTAAATCATTGTTGAGGGACTTTCCTCATCACCATCGGTGAATGATGTCTTTGGTGCACACTTTTATAGAGGGTTTGGAACCCCACACACAAAATTTTCGTTGACATTTGGGGGACAAGCTTTAGAAAAGAAGACTTATGAAGAAGCGTATACTTTGCTTAATCGTATTTCACGGGAAATCGGAGTGGAATGCGGACTCTTCAAGGAGGCAAAGCATTTGAGTCTTGGAAGTGGATGGGTTTTAAGCTAATCATTTACCTGAGATAGGCACCTTGCGGAATCAATTGAACACCCACTTCGGCAACATGAACTTGAACGGTCTCAAGCCCCGGTTAATGCGGTGCGACGAGATTTAGTGTGAGGTAATGCGGGAGCGATAGACACTCGAGTGAGTGTTGTGGAGCAAATCAGTTCAGTGAACTTTGTCGGGGAATGCCTGAGGAGCAATCACCAACGGTATGGAATAGCTACAAATCCAGCGGAGGTTCACCCGAATTTCTCTTGGGGTAGCAACAACCATCGGGCGAGTTCGAGTCGGGGATGCGAGAGGAATCCAAGGAGGGCCCCTGAAGAGGCTATCGAGCACAATATAGAAACAACAATGCCCCTCCCTCCACCACACCATCACCCGCGTTGAGGAGGAATGTTCAGCGGTAGTAGCTAGCCAAGCTGGTGCGGGCGGACTATGTCAAATTAGCGTAGATGTTAAAAATATTAAGCTAGCTACCAAGGCAGGTATCCAATTTGGGCAATTTCTTTGGAGCCCGGGAGCACCGAGGCCTAGAGGAGGACTCCCCGGTGACAGTCCTAACCCCAAGCGGTAAATACATTGACACGAGGTGGCTTGCCGGTTGAAGGAATTGGAACCCGAAAGACCACCTCAGTCGGGAGTAGTAGAAGCGGAGAGGGCGAGAATGATGAGAGGGAAACACAAGGGCCGAGCAAGAAAGACCTCTTGCCCCAGTTCCCTCAGCGATTAAAAGCACAAGAGGCGTGCTTAAAGAAATTCATGGAGGTGCTTAGCGGTACACATGCTTAGCTCTTGTTGATGTTTTGCGAGTGCCTAAGTACGCCAAATATATAAAGAGGACATTGTGGCCAACAAGCGAGCTTACGGAATATGCCACGGTGGCCACTACGAGTGCACTTCTGGATACAAACCGGTTGCCCACGAAGCTCAAAGATCACAGGAGCTTCACAATTCCAGTAACAATCGGGCAAAATGTCCAGGAAGCTCGCGGTTTATGTGATTTGGGAGCGAACGCATTAACTTGATACTTAACTTCGGTATTCAAGAAGTTAGGTCTAAGTCCCTAGACCTACAGCAGTGGATTTTGCAACTTGCGGATCGATCCTTAGCAAGACCGAGGAGACGATGTGTGGAGGGACGTGCTAGTGCAAGTCGGATCCCTAATCTTCACGGTGGATTTTGTTGTCTTTCCCGGACTTTGAGCACGACGGAAGTCCCATTTATTTTGGGGCGACCTTTCTTGCAAGGAAGCGCTCCTGGAAATGTAGCTGCAGGTCGGCTAACGTGCGAGCACATGACAAGGTGGAGGTGTTCGATGTGTACAAGGCCACCAAACTTCCGGCCGTGTACGAAGAACTCTCATTGATCAACGTGCTTGAGCAACCGAGTGCTGCCGAGGGCATTGAACAACGAGAGAACTAAAGAGCCTGCGATAGAGGTAAGGCTGGATGAGGGTGGGACGTCGTGGCTTGTCCGTCACCCTAGGGGCGAAATGAGCTCGAACGGCGTCCGGGCGAGACGGTAAACCGGGCGCGCACGGGAGGTAACTCGTGAATTGTAATTGTAAGTGTACATATGAAGAAAGAAAAAAAATGAAAAAAGATTTTTATTTTTTTTATTTAATATTTTTGTAGTATAGGAGTGTAAATAGAAAAATAAAAATATTTTTGTTTCTCCAACTTTGGAATTCTAAACGATTTCGTGGTAAAAGATGTTTTCTGAGGTTGAACGGAGGAAAAATGCAAAGGAGAAAAACAGAGGTAAGAATTTTTTTTTAAGTGGCAACGGTGGCTGCTTAGCGGTAGCTCCGTGTCACGGAGGAGGCCTCCGCGTTACCCTCAGTGACAGTTGAAGGCAAAAACTGGAATTTTAAAAATTCGAGAATGCCTACGAGTAGCTCAGATGTCACGGAGGGCATGCTCAGCTTACCCTCCATTGACACGTTGGCGGTGTAAATCGGCGTCGGGTCACCCAGGTCACGGGCGACCAGCGCGAGTCCCTCCCTTTTAACCCCAAAACCCCTCATTTCTCCCACTTTCTTCTACCCTCCGCAGCAATACCCCAAAATCCCCTCCCCCTCAACGTGTCACGGCATAAGAAGTGAAATTTATCAACTTTTTCTTCATTCTGTCCAATTTAAAGGTATGTTCTTGAACTCAACTTCAATTTTTAGCTAAAATTTCCGATTTCTAGCATGGCAGGAGGAATCAATGCCCTTGATATAAAATTGAGCTGAAATACATTTGGGTTGTTGTTAATTATTGTTGAACCAGTTGGCGTTGTGATGACCTTGAATAATTGAAATTCACAGCCAAAAGGAAGGTGTGGTGCTGTTGGCGTGTAGTTAGGGGTTGGGTTGTGAGGATTGAAAAATTGAATTGAGAGGAATTGTTGAAAATTTAAGGTTGTGCATGTTGAGTGGTGTATCGTGTTAAGCCTATGAAACGATGAAATTATCGGGGGTGCAAATTGGGTGAAATTCCATGAACTCATCGAATTACATGAAAATCGGAAAATTGCTTAGTTGAAGTTTGTGGAATATTCTTATTTTTCTTGTTTTCTTTTAGCTGAATGCCATGTAATGAAATGACTATCGATAGTATGTTGGAATTAGGCTGATCAGGTAGTACATAGAGGTTATATTGTGAATTTTAAGAAGGCACGAGGCAATTTTGTTTATGTTTTTTTCTTTTGTTAGTTGTTAGATTTTGTATCTTTTTGTAAATTAGAATAAATGGATACTTGCCAAAATGCACTTAATGTGAGCTAAAGACTAAGTGTGGGGTAGCCGAGGCCAAAGCCTTAGTCAAAGCTAAGTTTAAATCGACTAACATTATTCTTGTCTGTTTTTCTTTGACGAGGGCAATGTACAGCGAGAGGACAACGAGCGCATCAACATCGGCCTTACGGAAAAGAAAAAAGGTTAAGGCTGGGAGCGACGGTCAGCCCAGCACAGCAGTTCCATGCGGCAGCGCCAATATGGGAGGCTCACGATAGGTGACCGAAAGAGGGGAAAAGTGGTATACCAAACACAAAGAAAACAAATACTTCCAGGAACGCACCGGAACCATTGGCACAGGGTTCCCGGATAGTGCAAAGGATTGTGGCTGGCAGGCTACGTTTCATTTCGACGAGCCCAAGAAGTGCAACCTGCATAATCCCGGAAATTTTTACATATTGGAACCCGACACTAGGTCACGCCATGAGATAAGGGGCCAAATCGTCACATTGGAGCCTCACCACCTCAATGCCATTCTAGGGCGCAAAATACGAACGCCACGTACTCAGAAACCGATTGAACATCTTGCACCTTATGCGGATGTCGGAGCGCACATTATGTGGGCTCGGTCTGACACGTTGGAAGCAGTACATGGAGAGGCTACCATCGGAACCTTTGCCCTATGCACGAATGAAACGAGAAGCCGAGAATGCAGCTTAAGATCGTTACTCTGTTTGATTTTGAGTGCACACATGGAGATGACCAGGATCGTGTATACTTATTATACGCCACATTAGGCAGAATGTCGGGCGGTGATCATGTCCGCCATGAAAAGGAGTCGGTGCATCAAGGAGCGCAGTGCAGTTCGGCGGGCTGCGCGGCGTTCTGGCAGGGGCCTTGAGGTCGAGGAGGAGCCCTAGACTACATCCCGCGAATGGAGCGGTGTGCCATTGATATTACAAAAACTAAGGCACCAAACACCACTCGCGGGCACACATTCTCACATTGGTCGACGACATGCTACGGGCGATCCAATATATGTCCCGCATGTTCGGGATGCGGTGCTCCCGGCTACGTATAGGCGGGAGGCAGAAGCAACGGAGGACGCGTGGCGGCTCGGCTTAGATTACCCATTTGGCGAGAACGCCGGGCACTATAGTCGGGTGGGCCCGGCTTTTGTGAAGCCTATAGATGATGATGTCCCCACGGACGAGAAGACACGTCGCGAGGATTACGACGTTGAGAGTTAGAAAAGGAGGATGGCCCGGTGGGAGCTCGAGATATGAGATGAGCGCGGCTTTGATGAGGAAGTGGAATACTTTGGCCCGATCGGGAAGTTTCACATGACTCACCTTTACATTTATGTATGAACACGGGGACAGTGTTCGATTGTAGTGTGGGGTGGAAGTAGTTAGAGTGGTCTTTGAAGTTTTGCCTTCTTTTGTATATCATCGCATGTTCTCTTTGTCTTGTTGTCGTGTTTGTTTAATTTGACTCGTTTTATGTGTATGTTCGTGTTGTAAATATTGTTGTTGTGAAATTGTTGTTGTGTCTCATGAAATGTTGTTAGCCGGTATGTAAATAGTCTTACGCCGAAATCATCGACATTTTTTAAAAAAATTCGTAACTATTTTTCTTTTGGAGTTTCTCGGAGTTTGTTTCGGTTCTTTTGCGAGAAGAGTCCCATTGAACCGAAGTCGTAAATAGGCCCTTCTACATGATGGATGGATGACGGCCGTCTTAAGGGAAAGGTAGTCGATAGGAGTGAGATTATATTTGTTTTTTTTATGTTTTCGAAATTTCTTATTTTTAGGTTGGTTTGCGGTTATCCATGCATGTTGCTACTCTATGGCTCGCAACATCTTTGTTGCGTATTTGTACATAATAATTATATGGCAAAGATGATTCGTAGAAACATGCAAAATTTTGTACATATGTAAAAGACACTTATGCCATAGAATTCGGTTTGGTGTGATTGAGGCTTAAATTTGAATTCTTGTGATTAGGCGATTAAAAATCTGTGAAGTCATCTTGAGTTGAGCATATTACGCCAGTGTATAGTGAGAATTGGTTATTCCATGCTTTGTTGTAGTTATCTCTGTTTCCTTGTATCGTGTATGCGAAAGCGAAATGAAGGAAGTGTAGTGTAGGAAAGGATGTGGCGTTTTTTTGTCAACCAAAAGTTTCTTGTTTTCCTTTTCATATCTACCTTGAAAATTAAACCTAGTCGGCAGATTTGAGCCTTTAGCCTTGATAAATTTTTCTTTTCTAGTTTTCTTTTGTCGAAAAGGGTGTGAACCAAGTGAACCCCTTCTTTGCATAGTCCTTAAACCAAATCCGAAGCTCTTAAGCGCTCAAGAAAATGTACAATTTTCCCATGGTGTCAAGGAGTGAAGTGATAAGAAGAAAAGAAAAGTGATGAAAAAGAAAAGAGAAATAAAAAAAAAAAAGAGTCGAGGGTGAAATGGCCGGATTTGAAGTGAAGGAAATTTGTTTAACTCAATTTTTCTCTTCGTTAATTGCGGTGTGTTAAAGAGATGGAGTGAGAAGTATGAAGATAAGCTCAAGAAGAGGAGGAAGGAAGAAAATATTTTACGGAATTTATGGGATGTGTGAAAAAGCGCTTGAGGAAGCTAGTTACTATTATTGGTTAGCCGGTATATACTAGTTAGTAGCACATTACAACGTTAAGTCTACGTGATCTTACATCACGCATCATATATTAATTAGTGAGTAAAACACTAGAGGCAAGCTTATGGGTCATGACACAAGGCATGGTCGTTTGGGAGAGTGAGCGAAATTGTGTGTATATATATACCCTGACATGAACTTCCTTAGAGTTCATGTGATTAAAAGCAGTCTCTCTTATTGTTGTGAGGGCACATGTTTGATGATAGAATAAATTCTTGTGGATAACTTGGTCAGCTAATATGCATGGTTTACCCGATGCTCCAGTCGATTCTTGTGCTAAGAGGTCTTGATTTATTAAGTGTCGTTGTAATAATGATACTATGCATGTTTTCTTGATGATTTGTTTTAAACATAATCGATATAGCATCTGATGGATGTCGAGCCTAAGTAGCCATGATGGGGATATCAATTTCATGAGGTGTATAAGTATTGTTCGGGGCAGAACAAGATTTTAAGTGTGGGGTAGGTGATAAGGGGCATATTTGTATGCCAAATCGATACTCAAATGTATAACTTTTTGCCTTGTTGTCCAATAATGTGTGTACATTCTCATGTAAATTGTGTGGAAGTGTGATTTTATACTAACCAACATGATTAGCGTTGTTTTGTAGGAAAAACATGCTTTCGATGAAAAATGACATGTTAGGAGAATCGAAAGATGAATCGAGAGCGAGCAAGGAAGCCGGTTGGTGAAGCAAGGGGATCACAAGGGCTCGCTGATGGAGGCGAAGTGACACGGGCCCTCCATCGCGGATGCACTGCACAGGATGGAAATTCCAATAAATTCCGGTGAGGGTCCGATGAGGCCGTGCCACATTGGGATTAGAATTCTCCAGGACTTTGCATTTCGAGAGAGGGTCGCGGATTGCAGTGGCATGTTGGCTAGGCTTCCGCGATGCATGTCGTGCACGTTGGAAGCAATTACAGGCGGACAATTTCCGAGAGAGGCTTCCGCGTTTGCAGGTGTCACGGAAGCGGTGCTCCGCGATGCACTTTCCGTGACACGTTAACTATTATTCGGAAAATTTATCCCTAGTATAAATAGAACACTTAGGTGCATTTTAATTATTCGACTTGGTGGAGCAACGTGGGTTACAGGCGGTTTGAGGACGAAATTCTTAGGGTTTTCTCTATCCCTTTCTTCTTCCTTTCAATTGTTTGCATGATTTTCATTCATTTAACGAATCAATCCACAAATGGCGGCTAATTCTCTTTCTTGCTTGAGGTTATGAACTGTTGTGTTGAAATGTAATTATTGAATTCTTTGGTTTAATTTTCTCTTTTCTTCCATGGTTGTTCTATTTAATTATTGTCTTACCCTAAGATTTAAATCATGATAATGTTAATGTAAATCCAAAAAGTCGGTTTCTTTGAGAGGGCAAGAAATTGGAAAGTTGTGAATTAATAGGATATGATCTTTTCTTTGTTTGGGAAAATTGGGAATTGATTTACCTTCGGGATAGAAATATACACGAAAGTCGTATTAGTCATGTGTGGAATCGGTTTTGTATAGCTAGAACTTGAATTCTTTCTTATCATGAAAATGTAGGTGGAAGGTTCATGATTCTTAAGTTGGATTAAATCACGAGTTTTAATCCTTGGGCTAGCTAGGCTGGCAACGAGAAAGAATAAACCATCTCTCGATAGTCGTTCTCTTACATGTTTATAAAAAACTCGCATATCTGTTTTAAAATTAAAGTCTTTCAATTTATTATAAATATAGCCAGTTTAAGTATAAATATATGTATTCCAAAACAATAACTTTTCTTCTTCTTACTATGTACTTTCCTTGCTATAATTGTGTATTAACACCTAAAAATTTTCCTTGTATTTCCTATTCCTGTGGAGTTCTGTTATTCAGATTCTTAAAAAACTACAGCTGTTATTTTATCACGTCCAATTACCATGACTCATCAACATTCTCCATATCTTTCTTAGGAGTGAAGAAAAATTCTGCCTATTGAAGTTATGTTGTAGACCTTAAGGATTGCGGTTGTTTTCTACGAGTTTAGTAAGTGTGATTTTTGGTTAAACTCGGTAGCATTTTTCTGGGTCATGTGATGTCTAGTAAGGTGTGCGGAGTAGACTCTCGGAAAATTGATGCAATTGGCCTAAATGCTAAACCCTCTTTTGATATTAGAAGCTTTTGGAGGTTTAGGCTACTACGGGATGTTTTGTAGAGGGATTTTAATCCATTGCAGCACCGTTGTCTAAGTTGACCTAGAAGAAGGTCAAACTTCAATATTCATGCTGTGAGAAAGAGCCTTAGGGGATTTAAGGACTCGACTCATTTCGGCTCCGGTTTAACCTTGCCGAAAGAGCGCGGATGACTTTATTGTGATGTTTCTTGAATTGGCGTTGGTTGTGTATTGATGCAGCATGGGAAGGTCAGTGCTTATGCTTCTAGGACATGTTCCCAAATCATGGAGTTTTTAGTGAAATTCATGGTTATGTTGATTTCTCAAGCATGACATGAACTTTTGAATTTTAAGTGTGTTTTCAATTACTCATGTTATTTTCATCATGTTACCTATAAATTTGAGCACTTCAAGTATTATGGAAATTATGGGCAATGTCCACATGTCACTTATGATTTATGAACTATGATTTTTACCGATTCACGGGCCCAATTCCATGGCTACTATTAAGAATTCTCAAGCATGTTATCACGATTTAACTAGCGATTCATTTCATGTATAATTTCTATATGGAAACACGTTGCATGTTTTAGAGAGTAGTACTTAACATGAGTAAGTTCGGGGCTAGGATTGCGCCACGAATCTCGGAACTACGTGCCACCGTAGGTTATGTTGGGACCTCCTCGGTAATTATGGCTCCCTTTTTTCCCTACGGGGTCTTCATGAGTGATATCATGCCTTTCATGGTTCATACCCTTGGCAAGGTATGAACGGCCTCCCGACAGAGCTTACGGAATTCGGACTCGATGTGTGTGCTCATAATTTATGTCGGTTATAGAAATCTCCCACTGTTTCTCATTGTTTAATGCATGTATGATTATGTTCTTTTATGCTCAAGTTATGTTTTTATGAAATATTTTTCTCTCGTATTTATGACTATGGCGAGGTTGTGAATATTTTGGAAATCTTGATCCTTACGATATACTTACGATTTCAATCTTATGATCATGATATCCTCCCACTCCTATAACTTATATGTTTTAAGTATTGTCTTGCATACATCGCATACTCAGTACGTTCCAATTCTTGACCCGCATATTTTTCCATGTTGTATCATTTTATTATACAAGATTCGATTAACGGAGTTCAATATCGGCTGTAGATTGCTCTCGATTCGGCTCGGTTCTCGGTGGTGATCCTCATGATTTAAGGGCTTCATCTACATATTTTGTCTGTCTTTTGTTTCCAAAATGTTGGGGTTAGTTGAGGGTCTTGTCCCTTCAACAGTTTATTATGCTTAGAGGCTTTTAGACCTATTTGTAGTATTCGGCTATTTAGCTTGGATTATGTAATGTTGTTTTCTTGTATTTCATGTTGCGGTTTTAATTAGTTCATGACTATTAAGCTAATTCTTCCACCTTATGTGATTGGTTTAGTTATATGCTCATGCCATGGGGGCGGCCCAGGGTCTTGGGGCTCCTTGTCCCTGTCTACGATTGGTGTGCTCTCGAGGTCGTGACAATATTAAGACTTTGGGCAGCTCTACTAACTTGAGTGTGATAGTTGGGATCACATAAGCTCTATCATGGTATGTCGGTTAAAAGATGAGTCTCCTATTGTTCCTCATGTGATTTCGAATATGCATATTTTGTACTCATGAGATTATTATACATTTATGCATGTTCTAAAGTAGGTTTTGACTCATTTTCGGCTTTACTTATAAATGTCAGAATTTAGCTTTGAGTCAATCGATTTAGTTATGATGTTACGAAGCTATATCATGTTATGCTAAGAAGAGATAATGATTTCAAAAACAATGCATACCAAGCCCTACACTACGAAGCTTTTAGACAAATGAATGCTCACGAGCTTTTACGAGACTTGATGAACAAGGTGTTCAAGCCATGCCCAGATATGTTCGATTGTGTTCATCGATGGCATCTGATATATCGAGTGAGGAGGAACATAACGCTCATTTGAGGATAGTGCTTGAGACTCTCAAGGATGCGCCAATTATATATGCCAAATTCAGCAAGTGCAAGTTTTGGTTGAACTTTGGCATTTCTTGGCCATGTGATATCAAGTGAGTGCATACAGTAGATTCTCGAAATAGAGCGGTGAGGGCTGGGACCGGTGAATACTTTAGATATTAGGAGTTTCATTGGTTTAGGCGGCTATTATTAGAGGTTTGTTGAAGGTTTTCTCATCTATTGCAACACCTTTGACAAAATTGACTGAAAAGAAGGTGAAGTTCCGGTGGTTGAGGCTTGTGAAGAGCTTTCAGAGTTGAGCTCGGCTTACTTCGACATCGGTGTTAACTCTCCTAGGAGGTTACTAATTGTTTAAGTAATTGTTTTGATGCTTCGAGAATTAGACTTGAGTGTGTATTAATCCAGCGTGGGAGAGTGATAGCATATTCATAGAAAGTTGAAAGTCCATGAGAAGAATTACTGACCCATGATCTTGAATTAGCCGCGGTGGTGTTCGCATTGAAAATATTGTGACATTATTTGTATGGGGTCCATATGGATATGTTTACGGACCATAAAAGTTTGCAATATGTGTTCATTGAAGGATCATCAATCTTGGGGAAAGGATGTAAGTTTGGAGACTACTCAAGGACTATGATATGAGTGTCCTAAAAATTCGGAGTAAGGCTAATGTGGTAGCGGACGCACTTAGTAGACTCTACATGGAGAGTTTGTCCCTAGGTAATGTATAAGGGAAGAGGATCTAGTGAAATATTTTCATCGACTCGCGAGGTTGGGAGTTATGTTGGTCGACTCGGGCGAAGGTGATGTAGTTGTTGAACGGATCGAGAATCGTCTTTGGTGATGTAAGAGCTAGACAAGATGAGGACCCAGCTTTGATAAAGTCAAAGGAAGCCATTTGAAGTCGAAGGTGAAGTCTTCTCCCAAGGAAGATGTAAGTACGCTTCGGTACAAGGATCGCCTATGTGTTCTAAATGTTGGCGATTTGAGAAGCCAAATGTTGCATGAGGCTCATGAATCAAGGCATTACGAAGGTATCTCCATGAAGGGAGTGATGCGGTTTTGGAAGAAAGAAAAACTTAGTCTCGCTATGTTGGCCCTAGGATTGTGAGAAGTGGGCAAGGGGCATATGGTGGAGTTGCCTTCAGAGTTGTCTTCCGTGCATCTTGTGTTTCATGTATCGCTTTTGAAGAAGTGTTTGGGTGATCATCCCTAGTTGTTGTGAGTGGGCAGTATTGGTGTATAAGATAACCTTAGTTATGAGAGTTAGGTGGAAATATTGGATCGTCGAGGTTCGAGGATAAGGAACAAGGAAGTAGCTTCATTTAAGTATTATGGAGGAATCGGCATGTTGAAGGAGCTATGTCGGAAGGCGAGCGGATATGATAAGCTAGATACCCACATTTATTCGCTGCGGCTCAATTTTAGCTTGAGGATCGATTTTGCGCTCATACTCTGGCCCCAGTATCATGTTCGGTTCATGTGCTCAAGTTTCTTTCATGTCTTTGGGTGTGTGTATGATTCGTGGATACCGTTGGTGTGCAATTTGAATCGGGGTAATAGTTCCGTCGGTTTCGGTTTAAATGATAAGTAATTGAATATGATAATTGCATTTCTCTACTTTGTATTTTCAACATTCAAGGACAAATGTTCCTAAGGGAAATATATTGTTTATACCTGAAGGCCCAAAGATCAGAATCGGGAGTTGAATTGGAGAAAAGTTGAAAATTTGGCATCAGGAAAAGTAACGAGTCGTGAGGAGACTCGTTAGAGAGGCCCACGAGTCGTGTTGTAACTTTCTTAGGGGACGCCAAGGGATTTAATGAGATAACTGGAAGAAGTGAGACCCACATGGGCATGACCACGACCGTTCTCGGGCCCCAAGAGTCGTTAGTTTAGCTAGTGGGGAGGAGAACAGAAAAGAAAAAAAAAGAGAGTGATGGACTTGCCGGAAGGACCCCACAAGTCGTGGCAGTCCCACGATTCGTGGGGTGATTCGTGTGCAAGCATGGAGTAAATTTTGTCAAGGCAAGGAAGTGTACATCACGGATGGTGACCACGACTCGTGGTCACCCGTGCTTAGTCGTGAAGTTTCCCTTGGCCAGACGAGAAGATCGAGATGAAACGTGTACTCCACAGACGACTCCACGAGTCGTGAGCCTGGCTGCTTAGCAGTGGATTTAGGTCATCCGTTAGGACCGCCCCGGTAGTTATTTTCAAGCAAATTTAGTAAGGGATTTCTCATAATTCCTAAGTTCCTAAGGACTAAACTATGATGTTTTGGAATATGAATAGTGACTTTTAAAGAAGGTTAAGTTCATTTAGACATTACTCATCCATGCATGCAGGTAAAAAATTTGAGAGGGTGATCAAGCTGTGATCTTCCATTTCACTTAACTTTCCTTTTGGGCAGTCAAAGAGAATTAGCAGAATCGGCTACCAACGGTATGCAGGGTTGTGATGGGTGGTTTCTTCCACAGCCATGCCCAATCTCTCTCCAATGTATGAAATTTCTATGTCTACTCAATAGGGTTTTTACCCAAATGCATGAATTATCTATTTCTATACATGGGTATGATGGGTGGATTCTATTATCGAATTGTGAAGCATGAGCAATTTTTATAATGTTTTCAATTTAAAAATCATGTTTCGCATTTTATAAATTAAATCCCATTAATGGGAATGTTACAAAAGATGGGAATTTATGATGAATGCATAATGATGAGATATTATGATGAAAGCATGTTTGAAAGCTACCCACGTATTTGTAATGATGTTTTGATATGAATTGAGTATTGTCAAGTATGATAAAGCTTTGGGCAATGCCCAAATGTTAAGTATGTATGATGATTTTCATTAAGCTTACGAAATTGTTTTGGGCGAAGACTCCCAATTATATTTCACTTTGGGTATGTTTTTGGTTCTCATATGTATGATTTCATATTTGAGATGTCTTTGATCGTGAGCTTTGTTAATAGATGATGTTGAGCTTCATTATAAAAAGATGTAGAGCATATGCATGTTTTGGGAGTATTGTCTATGCCCAGGAGTAGGCTAAGGGTCGATCAGCCCATGCCTTAGAACTACGCACCAACGTAGGTTGATAATATTATACATTATTTGGGACCTTACTTGTAATCTATCCGGTCCTATTAGCCCACGACCTTGATATCAATATCATGGTATCGTCCCTAGCTCTGGCAAAGCTTTCGACGGCTTTGCCCACTTTGGGGTAGAGATAGTTGGGACACGTAAGATCTATCATGGTATGTCAATTATAACGAATCTCCCATTATTCCTCATAATATCAGATATGCATATTTTATTACTCATGAGATTATTATAAAATTATGCATGTTCGCGAGTTTGACTCATTGTTCAACTTTGCCCATAAATGTTCGAATTTAGCTTTGAGTCAATCGATTCGGCTATGATGTTATGAAGATAAGTCATGTTATGCTACGAGATCATGATTTCGAGCAGAGATGCATGCAAGCCTGCATTCGATTCCTACTTGTTCATGTTTTACTTGATGCATTGTCTCTAAATGATTTTAATTATTTGGTTTACTTACCTTACATACTCGGTATATTCACGTATTTACCACATACTTTATATGCTATATCATTTCATGATATAGGACTCGGCTCTCGAGGTTCGGCCTCACTCATAGTCTATACATCGAGTTAGCATTCATAGTATGGGTGAGTCCTCATCTCAAGACTTCTTTTGTGTATTTCGGTTTCGGTTGTTTGAGCTAATTGGGGTCTTGTCTCATCACCTCGTCATATTAGAGGCTTTTCGAGACTTATGTATGTACCCAGCTTGATTATGTTTTTGATGTTATATTTAAAACCGAGACTTTTCTATGGAGTATACTTGTTGATATTCGGTTTCTTGAATAAGTTAGATATATATTTATGCCATGGGTCAACTTGGGGTCTCTCAGGGTTTCTTGTCTCGTGTTACGATCTAGGCCTCCGTTCGGGTCGTGACACCACCATTAGATAAAGGGGTCACACCAGCCGGTAGAAGTGTCTCCCTTGCCTCTAGACTAAGGGGCCCTTTCAAGTTTAGAGTGTCTTCCTTACTCTATTGGGCCCATAATTATGAGTGATATGATGCCTTTATCGAAATGCTTTACCTTGCAAGGTTTAGGATGGCTCTTCCCACATGAGCGAGATAGTTGGGACATCATGTGCTCATTCATGATAGTGCTGGTAATGATGAAGAATCCCACTATTCCACATGTTTTAAGTTATTCATGTATAAGATTTATGATATCAAGTTTTATAATATGATCGACCCATTGATCGGATTTGTGACTTTACTAAATGTTTTCTAACATGTTGAACCATATGATATTACTTTCCAAAACTTTGGGTGGTGATGCTTCAGTACATGATGAATAACTCATGTTTATGACTATCTCAAAATTACGATTTTAGCATGTTGTCCTTACTCTCATGCCGTAGCTTGCTTCATACACATCATTTTAGACTATCATTTGCGGCATATCTTACTTAACCTATTTGGCCAGTATATTCAAATTGCGGTGCATACTCTATGCTATATCGTCTCATTATATTGCTTCGGGTGATCAGTCTCGGCCTCGGCGTTAGCTATGCTCCGCTTTGGATCCCGTCCGATTCTAGTTTTGGTGAGTCTCATGATCGAGAAGACATCAACTTTTTTGTCTTATATTTCTTTGTTATGTCATATGTTTCTTCATTACGTATTTCAGTTTTCAGATTTTTGTAGAGAAAGTTAGGGGTGTTATCCCCATCGGCTCATCTTTGATTGGAGGCTTTTCAAACATCTTTGTATAGATAGTTCATCATTGCGCTTGTTTCCCTATGCTTATATTTATGATGTTTAGTCTTACGCTTACGTTACATTCAGTATTCCATTCCACTTAGTTTATACTCAAGTATATTCTATGTATGTGCCATGAGTTAGCTTGGAGCCATTCGTTGTTCTGGGTCTCGTTTTTCCTTTGTCCGGTTCGTGACACTTCACTTGCAGTGGTGTCTCTAATATATGATATGGCAACGCACTTAACAAAACAATTCTGAATCTACTAGCAAAACATCCTCAAAGAATCAAGGTTCCATAAGATAATGACAATAATGGGAATATCAAATCAAAATGGATTCAAATACAATACTAATTTTTACTAGAGTATTGCAAACACTATAAGTTGCAAGGCCACAATGAAGAGGAATATAGGGAATTACATCAAAATTTAGAGAAGAAGTGCAAGAAACAACTTAAGAAAGATATCTCAGACCCAAAGACTATTAATATAGTGGAAAATCCATAAAAAATCCTATAACTAGAAAAGCTTCAGGAAATATACAAATGTAATCCCATCATAATTAGATCGAGTTATTTATTAATTTTTGGACATTCCAGTTGAGTTTTATTTCTATATGTCATGCATTGAAGGAAGGTGAGAACTATAATCACGTGTGTGCTTAGAAAATTGGGCGGTGGCCTATCGGGACGCTCCAATGTAATGCCTCACAAAAGTGTAGTGGCTAGGTCGGTGGGTGTATATATGTGTCTTGGTGGGTGTGTGTGCTTGTTCGGTTTCTACCGCATTTCCAAACATTTCCCAAAAAAGGATAAGCTTCATATACATCTCTAAAAATTCATTTTCTTGGTAGGATTAAGGAATTTAATCCAAGCTAAGTTAAATCCCATCTACCTAGATCTAAGAGTGCTTCGGCTAGTATATTGTCTTCTCCGTAATCATTCTTTTGGCTTGTTTTTGTTTCAAAAGAAGCCGTCTAGACCATACTTTCTCCTACATTAACATATGTTTATTATAAGGTAAGTGTTCTTTAGATCCTTATTTTGTTCTTGTTTTAAACACGGCTAGTTTCTTAGAGTACTTATAAATATCAATTTTTTTTTTCTAGTCATAAGTGGTTAGAGTTGGTTGTGTGGGTGTTATATGATGTAGCGAGGTAGTAGCTTCAAGGGGACTCAAGAAAAGTCTCACTTAGCGCCAAGAAATAAAGCATGACATATGTTAAGACTTTTCTTCTTCTCGACATGATTTCCCTTAAGTTTTGAACTTTTGTGTTTTTCATGATGTGAGGTTAACCATAGTCTCGGCCCAGTTCTTGTATTATTCTTGTTTGTGATTCGTATTTGGAGGTTGTAGTTATGTGACTAGTTGTAATTTCGAGGAAAGATATCGATATATATGTTGGTGACGAGGCGATTGATGTGTTGAAATTTTTTGATATATTTGTACTTCCTTCTGTGAAGTCTTACATGCCTTTAAGTACTATTTAAGTCAAAACTAACTCTATTTTGCTAAGTTTCAGAAATTCAATGAGTTGATGGAAGGAGGCATAGAATTAACTAAAGTACGCATTAGAGCAGTAAAAAGACAGCCTTCGTCAAGAAATGCATGTAACAACCCAAAATTTCTGGGATAGATAAAGATATTTGGAGCATTGATCGTAATAGAGAAAATAGAAAATGATTGAGCGAGTCTCGGTATGACTCGTGAGCAGAAGATACAAATTCGTACTAAGACTCATAGTATGCTTTGCCTAGGACATTCAATAGAATTTTGATAAAGAAGTCATGCACGGCTAACACAACTTGTACAAGGATAGTACGAATCGTGCGATGAATCGTGGTAAGGATCGAGAGAAGCTGGGTATGACTTCGTAGGATCATAGTTTCACTTTTAGGAGACTTGTACACCCATGGAGAAGACTATTTTTAATGTGAATTTATAATGGTATTTTAGTCAATTCCTATGCTTCTAAATCCTAAGTGAGGCCATTTTGGGATATTCTAAGGAGCATATTAGAGGTTTTCTGGACTAATCCCTCATCATTCTCTCAACCATTGTATAGTTCTTCTCCTCTTCTTCTCTCAATCTTTGAAAAACACACAAGGGTTATTCTCCAAGGGCTTCAAGCTTCAAGCTCTAGGAGGAATTTCTTCAAGCAATGTATGCGGGATTTTACTAAGAGTTTTCATACATCCTTGTGTCCCAATTATTTTTATAAACCTTAGAAAATTCAATTCTCTAGAAACCATGTTTTAGGGTTTCCATTCTATATATAATTTCTCTCATGTCACCCATATTTTTCAAGGCTCTCCTTATGAATAGCATATAAGGTTCCTGATTTCACTATCAGTTGTGTGATGTATTCCTATGATTTGATACTAGCATGATTTCTAAGATTCATCCGCTGATCTAGCATTGTTTTATGAAAAATATAGTCTTTTGAATATATGATTCTACCATGATCTCAATATGTATGGTTTATAATATGATTTAAACCTATGATTTCCTCATTCTTTTAGTATGATCAGTATGTTTATGGTTCTTTAGACTCTCGAGGGAAACTTATAGATAAAGTAGTTGACTATGTAGACAGCCCGTCAATTTTGAGCATCATTATCAATATTTTCTTTGTCCTTTAGGCTCTCTGGAAACTTTTAGATAAAGTAGTTCTGACTAGTCTAAGGACATGGAGTTTACGCTTATCGGTATTTCGTTCAGTTGGGAGTAGTTCTTAGCACCGAGTAGGTGGGGTTCCTAGTGTACCAGTGCAAAAAACTATATTGCCATCATAGGATAAAGGGATCTCGTTAGTAGAGAGTGCCTCAAATGCGCTATGAGTTTACAACACTCGACGCTCAAAAAACTAAGAAATAGTATGATTTTAGGTTTTTTATATGGATATAAGGTACTTTTTCTTTGATTTCAGGAAAATATGTGTTAGAGCAAGAATGTGCAAAAGAAGAATGAAAGTCACGAAAATGAGCTAAAGTGTCACTCTGCCAGGTCGTACGTTGATGGTACAAGCCATGCGGGAAACTGATGGCAAGTTTGGATGGCCCGGCCAGGAAGAATGCACTCCTACGACTCTTAGTCACGAGCCGTAACTTGAGACATGGAAATATTCATAAGGAATTTCACAAAGGCATACTCTTGATATAGATGAATCTACGAATCATGGAAACCATCACGAATCGTACCGGAAGCAGTGGTAGACCGAGGATTTTTCACTACTAAGCAAAACTTCAGAGGGCGATGCAGTGGTATGCAGGAGCTATGACTCATACCACAACACTTTCGTGAATAATTTCAGAAGATGTCAGAGTTCCCAAAACCCGAGACCATGGAGACGAGCACGGCTCGTAGGAAGCATGTACCCGGTCCTACTAGTGCCTAACACTTAGTAAAAATTTCAGCTTAAGCCAAGGACTTACAAATAGCGGTGCGACCGTACAAATCCTAATGCAGATGCTTGTGATCAGTCGTAGCTCAGGAGGCCCTAGTTATAGAATATCACCCTATTATCTTAGTAAAAGGATTCTTATGTCTTTATAAATACCTTTTCGTTTTATTTTCAAGAAGAGAACATTAGAGAGGGAAAAAATTTAAGGAGAGAAACGTGAAGTCAATAGGGATTCAAGAGAAAAACAAAGAATTTTTTCTCTCAACTACCATTGTAAGTATTGCTTTATGTGTTTAATTATGAATGCATATCACAACCTTTAGCGATGAGAGGCTAAAACCTCCATAGCTAGAGTTGTGGGGAAACCATAATTGGATTAACAAGCTAGGGATACACAAAAATGATTCAAAACCATGAAAAATGCTTATATCGTATTCTTTTCATCTTCAAGCAGGTTCTTAGCGTAGTATAACGTTAGGACTTACCCTAATTCTTTACTTTCTTTAGCCTAGAGAGGTAGAGATTAGGAAAACAAGTACAACAAAGCCTAGATCTTGTCGATCATTGTATTAACTTGAGTTGCTGATCACGGGACCTTAGTTAAGTTTGGAACATATTGATAATGGATAATTTGAAACCGCTTATGAGGCGACTTGGTGATTGAGTATAGTCATCAATAGGACAAACTAGTCATTTAGATGAACCCTAGTTATCTATTCTACAAGTAAGCATTGGTATTGATCACAGAGTGTATACCCAAGCGGATTATGAACCCGTAGAACACAAACCCTAGTTATTCTCACTTCTTGATTTAAATCATCATTTCAATCTTTGTTTTAATTATTGTTTTCTTAAAACCCCCCAACTAGAGTAACTAACCAAAAAAGTTCACTTACCGACGTAGTCTTGATCTTCCATATTCCTTGAGGATTTTAACCACAACCTCTTTGTTGGATTTTTATTGACAACGTCCGCTTCATACTTACGTAGAAGGTGTGAGTTTGGCGTTATCAAAAAGTGGCGTTGTTGCTGGGGAATATGACTGAATTAGATTAATTGCTTGTATTTAACTTTTGATTGTTATTTGATCTTTACATTTTTTGTTTTTGTTTTGTCTCATCAAGAGGCACCTCTTAGCAAAGCCAAAAATTTGATATAGTGGAGGATGAGTCAGGAGTTCCATGACGAAGTCTAAGTAGTCAAGAGAATTACGTCGTGCTGCTACGTTCAATTAGGTATTCCATGGAAGCAACCCATGAATGGGTGAAGTTTGGTAGCCGCGGTATGTTCCTTCCTACGTTGCTTATGTTCATGCTTTAGGACGAAACACAATTTTCAAAAGGGGAGGGTGTACTTGTATTTTGTGTTTTTAAATTCATCCGAGTTTTTTGGTCGTGTTTCTTTTTCCTCGGGCATGCTATCTTAGTAGAGCGAAGCATATTTAGGATTTTTATTTTTCATATTTTATGATTTTGTTTAATTAGAACGTATCTTGGGAGTACTTTCGGCCAATAAAAATTGCATTAGTTTTGGATATTTGAAAGAAATTGACCCATTTAAAATTTTGATGAATAGTTGTGCATTTGTGGTTTGCATGCATAATTTACGTGGATATTTTAAATTCATTTAGTGTATTAGAATGAGTATTTTTGTTAAGCCACGCATAAACCAAACAAATAGTGTAAATATAAGTCATTTTCCATGAGTGAATGTGGTTTGGTACTTAGTTAAGTATTATGTTGAAGATCTAGAACTTGCCTGGTTGGTCTTTGCATAGGTTAAGGATGGTTGGTTAGGATAAGATCATAGGCGGTTTGTTGAGCCCACTTTTAGCCTAAATGACCCTATCAAAATCATATGATTCTCTTCTCTCTTTCTAATCCCAATTTTGAGCCTTTAATAAATCATTTTTCTTTGATTAACCAATTAACCGTACCTATTTTTATAATGAACCAATTTTGTACTTGAGGTCCTTTCATGGACATTGTGAACCTCAACATAGGTAAAATACCTAGGGTTAAGGGTGGCTAAAAAGAAAAAGATAGGGTTGCATATATAGTGGGAAGGAAAAAAAGGGAAAAGAGATAAGGTGAAAAATGAGGTGTGGTCGACAAACGAAAAAAGATGAAAAACTTGAAAAACAAAATTTTAGCGAAAATAATGCTTGAAAAGGTTGAAAAAACACCACACTCACACAAAAGTATAAAAAGGGGTGAAAAGGGAGGAAAAAGAAGGAAATGCGAAAAATGAGATCAGTTAAAGGATGGAGCCAATGTATGCTAGTGCCAAGGAAGGGTTAGTCACTTAAAAGATCCCATATTATCATTTCCAACCTAAATCCTATATTACAAGCCAAATCAAGTCCTATAGTGATCCTAATATAACTATTTGAAAAACCAAAGTAGAGAAAATATGGGCAAGCCTATGGTATCTAATACAGTCTTTGAAGTTCTTTAGAGAGTGAGAGTCTCGCTTGTTCAGTACCATGCCATAGCCATTACTATATACGTGAGTGAGAGGGACATCGTTTGCTATGGTGTACATGGTTTTATGTTTAGTTTTACCGGTGGTCGAGTGTAAAAAGCATCGATGATGACTTAATTTCACATTAGCTAGATGACATGTCTTAGTCCACCTTTATCATGTTTGTGATTTCTTGTAGTACATGAGCTGATATTGGTTCACGAAAGAAGGGTCAAGTTGTTGGTTATAATTTTAAATTTTGTTTGGTATTTGCTATAGTATCCTAGGTTTATTTTCTAGTTGAGCGTCGTGTTTAGTTTTTGTTTTCTTTTCTTTGCACGAGGACATGCAAAAGGATTAAGTTGAGGGTGTTGATATGGTGTGAGTTTACAAGCACTTCTAATGCTCAAAACAAAGAAAATGGTCATGAACTTGGGTGTTTATATATATATATATATATATATATATGAGTACGGCACTCTTTTATTTCAAGAAAAACAACTGGGTGGAGCAAGAATATGTAAAAGAAGCTAGAAAGTCAGAAAATGATTTAAAGTGTCGGTCTCGGTACATGTCAAATGCTGAGAAGCAGTGACACAAGTTTCACATGGGCTGGCCAGGAAAAATGCATCGTATGACTCTCAATATGGCGGTACCACAATGTTACGAGCCGTAGCTTGAGTCATAAAATTTTCGGGAAAGGAATTGCAAAAATGAGACTCTTGTGCGGATGTATCTATGAATTATGGAAACTATGTACAAATCGTACCGGGAGCGGTGGTGAACTTCAGAAGATTTTCGGTGCTAGCGAGAATTTCAAAGAGTATGAGTCATGGATTTGGAGTACATGTGATTTGTACCACAACACTCCTAGTGGCCCCCGGGAAGATGTGAGTTCCCAAAAACTGGAGCCACAAAAGCAAAGCATGACTTGTAGGAAACATGTCTAAGTCGTACCCCGATGCCCATGAGTTAGCCAAAATTTCAGCAAGCCAAGGACTTACGGACAACGGGCACAACTGTACAATCCTACTATGGGTCATATGATCTTGGCGGCGCCGATTATAGAAATTCACCTGTTAACTTGGGAAAAATTATATATACGTATAAATACCTTTTATGTTTTATTTTTAGTAGAGAGAGAACATTAGAGAGGGACATAATTGAGGAGAGAGCGTGAAGTCAGCCAGGGATTAGAGAGAAAAACATAGAATTGAGTCGATTAACTTGTGATCAACCTTTTCTTTGATTATTTCTTGATCTTTATCAATTGTTCTTGATATTTTTATTATATATTCAAAGAATCTTTTCTCTGCCTCTTTGTTGTAAGTATTGAATTATGTTTTTAATTACGAATGTATATGTTACACCCGTAAAATTCCCAACATAGAAGGCCTATTCATGTTGGTTAAGTATATTTGAGTGCCACACATGCTAGAAGGCTTGGGGAAAGATCGGATAAGAAATCAAGGTCGAACCATCGCGGAAGGAAGTGGGCGAGCCCCTCCCGCGATGGCAACGTGTCGCGGAGGGAGGACCTTAGCGTTGGCCCCGTGACACGTTGGCCATGTTTCAGGCTCCTTATATAAGCCCTCAACTTCGGTTTATTCCATTAATATATCATAATTTCCAAAAAAGTTGCGAGCTTCGAGGGGGTGCGAAAGATTTTGATAGTATCGCTGTTCGCGTCAAACGCGGTCCAAATTCCAAATTAACCTCAGATACCGAGGTATTTAGCAGCAGGGAGCATTCCTACGAATTTAGTTTCACGAAATTTGGTGTTACACCTCGCAAATTTCCGACACATAGATAACTATTCGCGTATTGGTTAAACATATTTGAAAGCCATACATTCTAGAAAAAGGCCCGGGGAAAAGATCGGATGAGGAACTGTCGAACCATCACGGAAGAGCGGGCGAGAGCCCCTCGTGACGGCAGCGTGTCACGGGCGGGGTGGCCTCGCGTTGGCACCAGTGACCGTTGGGCTGTCAGGAGCCAAGTATATAAGCCCCCAACTTCGGTTTTAATTGATAATTATTGAAAATAATTACGAAGCTCGTGAAAACGAGAGAGAGGACGAGGGAATATAAGTATCGTTCGATTACGCCGCCCAAACGTAGTCAAATTCAAATTGACCTCAGGTATCGAGGTAGTTAGCAGCAGAGAGCATTTTTACGGATTTTGTTTCGCAAAATTCGGCCGACAAATCATCGAGCTACCGAGCTAAGGTAAGTAGAATTGCTCCAAGTGGAGTGTCGGTGTGCTCCTAGCCCAAAGTGAATACTTCTCCATTGCAGGCTTGAAAAATAGCAAGATTTTGACCGTCTTTCGATAAGCCTAAGTTTAGGCTATAAATATATCGAAAGTGGCGTTTTCTTTCGAGAATAATTGGTATGTTTAGTACTAATTTGACGTGTATGTGAATGCGGTTGGGAGAATAGTTGAAGTGCGGCCGAAGTTCGTCCTATAGTCGGATAACTTTCGAGGTTAAGGTATGTAAAGCCCGTTTTTTTGGCAAGTTAGTAGTTTAGCCCTTGTATATCATAGTAGACTCCATTAGTAGAGCTCCAGTTGAATGTTGAGTATTGTGTAAAGTTCGGTAAATGCGGTTTGCGTTGTTGTATCGTGCTCGATCCGAAAGTTACAAAAGCATGCGCCAAATGGCGAAGTTAGCATTCCGGGACTACATTATAGCGATTATATGATTAGCAAGCATGTTTTAGAATAATAGTACGAATGTCAGTGCAAGTTAGTAAAGTAAATGGAATGAACGAACGGTATCACGGCTACGAATTAGCCATTCGAACCGAATGATATCTTGGCTAGGGTATGCATGACAGAGACGATATCTTGGCTACGAGATTAGCCTTGCGAGATAGATAAAGATCAACGATTCGGTGTAAAAGCATATGAGAATTAGTATAATCTGAGAAAAGCAGAATAAGAAATCGAATTAGGATGGTATCTTTTCAATTAAACATGCTTGCTATTTGTATGTGTCTATTGCTTGTTGAGACATGGTTTTGTTGTGAGGCACCTTTTGAGAGTCTCGCCGCCTGAGTTGTGTCGTGTCGCGCCCCATGAGTGGGTGGGTTTACGTCACTCTAAGGAGTGGCATGCCGTCCCAGTTTGGGCCGAATATGGGATGAAGCTTTCCGCATGTCGGGCGGCCGGCATTAATAAGCAATACATTGTACGACTAGCGCCCAGGAAGCGATGCAATTCATGCGCATGGTGCTCTGAAAGCCACATTGTGCGCTAACTCCCGGGGAGCAGTGCAGTCTGATTTGAATAGATCTGATACGAGGAGTCACCAAGGACTCAAACACGATTATTTATATCGGCGGCTATAGCCGAACGGAGACGGGGGCGGTAGAGGTGCTCGTAGTTAGTATATGGGTGAGTGACTTATTTTTGGTAGTTTTGACAGATAAGGGTATATAGGTCATTGCTTGGCGCCATCCGACTTATGGGGTTGGTATTGGCTCTTACTGTATATATATGTATTTATGTGCTATATATTTAGTTAATAGACGAGGCCGCCGCGTCTACGGTACGCTTACGCCTATCGGTACAGAGAGGTTTGATCCATTTTATATCAGTTCTTGATTGATTTATCTCACCTTTATCTGAGAATTGCTAGTTATGTTATCTATATTCGATTGTATTCGGTGTATTCGGTGCTTTGCATACTCGTGCAGCCCAGTACGCGCCCATTAGTGTTGCATTACTTACTGCGGTACTCATGAACGAGGAGCGTCCTGCGTGAGATTCCATCCATCTATGAGTCATCGGCTCACAATAGAACGTATTGAAGTGTAGCTCTTTTTCTATTATTGTACAATATGGGTAGGTCGGCGCCCTGTCCGTCCAATTCTATCGATTCTCATAGAGGCTTGCCGAATTGTATATAGTTATTCCTATGGTCGTTGGCGGTCGTGTGAGCGCGTGCGTTGTGTTCAATTGTTTAGCTTTGTTGCTTATGTTGGCCAGTGTGGGGCCATAGTTGGCATGATAGTGGTGACCTTGCCGGTCACGTAGTTATTGTTATTCTCTATGATTGAGTTTCAGATGACTAGAAAATATGGTGGCCTTGTCGGCCCGTATAGGTTCCTTGTTATGAGCATGTTAAGTTAGAAACATTATTATATTCCTGCAGTGGCTATAGGCGATCGTGAGTGTATTCTGACCATTATATAGCCCTTTGTTCTAGAAATTAGAAATAGAGCTAGCCGAGGCACCGGAATGTGCCTAGGCTCACCGGTTCGTAGTCCCGAGTCCTACTAGGGCACCCCGGAGGTGCCGATCCCTTACCCCCAAGGCGGGCGTCACATTCGGTCGGAAAATCGTTGTGCTACGAGCTAAGGTAAGTGGAATTTCTCCAAATTGGTATGTGCTCTCTAACCTTAAAGTGAACATTTCTCCCTTATTTTGGACTTTCGAGAAATAGCAGATTTTCGATCTGTCTTTCGATAAGCCAAAGTTTGGGCTATAAATATATCGAAAGTGATGTTTCTTCCAGAATATTAGTGTATTTAGTTCTAATTGATATATATGTGAATGCGGTTGGGAGAAATAGGCAGATCTTGACCGAGCTTCGTCGCGTTAGTCGGATAATCAGAAGCAAAGGTATATAAAAGCTGTTTCTTCGGCAGGATTAGTAACTATGGCTTAGTATATCTGATAAGCTAAAATAGCAATTCACAGTCGAATGTGAGTTTTCTTGTAGTCGGTAAACTGTCTTGCGTTGTTATATCATATTGAGTCAGCTAGTAAACCGGTGCCAAATGGCGAGATATCATTTTAGGCTCGGTATAGCCCGGTATGTGTTTTATCAAGCATGTTTTATAATAATATGACATATATTCATAATAAAAGCTAGTAAAGTAAATCGAGACAAGACGAATATGCTCCCGGATACGGTACAATCGAGATAGTATCTCGGCTACGGTATAACCACTCTGATCGAGATAATATCTCGGCTTTCTGAGTATGGCAAACGATCGAGATAAGATCTCGATTAGTATAAAACGGTATGAATCGGTATAACACGAAAGAGTTCGAGAATAAGAAATCGGAATACGGAGATAGTATTTTCGGTTAAACATGCTTGCTATATATGTGATTGTGATTGTTGAGACATGATTGTGTCATGAGGGCATCTTATTAAGCGTCCTCGCTGCCACAGGTTGGCCACGGTGTCGCCCAGCAGCGGGTGGTATACGTCACTCCAAGGAGTGGCATGCATGCTTGATAGGACAAAGATGGGATGAAGCTTTCCCATGCTCGGGTGATCGGCATAGCAGTGCAGTTTACCCTGTTGTGCGCATGCTCCCGGGGAACATATTTCGAGATACGATTCTGATTACGGATATAGTACAGGAGTCCTTCGGACTCGGACATAGTTATTTATATCGAGAGGCCATAGCCGAGTTGGAGACCCGGGGGCCGATAGAGGTGCTCGTAGTTAGTAGATGAGTGGAGTGACTTATTTTTGGATGGTTTTATCGAAATGCGGGTATATAGGTGTTTGATTGGTTGGCATCTTAAGAAACATGGGGGCTGGTATTGGTTCTATCTTGTTATATATGTACTTATATGTTATATCTAAGCTAATAGACAGCATATCGCCACGTCGGCAGTACGGCTCTTGCCCTATCATGATACGGTAAAGTACGATTCAACTTATATCGATTCTTACATATTCGGATATTTCACATTATTGAGTTGCTAATTTATATTGTTTATATTCGAATGTGTTCAGTTGCTTTGCTTATACTCGGTACCGGTAGATGCGCGCCCGTTGGGGCCTTTGTGTTACTTTCACAGCAGAGTACTAATAGAGAGGAGGCGATCCCACAAGTGATTCGGCCCGGCTCATTGAGTCATCACCTCTGTCAACGGAGCTTGATATTCAGAGGAGTAGTTCATTTTCTTTTGTTAGAGTATGGGTAAGTAGGGGCCCTATCCAGGCCGTTTTATCGTACTCATAGAGGCTTGCGGGTGTATATATACACATCTCCCATGTGGTTAGTTATGCGGTCGTGTGAGGCGCGTGCGTTTTGTTTGAATTGTTTGCCGGCCCCCGATTGCTGTTGGCCGTGTGGGACCGCAATCGATAGTAGTGGTGACCTTAGCGGTCAAGTGGGTATACGGTATTCTTTATGTTGAGTTATAGATAACTGGGCAACATGGTGGCCTTGTCGGCAGCGCAGGTTTCCCCTTATAAGTATGTCTCACGGTTGGCGAAATTATATACGGTGGCTATAGGCCGGTCGAGTGGCATGTTCTGATAAGTTATATAGCCACGTTGTTTCAAAAATTTGAGACCAGAGCTCGTAGGGCACCGAATGTGCCAAACTCCTGGGGTGCGTCCCGAGTCCTTCTAGGGGAACCGGTGCAGTCATACCCCCAAGGCGTGGCGTGACAAACTTGGTATCGGGCGAGGTCGTGTCCAGGGGTTTGCAAGCGTGCTAAATGCAGTCTTGTCCACATGGATGTGTTGTGCACCACATACTATAGGAGTGGAGGCTGCGCGAGGCATGATAGGATGGTTACTCTTTCTTCTCATTCAGTCATGCTATAGAGCGGTACGGTATAGGGTTGGTCTAAAACTTATCATATTCTTTGTCGAGATAAAAATGGCGGAACCAAGCGACACCTTGCAGGTATGAGGTTAGAATACATCGGCGGGAAGGCACCCAGCGAGATGCCTCGATTTCGACCCGGAAATCGGCCCGATCGGGCGATATAGAAGAGCATCATCACAGCCATATCGGCAGTCCCCCTCTCACCGAGCCGTTTGGCACGACATCGCCTCCGATAGCTCTGTGCCTCCCACCATCGAGACTAGGGAAGTTCGTGTTGCTTACGTGGTTATGTTGCTTCACAAAATGATGGCCACCGCTGCGCCGATCGGTGCCACACACAGCAATGCTTGAACCTCGAATTGGATCGCGATTCAGTCGAGGGATTCTTGGCTTGGGTCCCCCACCGGTTTACGAGGTCGGATCAGGCAAAGGACCCCCGAGTTTCCTAAGAATCGAATGTAGGAATTTTCGGAGTTATGCATGTGACCCACACAAAATCGATCGAGATGGCAAAGTTTTGGTTGCGGGAAC
Organism: Datura stramonium; assembly: GCA_018107945.1. NCBI lineage: Eukaryota > Viridiplantae > Streptophyta > Magnoliopsida > Solanales > Solanaceae > Datura > Datura stramonium. Next base: position 426,997 of record JACEIK010000367.1, on the reverse strand, counting down.
AGGCGTATTATGGTACGAGAGTTGGGAAAGGTCTCGAGGGAGAGATGTTGCCCTTTCCAGAGCCTGGTCGGCTCGGAGGCCTGCGGATCGTTGCCACGGGAGATCAGATAGGCTCGGATGGATCATTTTGCATTTGGAGTAGGGCGAGGAGCGTAAGAATATGCTTTACAATTTGACTCCTTAGCCTTCTATGCTCCGGCTTTGTAGACACTTTGCCGTCCAAAGTTCACAAGTTTATTATGAGTGCAGACGAGAATACATTGAGGCATACGTGACTACGTTACGGGGATATGGATATTGCAGTGCGGAGCGCTGCCCGGACCCGAGGCCTTAGGCAGCGCGGCAGGGCGTAAACGGTTTCATCCCGAGAATAGTGCCACGAGACGAATCGAGATGAAATGCGAGAGGAGGGGATGAGGAGAGGACCCGGGCCGGTTGTCAGGCAGACCCCCTGAACCCCACCTCCCTTCACAGCGGCAGTGGGGTAGATTTGTTCGTCGAGCGGTTAGGTACGGTGACGGTTCTCGAGCATTAGATTCCCCGTGTAGAGGAGGTAAGCGGAGTAGATTCACACCCCACCTGGCCTAATTAGGCGGAGCCTCACACGGAGCTTGTAGATATGGCTCCTCGGGATGTTATATATGCGGGCGGGGAGGACCGGATGAGGGTGTCCGACCGGGGGCAAGAGAGCCCGAGATAGTCGGGACAAAGGGATCATGGGGCCACGAGCTCCAGCGGCTCTCGGCGGGCGCGGCCACCCGAGGTTCGTAGGTATATGGTGAGGTAGATCGGGAGCTTCCAGTTCGGGCTGGGCTCAAGCCGTGCCTATGCATTACGAGGGAGATAGGACTCGGGCGTCTCTAGATGTGGTGACAAGTATGATGACTATCTGTTCATACGCTTTTGTATTGATTGATCCGGGGTCCACTTTGTCCTATATTACCCATTTGTGGCTTGAAAGTTTTAATACTCCTTTTGAGTTATTACAGCAGCCCTTTTAGTATCCACACCCCGTCGGTGACTCTATTATAACTAGCAAAATTTATCGGGGTGTACGGTAGAGGTTCTTGTCGCGAGACTACGGTGGATCTTTGAGCAGAATAGAATGATTGATTTCGATGCCATTATGGGTATGGATTGGTTAGTAAGGTGCTATGCCAGCGTAGAATGTTGGACCAAGACGGTCCGAATCCACTCTCGGGGAGCGGTGCAGGGTGAAAGCGGCAGCTACGCCAAAAGAGCAGAGTTTATTTCCCTACCTTCGGGCGGAAGTTGATAGGCCCAAGAGTGTATTTACCACTGGCTCGGGGTTGGAGATGTTCGGGTAGAGTCTGCGATACTCCAGTCTATTTTGGTAGTGAATGAATTCCCACGATGTATTTCGAATGAGCTACACAGTATTCCCCCGAGAAAGAAATAGATTTTGCAATCGAGCTTGCTACCGAGCACTCAACCATATCAATTCCTCCATATGCTGAGCTCACTGCGGAGACTTCAGAATTAAAGGAGCGATTGAAAGATTTTCTAGATAAGGGTTTCATCGAGTAAGTACTTCCAGGTAGGGTGCGCGTTCTATTTGTGAGAAGAAGATAGCTCGCTCCGCATGTGTATAGATTGCAATAGTGAATAAAATTACATTAAGAATAGGTATCCGCCCTTGAGTCGATCCTAGTCGTCTTCTTTGTTCGAAAAATGCCTGATCCATAATAGATGATTTGTTTGATCGATTCTGACGGGGAGCCGAGATACTTCTCCCAAGATTGACTTGCGTTCGGATATCTCGGAGTTCGAGTTCGTGAAAGACATTCCCAAAACGGCTTTGAGGACCCAGAAAAGAAATGGACACTTCGAATTCCTAGTTATGTCCTTTGGGTTGACGAATGCCCCAGTAATATTTATGGACACGATGAGCAGCACCTTGAGACCATATCACGGAACTGTTCGTGATAGTATTTATTGATGATATTGAATTGTATTCTCTCTGCGAAGGCGGACCACCGAGCTACGTCCTACGGACGAGTGCTCAGTGCCAAGGGCCTTGATTATATACTAAGTTCTCCAAGTGTGAATTACATGGTAGGAACTTAGTAGACTTCTTCAGGACATATTAGGATCTTTGGTATACAAGTTGACACGCGAGAAAATAGAAAGCAGTCAAAACATGGCCTAGACCTACCACTCGGAGTAGTAGTTTTTAAGGGTTAGCGGGATATTTCGGGGGAATTTGTTGAGGATTCTCTACTATAGCGGTGCCTCGACCAAGCGAGCCGCGAGAAGCGGTAAAGTTCTAGTGGACGAGGCATGTGAGCGAGTATTTAGGAATTAAAGAAAGATTAACCTCCCTCCGCCCCGGTGTTAGCATTGCCGAACGGTACAAAGGTTCTTTAGTGTATTGCGATGCATCGGGCGTTGGGTTGGGTTGTGTGTTGATGCAGCACGGTAAGGTGATTGCGTCTCGCTTCCGAGCAGTGAGGAAACACGAAGAGAGTTACCCTACCCACGACTTAGAGTTAACCCCTTGATAATCACGCCCCTTAAAGATATGGGACATTACTTGTATAGGCGTCCGTGTGGATATTTTCACACGGTGTAAGAGCCTAATTATGCCGCCTAGAGGGAGTTGAATTTGCGACTTACTTGTCCCAGCTATTGGTTGAATTCTTGAAAGATTATGACGTGGATATTACATCATCAGGAAAAGCCAATGTAGTAACGAGATGCTCTCATCCATAAATCAATAGGAAATATGGCATATTTGCATCGGCGGCGGGAGTTGGTGAAGGCCATCATTAGCCAACATGCGTTCGTCTTAGCGAAGCGAGAGGACAATAGAGGCGTGGTAGAACACCATCGTGTCATCACTAGTTGTGATAAAGGCAGCAATATGGGGGATCTGTACAGTGAAACAAGACCAAATTATGAGAAAGCGCTGGAATTTTGAATACTTGAGATGTAGAAATGCTGCGTGTTCATCCATCTGTGTTCCAGATATTAGAACTCTTAAAATGATTATCAGATACACAAAGTACATTGCTACTATTCCTGCAGCCATGTGAAAAATACTGCTGTCCTCAAACTATTTGGTATGAAGTATGAAAAGAAAGTGTAGGGAATTGTAGCCAATAATCTATTTATAACATGAGTGCTTAAAACTGAAACGGTAGGTGCTGGGCATAGCGCCACCTCCATGATAAGGCGGTGAACATGATTTGTGAGTTACCGTGGAACATGTGAACACGATTACGTTTGGTGATAGTAGACTGGCGGCTGTCGGCTCATTTCTGCCGAGAGCTACTTTCTCAACCGAATATTATGACGAATTGTATATCCAAATAGTTAAGATTACAGTGCCGAGTATCTATTATTTGGGACGAGGAGCCAATTTACAACTAGATTTTAGCGATCATTTCACGAGAGATGCAGGGAACGCGGTGGTGAGCCGGCATTCCACCCTCGGAACGGATGGACTAGGCGAGGGCACTATTCGAACCGCTCGAGGACATGCTACGGGTGTGTGTGTTAGATTTCGGAGTAAATTGGGACGAGCATTTGCACGTTAATTGAATTTTCTTATAATAATAGCTATCACTCGGCTTATCCAAATGGCGCCCTTTGAAGCATTGTATGGCGAAAATGCAGATCGCGGTTGGGTGGTTTGAAGTGGGAGAGTCGCGGTGGGCCCATACATGTGTGACAGGAAAGTAAACCTTATTAGAAAACGCCTACGACTGCAGGCCGCCAGAAATTGTATGCAGATGTGCGGCGCGGGGAGCTTGTGGATGTGAATAGGGTATTTACAGAAAGTATCTCCGTGAAAGGGGTGATGAGTTTCGTCAAGAAAGGTAAGCTCGGTCAGAGATTTGTTGGGCCTTATCGGATTCGTCGAAGGATAGGCCGAGTGGCATGAGTTGAACTTGCCTCCGAACTAGAGAATTCGTTCATGTCCCAGTCTTTCACGTATCTATGCGAGGAAATGCATAGGAGACCCATCGGAAGCAGTCCCGATCCAGGATATCCAGTTACGGAAGAGGGCGCCTATGAAGAGGTTCTAGTAGCTATCTTAGACGAGACAATTCGTAGATTGAGAACCAAAGATATTGCGTACATCAAAATAAGCAGCATAACGAAACAGAAGAGAGGGAAGATGACTTGGGAGGTAGAGGAAGTTATGAAAACCGAGATATCCTCACTTATTCCAAGCATAGTAGGTCAAAGAGGTATGTTAGTGTTGTTATTTTATGCGATTGCCTTATAGTATATGTATAAATGAGAAGATCAATTTTAATCTTTCAAATGTGAATACTATAGTATGGTGTGGAGTACTTTGTGTTGGATTTTATGCATTTCGGGTTTTTTTGGGATAGTCCATATTACGGAAACTACTGTATGAAATTTTCTAGAAACAAGTTGAGAAAAATTTGGAAAGTCCTATAGATAGAAGTTTATATTAGAGGGCAAATTTTTGTAAAGAAATTAGATGTCACGACCCGTAAAATTCCCGACACATAGATAGCTATTAGCATGTTGGTTAAGTGTATTTGAGTGCCACACATGCTAGAGAAAGGCTTTGAGGAAAATAGGATAAGAACTCCAGTCGAACCATCGCGGAAGAGGCAGAAGAGCCTCCGCGATGGCAACGTGTCACGAGAGGAGAACCTCCGTGTTGGCCCCATGACACATTGGCCACTGTCCGAGCTCAAGTATAAAGCCTCAACTTCGGTTTATTCCATTAATATATCATAATTTCTAGAAAAGTTAGAAATGAGTACGAAAGATTTTGATAATTATCGCTCGATTACGCGGGTCAAACGCGGTCCAAATTCAAATTAACCCTAATCACAGAGGTATTTAGCGGCGGGGAGCATTCCTACGGATTTAGTTTCACGAAATTTGGCCGCAAATCGTCGTGCTACCCAAGGTAAGTGGAATTGCTTTAAATTAGTGTCAATATACTCCTAGCCTTAAAGTGGACATTTCTCCCTTGGACTTTCGAAATAGCAAGTTTTGATCGTCTTCGATAAGCCAAAGTTTGGGCTATAAATATATCGAAAGTGATGTTTTCTTCTAGAATATTAGTGTATTTTGTTCTAATTGACATATATGTGAATGCAGTTGGGAGAAATAGGCCCAGATGCGCGCGAAACTGATGGATTGAGTCGATAATCCAAAGCAAAGGAACATAAAGCCGGTTTCTTTTGGAAAGTTAGTAGCTATGGATTAGTATAATACGATAGCTACGTAACGAGAATTCCCGGAGTGAATATTGAGTTTTGTGCAGTTGGTAGCCTCTCTTTGGCCAACCTGTCATATTGATTAAAGGCTAGCTCCAGCAAAATTTAAACAAGCGAATATCATTTCGGACTCGAGTATAGCCCCGGTAGCCGTTTTAGCAAGCATGTTTTATAATAATATTACATATATTCATAATAAAAGCTAGTAAAAGTAAATCGAACAGGCAGATAATATCCCGGATACGGTACAATGGAATAGTATCTCGGCTACAGTATAGCCATACGATCAGATAATATCTCGGCTACGATATAGCCAAGCTTGATCGAGATAAGATCTCGGAATTCGAGTATAAAAAGTAGTATGAGAATCGGTATAACACGAAATAGTTTAGAATAAGAAATCGGATTACAGATAGTATTTTCGGTTTAAACATGCTTGCTATATATGTGATGTGACTTGTGAGACTTGATTATTAATAAATGATAAGAACCCTTTGGCACGTCTCAGCGCCCTAGGTTAGTAAGCCCATGTTTGCCAGGCGGGTGGTTATACATCACTCCAAGGGTGGCATACACCGTCTATGAAGGACGAAGATGGGATGAAGCTTTCCCCATATCGAGCTGATCAGCCATGCTTGTCTGATTTACCTGTTTTGCGCATGCGCCCGAGGTAATTCGAATACAGTACGATTCTAGAGATACGATGCAGTGTCCCTTTGGACTCGGACACGGTGTGTTTTTATCGAGGCCATAGCCCCAGTGAGACCCGGGCGGTAGAGATTGCTCGTAGTTAGTAGATGAGTGGGTGACTTATTTTGGATGGTTTTGGCCGGATAGGGGTATTAGATTGTTTGATTGGTTGGCACCTTTGGCTTATGAAATTTGGTTTGGTTCTTGCTTGTATATATGCACCCCCTTATGTTATATATTAGCTAATAGGCAATTGCCACGTCAGCAGTACGCTCACCGCCTATCCGCGGTATAGTAAGTCGATTCAACATATCGATTCTTATAGGTCGAGATATTTCTGTTGACCCGAAGTTGCTAGTTATATTGTTATATTCATATGTGTTAGGTTGCTTTGCATACTCGGTACCGGTGGTAACGCGCCCGTTGAGACCGCATTACTTACTTGCAGGTATTAATAGACGAGGAGGCGATCACTTGTGAATGTGTCATAGAGTCATCGCCTGTCATCAGGAGCTTGGTATTAGAGTGTAGTTCATTTTCTTTTGTTTACGGTATGGTGGCCCAGGGGCCTGTCCCGACCGTTTTATCGGTACTCATGAGGCTTGCGGTGTATATATACATCTCCTGTGGTTAGTTGTGCCCCGGTCGTGTGAAGTGATGCGTTTTGTTAGATTGTTTAGCATTTCGGGTGTTGGCTAGGTGTGAGGCCATAATGTGATAGTAGTGGTGACCTTGCCGGTCACGTAGATATCTGATATTCTTTATGTTGAGTTATAGATAACTAGACAACATGGTGGCCTTGTCGGTCCCCATAGGTTCCCCTTATAAGTATTCCTCTGGTTAGCTGAAATTATATATCGGTGGCTATAGGCCCGGTGGAGCGTATTTACGGCCGTCATATAATTCCGGGTGTTTCAGAAATACGAATAGAGCTCGCTTCGAGCACGGATATTACTTAGGCTCACCGGTGCGATCCGAGTCCTTCTAGGGAACCCGGGTGCAGTCCTTACCCCTCGGCGGGCGAAGAAAAACTTGGTATCGAAGCGAGGGTCGTGTCCCGAGGGGTAGTTTGCAAGCCGTGCTAAGTAGAATCTAATCTATGGATGTGTTGTGCACCACATACTATGGCGAAGAACATGAGCATGATAGGATAGTTACTCTTCTTCTCATTCGATCTTTGCTATAGAGCGGTTTAGTATAAGGTTGAGTCTTTTTAAAACTTATGTATTCTTTGTCTACAGATAAAAATGGCGGACCCGCGACACCACACCCACGAGGTAGAAAGGTTAGATACGGCGGCGGGAAGGCACCTTGAGGATGCTCGGTTTCATTCGTCGGCCCGATGCGGCGAGCCATGGCGCATCATCACAGCCATCTCGGTAGTCCCCTCTCACACAGGCCGTTTGGCGGGACACCGCCACCTCAAATAGGCTCACAGCCACCTACACCATCGAACCAGAGACCTTGGCCCAGCAGTGGTTATGTTAGCACAAATAGTAGCCCAGGCGTCGATCGAGTGCCACATGTAGTAGCGAGAACCATCAGGTGGATACGGTAGTTCGAAATTAGAGTTCTTGGCACTTGGGTCCCCCACGGTTACGGGGTCGAATCGGCAAAGACCCCAGGGGGATTTCCTAGATCGAGATACGAGAAATTTTAGGGTTATGCATGTGACCCTACGAGAATCGAGTCGAGATGATGTTTGGGTTACCGAGACATAGCGTATTATGTACGAGGTTCCCAGGGAAAGGTCTCCAAGGGAAGATGTTGCCTCAGGCCTGGTCCGGCTTCTCGGAGGCCTTACTGGGCCAGATTACTTGCCACGGGAGATCCAGGCAGGCGAGATGCATCGGTTTTTGCATTTTGGAAGCGGGGCGAGAGCGTAAGAGAATAGCCTACAATTTGACTCCTTAGCTGCTTTATGCTCCAGCTTTAGTGGGGTACTATGCCGTCAAAGACCTGATTTATTATAGGTCTAAACCCAAAATACATTGAGAGCATGCATGATCGGGCTACATTACGAGGATATGGATATTGCCGTGCGGGCCTTTCCCAACTATTGAGAGCCTTAAACGGCAAGGGCGGTAAACGGTTTCATTTCATCAGGAAACAGCGCCACGAAGGCAGATCGAATGAAATACGAGAGGGGATTCGAGAGACCCAGGCCCGGTTGTCGAGCAGACCCCACTGAGCCCCGCCTCCACGCGGCGGCGGCGGGGTAGATTTCTTCGAGGGCAATCCGGGTGCAGTGGCGGGATTCTCGAACGGTAGATTGCGAGAGGAGAGGAAGCCAAGCCGAAACGGTCACACCCCACCACTGCCCTAGTACAGCCGACCTCACAGGAGCTTGTAGATATGGCTCCTCGGGATGTTATATATGCGGGCGGGAGGACAGGATGAGAGATTGTCGGATAGGGAAAGAAGCCGAATAGTGAGGACAAGGGATCACTTGAGGCACGAGCTCAGCCGGCCTCGGCGGCGTAAACCCTCGAGGTTCGGGTAGAGGTCGAGGTAGATCAGGAGCTTCCAGGTTCAGTGCGGGCTCAAGCCATACCTATGCATTACCGAGGAGATAGGACTCGGAGAGGCGTCTCTAGATGTGGTGACAGGTATGATGACTATCTGTTCATGCACCACTTATGTATTGATTGATCCAGGGTCCACTTTGTCCTATATTACCCCATTTGTGGCTTGAAAGTTTAATGTTGCACCGAGTTATTAAGTGACCCTTTTTAGTATCCACGCTGATGTTGACTCTATTATAGCTAGCCAAATTATCGAAGTGTACGGTAGAGTTCTTGTCCTTGGTACATCTGATGAATCACAGTAGGAAACTAGAAATGATTGATTTCGATGCCATTATGGGTATGGATTGGTTAGTACCGTGCGATGCCAACGTAGAATGTTGGACAAGATGGTCGATTCCACTTTCCGGGGGCGGTGTGAGTTGGCGGCACGGCTACGCCAAGGTAGAGTTTATTTCCTACCTTCAGGCGAGGAAGTTGATAGCTAAGGGATGTATTTACCACCTAGTCGGGGTTCAGGATGTTCGGGTAGAGGTCTGCGACACTCCGTGTTTCGGTGGTGAGAATGGGTGTACGATGTATTTCCGAGATGAGCTACATGGTATTCCCCGAGAAAGGAAAATAGATTTTCAATCGACTTGCTACCGAGCACTCAACCCATATCCAATTCTTCCATATCGTATGGCTCTGAGAGCTTCCGAGGATTAAATGCTTGATTGAAAAGATTTTCTAGATAAGGGTTTCATCGGGCGAGTACTTCACTGCAGAGTAGGGTGCGCCCGGTTCTATTTGTGAGAAAAGAAAGATGGCTCGTTCCGCATGTATAGGTGCAGAGCGGCTGAATAAAGATTACGATAAAGAATAGGTATAAGCTTCCCAGAATAGATGAATTTGTTGATCGATTCTGAGGGCCAAATACTTCTCCACGATTGTGCGATTAGGATATCATGGTCGGGTTCGTGAAAAAGACATTCCCAAAAGCGGCTTTCGGGACCAGAATATGGACGCTAAATTCTAGTTATGTCCTTTGGGTTGGCGAATGCCCAAGCGGTATTTATGGACACGATGAACAACACCTTCGAGACCATATACGAACTGTTCGTGATAGTATTTATTATTATTGATATTCTACAGGTGTATTCTTGCTGCGGCGAACCACCGAGGCTCATTTACAGACGGTGCTCCCGAATTCTTAAGACCACGGTTATATGCTAAGTTCTCCAAATGTGAATTACGGCTGAACTCAGTAGCCTTCTTTAAGGACATATTGTCGGATGCTTGTATACGGAGTTGTGAAAAGAAAAAAGCTGATCAAAACATAGCCTAGACCTACCATCCGTCGAAATGCATGATTTCTAGGAGTTAGCGGGATATTACGGGGAAATTTGTTGAGGATTCTCTACTATAGCGGTACCTCGGCCAAGCGGCAGAAAGCGGTAAAGTTCTAGTGGACGAGAGGCATGTGGTAGAGTTTCAGGGAGGTAAAAGAAAGATTAACTGCAGTGTTAGCATTCTTAGAAACGGTACAGAAGGTTATTCGGTTATTGCGATGCATCAGGCGTCTGGTTGGGTTGTGTATTGATGCAGCACGGTAAGGTGATTGCGTACGCTTCCAGAAAGTTGAGGAAACACGAAAAGAATTACCCTACCCACGAACTAGAGTTAGCGCAGTGTCCACGCCTTAAAGATATTGAGACATTGCCTTATGGCGTCCATGTGGATATTTTCACGAATCATAAGAGCCTACAATATATCTTCACCGAGAGGAGTTGAATTTCGCGACAACGTCGTCTGGTTGGGATGCCCGAAGATTATGGCGTGGATATTACATCATTCGGGGAAAAGCCAATGTAGTAGCAGTCTTTCTATTCATAATCAATGGGAAGTATACCGTATTTGCGGCCGAGCAAGGAGTTGGTGAAGATATATCAATTAGCGACCCTAGCCGTTCGTGTAGCAAAAACAGGGACAATAGAGTGGTAATTCCAGAACACCGCGGTGTCTTCACTAGTTGTGGAAGTAAAGCGCAATATGAGGATCAGGCTTTGGTCCGGCTTAAGGACGAGTCGAGCGGAAAGTGCCGATTTTCGGTGGCGAGGATGAAGTCTTTGCTGATGTAAAGGCCGCCTACGTGTTCTAGATATTTCGGGGAGCTCGCCCGGCGAGATTATGAACGAGTACATTGCGCCCGCTATTCTCTCCCACCCCGGCGCGTGAAAGGTACCATGATATCAAAAGGAAAACTACGGTAGCCGGTTATGGAAATTGCCGGGTAGCCCAATGTCCTAGCACCTTGGGTTAAACGAGAACACCATAAACCGGGCGGGTGCTCGGAGACATAGTTGTACCTCTGCAGAAATAGGAAAGCTGATGAAACATGAATTTTATGGCCGATTACCCCGTACCAGACCTAGACACGATTCCATTTGGCTGACAATGAAGCAAGGCTGAAAAAAATCAGCTCATTTCTTGCCCGGTGAGCTAATTTCTCGGCCGAAGATTATGCCAGTGTATATCAGAAATAGTTAGATTACCTGAGAGTGGAAGTATCTATTATTTCGAACGAGAGGAGCACAATTTACAGCTAGATTTTGGCAGTCATTTGAGTGCAGGAGCATGATTAATTTGAAGCACAACATTCCACCCTTAGGCAGATGGGCCAGTGACGCACTATTGGTGCTCGAGAGGACATCTACGGGCGTGTGTTAATTTCAGGAAATTATTTGGGCGAGCATTTGCCGTTAATTGGTCTCTTATAATAATAGCTATCCCCTTTCGGCTATCCAGATGGCGCCCTTTGAAGCATTGTATAGGAGAAAATGCGGGCCCGTAGGGTTGTTGGTTTTAGTAGGAGAGTCGGCCCGGTGGGACATACATTGTGGCGGTCGAGAGGAAGGTAAGCTTATTAGAAAGCCTGCGAGGCGCACGAGCCGCCGAAATGTCGTATGCGTGTCGCGCGAGAGACTGGTATTTGATGTGAATAGCGGTATTTACAAGAAAGTATCTCCGTGAGGGTGATGAGATTCGTCCAAGAAAGGTAAGCTCAATCCGAGATTTGTTGGGCCTTATCAGATTCGTCGAAGGATAGGCCGAGTGGCATATGAGTTGAACTTGCCTCCCGAGAACTAGGAGCTCGTTCATCAGGTCTTTCACGTATCTATCTTGAGAAATGCATAGGAGACCCATCGAGCAGTCCCGATCCGGAGATATCCCGAGGTTACGGAATAGGCGGCCCTATGAAGAGGTTCCGGTAGATATCTTAGACGATTCGAGATTCGTAGATTGAGAACCAAAGATATTGCGTCTGTCAAATGCGTAGCGTAAGGCCAAGAGGGAGTGACTTAGGAAGCGAATTGCAAAGCAGATATCCTCACTTATTCCAAATATGAAGTTTTTACTACGAGTCAAGAGTATGTTAGTGTTGTTATTTTATACAGTGCACTTATATTATATGTATAAATGAGAAGATCGATTTTAATGTTTGTCATGTGAATACTATAGTATGGTGTGGAATTTTTGTATTGGAATTTTATGCATTTCAGGTTTTGGGATAGTCCATATTACGGGGGAAACTACCAAAATTTTTCTTGAAACAAGTTGAAAATTGGAAAGTCTATAGGTAGAAGTTTATATTCGAGGATGAACGTTCTTAAGGGAGAATGTACACCTAGTAAAATTTCGAAACATAGATGGCCTATTCGCTTATTGGTTAAGTGTGTTGAGTGCCACACATGTAGAGAAAGGCTGAGGAAAGATCGGATAAGAAATCCCGTCGAACCATCGCGGAAGGAGCCGGGGAAGAGCCCCTCCCACGATGGCAACGTGTCATGGAGGAGGACCTCATGGTTGCCCCGTGACACGTGGCCTGTCTAGGCTCAAGTATATAAAGCCTCCAACTTCGGTTTATTCCATTAATATATCATAATTTCTAGAAAAGTTGCGAGAAATAGAGGGTACGAAAGATTTTGATAATTATCGCTCGATTACGCCGTACAAATGCGTTCCAAATTCAAATTAACCTCGAATGCGAGGTATTTAGTGATCACGGGCAAGCCCGCATGCTCGAGATACGCTTATAACTTAAATTAGTCTTGCTTATCTAAGTTATTTTATACATTTTCATGTGATTTTATATGAATGTGAAGATATGTGCTAACCAACACGAAGTAGTCCTTTGTTTTGTAGGTTTGATGACTTTGAGGAACTAATCCATGTGTTGGTGAAGTAGAGGCTTGGAATCGGAATTAAACGTGAACGTCGGCAAGAAGGATGCCCAAATAGCCCACACAGCGCGTCGGCAACGTGCCGGTAGGAAAGGCTCACGCTGTCGCCCACCGTTGGCAGCATGCCCACAGCCAGCCCATTTGCCAGCGACATGGAAACCCAGCAGCTGCCCAGCGGCGTGACACAGCTGATAGCAGCGAGTGCTGCTAGAGCCAATTTTGGGTGATTTCGAGCTTTCGTGTTGCCTCCGTGTCACGGAGCGGTGCTCCGCGATACACTTTCCGTGACACGGAGCCGTTCCACCCGGCAGGCTAAATTAACCAGTCTCCATTTACTATAAATAGGACCCTTAGCTCCTAATTCCATTTGGTCACGATTTTATTCTGGAAACTACCTAGGAGTGAAGGGAGAAGTGGGAGAACTCAGCTAGGGTTTGTCAAATTCCCTTCTCATCTACCAAACTCGTGTAAGTATGTAGTTTAGGAGTAGTTTACTAGTAGTGTAGAGTAGTTTTACTAACATGAATGGTTAGAACCCTTCCTCTAGGATGACCATGAACTATGATTGTGATTTTATGATATTGTTTTGGAATTAAGTTATTGATTGTTTTTTCATCTTGCATTACGGTTGTTAGTTGTTTTTATGATTGATCACCATGAAAGCATATTTGTAAGCTTGGGTAATAGCAGAAAGCATTACCTAGGTCAGGATGAGAATGTGAGGAGCATGTTAGTATCTCGAGGAGAGAGTTTTGTCATTCAGGATAGAAATATACCTAACACCGTGCTCAGTTGACACACATAGGTTATGAAAGACCAACTTGGGGATGTCCATCACCACTTTCGAAGAAGTAGTTGTGAGGCTAAGTTGAGTTAAATGGTTAATTGTACTGAAAGTCCTAATCGTTCCCAGTAAAAACCACAACATAATTGATTACTATGACTAGAAATTGGCATCTGCAGCTCCACGTGTGCGGTGAGCTAGATTGCCGTGTTTAGAACTCGAAAGACCATAAACATTCAATTCTAATTATGGGAGACGACAATTGATAGTTCCATGCTTAACCCATTGCAAATCGTAGTATACTTGATTATATAGTTTTTAACTCTATGTTGCTCTAGAGTATTTGATGTTCGTTGACCAAAACTAGACTTAATTATTCTTCATCAAAAGCGTCTATCACCAACACTTTAGGTGTTTAATCACTAGAAATGGATAAACCCAGAGAATGGGTCGGGCTACGTGGGTTCGTTAATCCGGTTCTTAAAAAGAGCCACTATATTACTTTTGCACAGTACACTTGCGGACGCGCTCGATGTGAAACAGAATTCGTCCAGTTTTTGGCGCCGTTAGGGACACCGGAGAGTTTTGATAATTTATCTATTTTTGTGTGATTTATTAAATTTTCCTTAAGTGTTGAGAAAACTTGGTGTAGTCTGTATTTTATTTGCGGAATTGACGGAGTTGTCTATAGGCGCTAAATAGAAACCTTGTGAGCAGATTGCTTGAACCTAAGCGTCAAATCCATTTGCAAGAGAGTAGCTCTAGAGCAAAAGCTGAAGAGACTTCAAGAAAGGGTGCAGCAACAACAACCACTACATGAGCGAAACACAGTTGTCATCGGAAACAATGGCGGCTGAACCCCGATTCGCGAAGTGGCAATCCCACTAGCGACGAATGTGACCTCAATGTCAAAATGCTTAGGAACTGGAGGGAACTTTGAAACTAAACGAAATATGGTCTGTTGTTACATTCTAGTGGTCGATTCCTTTGGAATGGCACATGAGGACCCGCGCGGCACTTACAAAGCTTTTTAGAGATTATGGCTCACGTTTGTCCAACAATCATGTCCACAGTTATGTCCGATTGACCCTCTCCCATTTTCTATTGTTAGGGGAGCGAAAAAGTGGCTGAAGGAGTGAGCCACCAAACTCCATAACCCCGTGGAATGACTTGGCTAAGTTCCCTTGCTCCAGTTACTTTCCTTCGAGCAAGCGCCAAGTTGAGAGTGAAATATTTTCCGGTTTCAAGCGAAGCACGATGAGAACTTGTATATGGCTTGGGAAAAGATTCAAGTCAGAAGCCCCATCCCCATCACCGGCAATCAAATGAAGTCTTTGGCCCATACCTTTAATAGAAAGTCTAGACCCACACACAAAAATATTACTAGACTCTGCATCGGGTGGGCAAGCCTTGGAGAAAGCATATGATGAGTTGTACACTTTGCCCAGACGAAAATTGCACAAATCCCGAGGAGAGGAGCCTGTGAGTCATCAAGAGGCGGAAGATCGAGGTTGACGAAGCGGTGGTTTGAATGCCTTAGCGGCCACGGAGCCGTTCCAACATCAAATATTATTTCGGCTGATAAGCGAGTATGCACCAACAACGAGGCGAGTTAATGCAGTTCGGCAAGTTCCTAGTTGGTGTGAAATTTGTGGTAATAATAGACATCACATACGAGAATCTTGTAGATCAATTCGGAATCAGTCAATTTTGTTAGGGAATGTGCCAAGGAATCAGAATCTGGGAAACAACTCCAACGAGAAATTGGCGGGCCGCACAATTTTTCTTGGGGTGGAAACCAAAAGCGAATTATATGCAACCTCAACAACATCGGTGTCGGCGAGAATAGGCGATTGATGGGCATAGTAGCGACCGCATTGAAGAAACACGCAGAAAATTATGGAGGCCCGAGAATCGGTTAAAAAATCGGCGGATATGAAAGACTTAATGAATCGGCAAGTAGCGCCCATAATCTTGAAAAACTCATTTGGTCAAATAGAAGCCGCTTAAAACATGAGGCCGCAAGGTTTACCAAGCGATAGAAGATCCTAACCCAAACCAGAGATCAATGTCCATCGGTCTTAGAAAGCGGAAGCGGTGGGCGTGCAATGCACAGGGTTGAAAAGGAGGTGCGGCCGGAGTTGGTAAGATCAGGACCACCCACCGATATTAGAGACATCGAGTGTTGGGAAACAAAATGCGCAGCCTTCATTACGGCCGGCACGAGACCACCACCACCCTTCCCTGGAGATTCAAAAAGAGCAATGAGGAGGAATATTTCAAAGTTCTTTGAGTTTCAAAGAACTTAACATAAGCCTCTTATTGATGTCTTGCAGGGAATGCCCAGTATGCTAAATACTTGAAGGGACTTATGATAGCGAACAAAAGTTAGGTGGTGGGCGTCAGTTGTAGCAACGGCGAGTGCGATCACGAGTATTGAAACGAAATGCCAAAAAAGAAGCTCAAAGACCCAGGGAGTTTACCCTCCCCCATACAAATTGGTAAAGGCGAAGTACTTTCAGAGCTTTCTTGATTTAGGGGCATTAGTTAATCTAATGCCCCTATCCTTATTCAACACCACAGGGGTTGGGAAGCCGCTGGCCAGCACATAGTTGATCTTGCAGCTGGCGACAAGTCGCGAGTGACACGTGGAATCATAGAGGACCTTCTCATCCTAGGTAAATTTGTTGCCACTAGCATTTGTATTTAGATTTTGAGGTTGATGACGGTACCCCTAATCTTGGGGCGACCATTCTTGCAGCCCACTTAGGAGGGCTGTGATTGACTTGAAAGAAGGGACCACGAAAATGAGGTCGAGGATGAAGAAGAAACCTTCGTGTCTACCAAGAAATAAACCCATCCATATACTACAAAAACCTTTGTCAAGTTAGTGTGTTGGTCAGAGGATAGTGTGGGGTGGAGGATTCCAGAGGTGTACGGCCAAAGCGTGTCAAGTGTTCGGCTTGAGTCGATAGGGACTTGAGGTGATAAGAAGTTGGAGGAAGGGAGAGCAGTGAAGTACATTTCCTCTAAGCAGCGAGAAGAAAAGGAGATGGTTCTCGAAAAGAGAACCAGGTATGAGGATTTCGATAAGGGCGAGTCCACGTACGTGCCACGACGTAAATGACCTTGGCCCAGCAGGAGGCAACCAAGGGTACCTCAGTACAATTTATATTTGATTTGTTTTGTTTGTTATTTTCATTTTTTGTTTGTGGTTTTTTGGTGAAGGTTAGGCACGGTGAGGAGGAGAGGAGTAAGTACCCTCGGAGGAGGGGCTTAGTAAGCATGGAAGAGGTAAAGTGTGAGGTGAACACCGCCCGTAGAGATTGAGGAAAAACATGCTTTAGCTAGGCCTAAAAGGCCTCGGGAGTATTTCTCACCCTGCGTAAATGTTAATTGGATGCTATGAGGACATAGCATGATTTAATTGAAATTAGTATAAAATTTTCTAATTTTTAAAATTTCAAAAATTTTTGTGCTTAACAAGTTTTTGGTGAATGTAATGCTTGTGTGGAAAAATTTGAAAATTTTTTGAGTCAAGCATGACTTCATCACCCGTTGGTTTTTTCTTTTAAGTTCTTTTAAAGCGGTATTTGAACGAAGAATAATTTTTTAATGCGTACATAATGTTTTTAGTCAAAGTTAGGGAAGCATTTTGATGATGGATGGATGACGACCGTCTTGAGAAGGATTCGTGGAGATAGGTGTCGGGTTTGAAACCATAGCTAATGGACGCTTGATGTTCTTGGTATGTGCTATACATGATTGTAAGATGCAAGTATGAGTCAGTGTAAACATGCAAGTGTATAACTTTGTTTGAGACACTTAGGCTCTTAAATTTTACTCAATAGGATTGAAGCTTAATGTTTGAATTCTTGTGATTGGTAGTAAGTCTATTGAATGTGTCTTGAATTGAGCATGTGCCATGAGTGTAAGGTTTTTGAGTATTCTATGCTATTGTGGATTGTCTAGAACTTGCACAATTGGTTTATTAAACGAAATGAAGGGTGTAGTGCTTGGAGATGATTTAGGCATTTCTTTAGAATTAACCTAAATTTTACCCCTGCAGTTTTACCCTACCTTGAGAAATTAATCCTAGTTAGCCGCATTGAGCATGAGCCTATTCTTTGTTCTTTTAACATAACCATCCTTTTCTTTCATTAACCTTGAATTTGATACAAAACTCCTAAGCGCTTAAAGAGGAAAAATCTAAAGAGTAAAGGAGTGAGAAGAATGAAAGAAAGGAAAAATAGCAAGTTGTAAGAAGTGAGGAAAGGACAAAGGTGCACTTGTGTGAAAGTGGTTGATCATTACTAAGGAGTAAGAAAACAAAGTAATGAAAAATTATTTATAGAGCTCCTTCTTACGATTAAGTCAAAAGTGCCTAAATTAAAGGGGCATAAGAGAGGAAAAAGAGGAAAGAGAAAAGGTGAAGTAAGAAGAAGTTCTGTGAGGGGCGTGATGTATTCAAAGCGCTTAGGAAAGATAGTCACTGTGCGGCCGAATAGTACCTGCACGTACTGAGTTGCATTACAGCCTACAAGTCCTATTTGATCTTACATTCATACATCCTCAAATTAGTGGGCAAAACACTAAGGGCAAGCTTATGGGTCATGACATGATCGCCAGCGGTACTTTGTAGTGAGTGTAATTCTATTTATGTACCCACATGTTGTGATGTAAAAATTGTTTGCGTATGAAATTGGGTAACTCTCTTTACGCGAGGCACATGTTTAATGAAGGATAAAATTCATGTGGGATTCCTTAATCGGTTGATTTGCACGAGTTTTGCGGGTGAAGTGGAAGGTGCAGGGTTAAGAAGTCTTAACATAGTTGTATTTCATAGCATGTTCCATTTTTAACTTGTATCTTAAATAATCATTATAATAGTAGCTTGAATTATCTCACTAAATTAGTTATGTGGGAGTCTCAAATTGCATGATATGTAAGGTTGTTCGAGGACGAACAAGGCTTTAGGAGTGTGAGGTTGTGATCACGGGCAAAAATAGCATGCACGAGATAAAAAACTATAACTTAAATTAGTCGTGTTTATCTAAGTTATTTTACATTTTCATGTGATTTTATATGAATGTGAAGATATGTGTTAACCAACATGATATGCCTTTGTTTTGTAGGTTTTTGATAACTTTGAGGAGTTAATCATGAGTTGGTGAAGTAGAGGCTTGGAAGCGGAATAAAAACGTGAACGTCGGCAAGAGGAGGCACAAAACAGCCCACTGCGCGTCGGCAATACCACGGTAGAAGCTGCGCCTGACTCGCCCACACACTGCGTTAGCAACGTGCCGCAGCGGCCCCATTTGGACATGGAGAGGAGCCAACGCGCTGCCCAAACAGTGACACGCGCAACGCGGCGGGTGCTGCCGAAACCAATTTTTGGTGATTTCCGAGAGCTTTCGTGTTGCCTCAGGTGTCACGGAGGGCGGTGCACCCGCGATACACTCGTGACACGGAGCGAGTTCCACAGCAAGGCTAAATTAAGCACGTTCTCCATTTACTATAATAGGACCCTTAGCTCCTAATTCCATTTGGTCACGATTTTGTGCAGGAAAACTACCTAGGAGTGAAGGGAGAAGTGGGAGAACTCAGCTAGGGTTTGGCAAATTCCTTCTCATCTACCAAACTTCGTGTAAATTAATACTTTAGTTTAGGAGTAGTTTACTAGTATTAATGAGTAGTTTTACTAACATGAATGGTTAGAACCCTTCCTCTAGGATGAAGCCATGAACTATGATTGTGATTTTTATGATATTGTTTTGGAATTAAGTTATTGATTGTTTTTTTTCGATGCATTACGGATTGTTAGTTGTTTTTATGAATTGATCACCGTAGAAAGCATATTTGTTAGCAGGTAATAGCTTGAAAGCATTACCTAGGTCGGAGACATGAGAATGTGAGGAGCATGTTAGTATCTCGGGAAAGTTTTGTGTTCGGGATAATGCCTAACACCGTGCTCGGTTGGCCACGGGGTTATGAAAGACCAACTTAAGGATGTCACATCACCACTCGAAAAGTAGTTGTGAGGCTAGTTGAGTTAAATGGTTAAGACGCACGAAAGTCCCTGTCGTTTCACAGTAAACCACAACTAATTGATTGCTACTTTGAACTAGAAATTAGCATCCTCGCTCACAATGATGCGGTGAGGCTAGATTGCCGTGTTTAGAGGCTCGAAAGACCATAAACATGCAATTCTAATTATGGGAGACGACAATTGATAGTTCCATGCTTAACCCATTGCAAATCGTAGTATCGCATGATTATACGGTTTTTAACTCTATGTTGCTCCTAGAGTAATTTCAGAATATTTCGTTGACCAAAACTAGACTTAATTATTCTTCATAAAAACTGTCTATCACCAACACTTTAGGTGTTTAAGATCACACTAGAAATGGATAGTTAGGAATGGGTTCAGTCCTGTGGGTTCGACATTCAAGTTCTTAAAAAGAGCCAACTATATTACTTGCACGACCCGTACACTTGCGGACGCGCTCGATGTGAAGAAGTCGTCATTTTGCGGCGAGGGAGCATTCCTACGGATTTAGTTTCGCCGCGAAATTTGGCGGCAAATCGTCGTGCCTAGGAGCTGGAGTAAGTGGAATTGCTCCAAATTAGTGTCAATACGACCACAGGCTTAAAATAAGCATTTATCCCTTCTGGACTTTAGATAATAGCAAGTTTTAGGTAAATACTGATAAGCCAAAGTTTGGGCTATAAATATATCGAAAGTGATGTTCTTTTCGAATATTAGTGTATTTAGTTCTAATTGACATATATGTGAATGCGATTGGAGAAATAGTTTAGATCTTGTAGAGCCGTCCAGATTGATCGAATGTCAACGAGTATATAAATGTTTCTTCGGCAAGTTAGTAACTATGGCCAGTATGTCCCATTAAACTCCGTACTTAGAATTCTGGTGAATGTGAGTTTTGCGCGGAGTGATAAGCACATCTTGCGTTGTTATATCATATTCAGTCGAAAGCTAGTAAGCGTGCCAAATGGCGAGATATCATTTCGGTTTCGGTATAGCCGGTATGCGTTTATCAAGCATGTTTTATAATAATATGACATATATTCATAATAAAAGCTAGTAAGTAAATCGAATGACAGATAATATCAGTCTGAGTACAATCGAGATAGTATCACCGGCTACAGTATAACCATACGGTGAGATAATATCTTGGCTGCGGTACTTAGCAACAATCGAATAAGATCATCGAATTGATATAAACATTATGAGAATCGGTATAACACGAAAGAGTTCGAGAATAAGAAATCGGATTACAGATAGTATTTTCGGTTTAAACATGCTTGCTATATATGTGATTATTGATTGTTTGAAACTTGGTGTGTCGTAGGGAACCCTTTGAGCGTCCCCGCTAGGTTAGTAGCGTAGCCGCCCACGAGTGGGCAGGTATACGTCTGAGTGGCATGCCGTGCAGCGGGCGAAGATGGGATGAGTTTTCCCATGCTCAGTGTCCCGGCATAAGCGTCTGATTTACCTATTGTCTTGCTTGTGCGCCCAAGGCAGTGAGATATAGTTACGATTACGGAATACGATGCGAGAGTCCTCAGTTCAGAGACACGATTATTTATATTAGAGCCATAGCAGTGGAGACGGGGGCATTAGAGTGCTCGTGAATTGAAGTAGATTAGTGGAGTGACTTATTTTTGGATGGTTTAACACGGTAGGGGGTATATAGATTGTTTGATTGGTTTGGCACCTTCCGGCTTACAAGAGCTGAGTATCGGTTCTTGCTTGTTATATATGCACTTATATGTTATATATTAGCTAATAGACAACGAGATCGCCACGTTGGCAGTACGCTCTGCCCTATCTGTCTGATAGAAATCGATTCGCTTATATCGGTTCTTACGATTCGAATATTTCCCCATTATTCATAGTTGCCCCCAGATTATGTTATTTATATTGGATGTGTTCGGTTGCTTTGCAAGCTCGGTACAGTGTGCGCGCCGTTGAAACCTTTACGTACTTACTGCAGTACTCATAGACGAGAGGTGATCCCTCGTGATTCCTTGACTTGTGTCATCGGCTCATCAGACTTGATATTGAAGGTGTAGTTCATTTTCTTTTGTTACGGTATGGGTGACCGAGGGTGCCTTTGTCGGCCGTTTCTCAGTACTCATAGAGGCTTACGGTGTATATACATCTCCACAATGGTGGTGTGCCGGTCATGTGGTAGTGCATTTTGTTTAGTTGTTTAGCATTTACGATTGTGTTGGCAGGTATTGGGGCCACTTAATCTAATAATAATGGTGACATGCGAGTCACGTAGATATGCAATATTCTTTATGTTGAGTTATAGATAACTAGAAAACATGGTGGCCTTGTCGGCCCGCATAGGTTCCCCTTATAAGTATGTCTCTTGTTAGCTGAAATTATATACAGGTGGCTATAGGCCCAGTCGGCCGGAGGCTGTATTTACAGCCGTTATATAGCCCGTTGTTTCCAGAAATCTGAGATAGAGCTAGCTGGGCACCAGATGTGCTTAGGTTCACCAGTTAGCAGTCCAGGTCCTTCTAGGGCACCAGGTGCCAGTCATACCCCCCAAGGTGGGGCGTGACAGTATATCACAACCTTGCAACTATGAGAGGTTAAAACCTCTGTAGCTAGTGTTGTGGAAACCATGGTGGATTAACGAGCTAGGGATACCTAATAGTGATTCAAAATAAATACAAAATACTTGTATTGTATTCTCTTCATTTTCAAACGTTTCTTAATGGTGTACATCAGTAGGACTTGCCCGGATTCTTTATTTGCTTGAGCCTAGAGAGGTATATATTAGGAAAAGAGATTTATAATAAAGCTTTGATCTTGATGATCGTTGTGTTAACTTGAGCTGTGGTTGCAGGATAGTTAAGTTTGGAACATATTGATTACAGTGAAATCGCTCATAAGACCTGACCCGGTCATTGAGTATAGTCATCCAATAAGGACGAACCAGTCATTTGAATCAACCCTATTTTTAGTTCTACAAGTAAGCATTGGTATTGATCACAATTGTATACTAGACGCAATTATTAACCCATGGGGAACACAAACCCTAGTTATTCTCAATTTTTCATTTAAATCATAATTTCAATCGTTGTTTTAATCATTGTTTTCTTAAAACCCCCAAATTGGAGTAACTAACCAACAAGTTCACTTAGGGGCATTGGTCTAGATCTTCTATATTCCCTATGGGTTCGACCCCAACCTCTTTGTTGGATTCTTTATTGAAAATGTTTGCTTCATACTTCAGTAGGATGTGAGAGTTTTAGCATTATTAGCCTCCCTTTGCACGAGCAATATTGGATCCTCACTATTTGAGAGTGTTTCTCTCTCTTCATTGGGCTCATGTAGGGGTCCTAATTAGTTCGGAGTGTCTCCCTGAACATATGAGTGATATCACGCCAGTCATGGTTCTTACTCTTGTCAAGGTATGAGCACCCTCTCAACCAAGGTTATAGGTCGATCTCCATGAGACTCACATAAAAGTTTATCATTTAATAGGTTCTCATTATAGTTTTCAGTGCATGCACATGACCCATAAAATTAGTTTTACTCATATTTTCATTAACTAGATTCAGACTAGCATGTGATGTCAATATTTGTGCATCTTAGATAGGGTCAATGTACTATACCTCAGCTTATGCATTCAAATATATACTTAGTACAAACTTTCTAAGATTACTACCATGTTTTAAACATCAGATGCATATACTCAGTACATTCAAAGTACTGACCGTATACTCTTTTTGCTATATCGTTTCATGATATATATCCTGGTATTCAAACTCAGCTCCACAGTTAGACACGTTCCAAACTTGATCCGCTAGTAGTGGTGAGTCCTCATCTTTTGAGGACGAGAGTTATCTTCATTATTTCTGTTATTTTTTCTCGTATTAGTTTTTAGATTTTGGAGTTGGCTGGGGACTTGACCCAGTAGCTCTTTTGTTAGTAGAGGCTTTCAAACATAGGGTTAATATGTTTAGCTTTGTGACTTAGTGTTAAATTTTCAGATTTTTTTGTTCTCCATAAGTGAATGTTTTTTACATTTTAGTTAGCTTCTGCTCAGTTTTCTTCAGAAGTTATATTAATCTAGGAATATGTTATGCCATGGGTTATCTTGGTATCACTTGTGGCTCTAGGCACCATGTCGCGTTCAGGTTGTAGACTTAAATCGTGACAAACTTGTTATTAGAACAAGATTTAGGTGAGTCCTAGGGTGTCTAAAAGCCATGTTAAGTAGAGTCTTTTTTATGGTGTGAAACGTGCCACAATTATGAAGAAGAGGCTATAAGATGTTTTATGAAATTTCCCTTGTTGCATAATTCATACCATGGGATAAAATGTAAACTCTAAGTTTCCCTTCTAACTTGTGCGTTATGTTTTCGTAAAGAATGCCTCCCAAACGAGCAACAAGAAGGAGAAATGGAAATAGTAATCATCCAGCTCCACTCGCTCCAGCAAACCCGATGAATGAACAAGTTACCCATGCAAGGTTTCAGGCTGCATTCAAAGTATTGGTGCAAGCTATGACAACACAGGTCAACCATTAGGTGATTGCACCCGTGAACCCTAACGGGAATGTCGTAATGAGAAGGGTGCGAGATTTCATTAGGATGAACCTACCATAGTTTTATAGTTTAATGTTGGACAAGTGTTATACCCCGAGGACCTAAGGATCAGACCCGGAGTCCAAATGGTGAAAAACAGAAATTTCGCACCAGATCACAGAATGATCCGTGAAGTGGGTCTTGAGGTGACTAATGGTAAAAAAGGGCCTGGCAAGGTGTTGGTTGAGGGTACGAGCATGACCACGAGTCGTGGTTAGACCTCAAAACTCGTGAGGCCATCCGTGGAATGGACTGAGAGGTTGGCTAAGGTTTTAGAGCATTGGGGTTCACAGGTGATGAACACGATTAGTGTGCAGCTTCCACAATTCTTGTGGTCCCTCGTGGTGTTCCCTGAGTTAATTGGGCAGTAGACTCCACGACTCCAGGCCACGAGTCATTGGTCCTGGTCACGAGTCATCCAGTCCCTCATGGGGACTGACAGTCAGCAAATTTCTATGATTTTAGTAAGGGTTTTTCCGTAATTCCTAAGTCCTAGGGGCCTATAATACGCCATTTTAACATCAAAAAGGGTGGTTTAAGAGGGAATAGACTAGCCTAAGTCCTCATTCATGCATGCAAAGGTTTGGGAAGGTGATAGAAGTCTGATCTAGGTGATTTCAAGGTGTTCTTAATCAATTTTCTCTTGGGAAATCTAAGGAAGCTAAGAACCAGTTATTCTCAGGTATATAAGGCTACCAATGGGTGATTTCTTCCACACCCATGCCCATCCTCTATGATTTGTACAAAAATTTTATTAAAAACTGATAGAGTTTTGAAGTTGATTTATATAAAATTCTAATGATTATGGGGATTTCTGGGAGGAAAATGCAGATTTGGCCTCCTATCAACTGTCATGACCTGAGTTTACATTCTGGATGCGACACGGTATTTAGGATCACAAGTGATCCCAAGCAAACCCATGGCATAGCAAAGTTCTAAAGGACTGATCTACTAAAAAATAATGATAAGTGAAAGCTGACTAAAGAAATAGCCAAATACTGAATAATAATAATAATTTTTTCAAACATTGGAACTCAAGCTAAAACTAACTTATACTATCTAAAAGCCTTCTAAATGAACTGATGAGTTGTTGGGACAAATCCAAGCTAACTCTAATGTCTAAAACTAATCTAATAATAATATGCTGAAATGAAAACTCCGGCCTTCAAAAGATGAGGACTCACCACTGGAAGTTGCTAGAGAGTCGTTGAGAGAAACTAGCCATAGTGCTAAGGCTGGGTAGCTGAGCCTATATCATAAAATGATATAGCACATGGAAATATGTGATCAGTAATTTCAATATACTGAGTATGCCAGATATAAGATTAATATAAGAGAACTGATAGTACATAAACTGTACTGAATGACTTGTTATGACCATATCTGAAAACGTAAATACTAAACATAAATCTGAAAATCTGTCAAAACTATAAGAACAAATAGCTGACTGAAAGTCATAAGCAAATCTTGAATATCTGGGAGACTATACTGGAATAAGATTATGATTGTACTGGACTGAACTGTACTATGAGAGATCCTATAATCGACATATAACCATGTGAGCTAGATGTGAAGTTTGACGTATACACCCCATTGTGAAGAGAGCCCACTTTACCTTGCCAGAGTATAGTGGTTGTGCTGTGAGATCATTGTGTGGGACCAATTTGAGCTAATAACCTAGGGTGGCACATAATTTTGAGAACCTGGGTGCGCTGAACCCTATCCCCCTCGGTGCTAAGTACTACTCCACCTAAAAACCTAATTATATCTAATTGGTTGATATCTCAAAACTGATGTCCTAGGACTAAGTCAGAACTACTTATCATGAAGTGTTCTGAGAGTCTAAGGATCTGAAAAAAATGTGTTATAAGATTTTTCAGAGTTGTTTTATCTGAAAGTGTTGTGATAGTCTAAAAGAACGACAATCATATTGGTAAACTGGTACTACTTAATATACCGAGTATTGACAATATTACTGATTATGAACATGTTAAAAGCTTTGACTTTCTATTTAAAGCATCTGTGCTGATTCAAATGGAAAATATCATGATAATACAATAAATCTATCTGAATTCCAAATCATGTAAGTTCATTTAAAAATTATGCTAAAGATCAGGACTAGGAAATCACAATGTGCAAATGAACCCAAGACATAATTCCAATATATAATAGAAATGAAAGTTTAAAGCATCATCAAAATAAAAGAATTCTTAATTTGATTGAATAAAACCCTAGCTTCTAATCTTCTATAGGGTTGGAAAATATAGAGTTTTTCTGATATAATTTAGGACACAAGGGAAAAGAGAATCCTTTTTGATGTCCCACACACCTAAATAATAAATCCCAAATATTTATCTTGGATCTCCCGATTCGAGAAATCAAAATAAGAGGATCGAACCATTTCTTCTAACTATGAAAAGAGATGAATGCCCTAGTTCCTGGCTTGAGCGGAAAACTACAAACTCTACGTATTGCTTCTGTAAGTTTGGGAGAGAATGAGAGGAGAATGTTGATCAATCCCCTTAATACACCTCTAAACGCACCCTGAAATGATGTAGTTTCGGTGTTTGGAGCTTAGGAGTTGATAAAAAGCCCCTAGGTAATCGTTCTAAATCTCACTGTCTAGATCCAATGGGCCTCACAACGAGTCATTAGTTGTGACCACAACTCGTTGGTGCCAGTTGTCATTTCTGGCCTGGAAATTTTCCTTTTATGGATTCTCATGGTAGATGACACAACAACTCGTTGGTCAGAACAACGGGTTGTTGTCACTACCCGTCATCACCATTGGACATTCTGAACAGGTTATGGACTTTTACCCACGGATAGGAACAATAAATCCTTAGATGGGAAAATGAGTCCTTGGTTCCACTCATTGTTACTGTAAGAGTTTTTAACAGTTTTTGGATTCCACAAACAGACGGACAGAACAACCCATCGTTAAAAAGAACGGGTCTTTATTACCAATCGTTGTTATTGGAGGGATTTCTTACCCTTTCCGGATTTCTTCTAATGGCTACCTACGATGAGTTATTACACTAAACAATGACTTATCATCTGACACGATGTTTGGGAGAAGGTTTTTGACATGTTTCTGGATTGCTACCAATTGATAAAACAATGACTTGTTACTTAAAGAAATAGGTCATTGTATTGCTCGTTAGATCTAGGAAAGGATTCTGTAGAGGCTGGAAATGACTTACACAATGGGTCATCCTTACTGACAATGACTCATTAGTTGAGTCATTCTAAGACAACTTTTTGGTTCTTTTTTGTTTTTTCATTTAATTCTGGATTTGGTTTAAGAAACTTTTAAGGTATTACAATATCTCCCCCTTGAAAATATTCATCCTCAAATGAAGGCTAACTAAGCTTAAAGACTAGGGGAAAGAGCTGCAATCCTGAATTTAATGTTATAAACTGATTACTGAAGGAGTGACTTACTCCGAACTAATATAGACATACTAAGTATAATTATACAACTAGTTTGCACATTAAAAAATGAATAGAGTTTAAGGGGATAGAAATGAATAAAGTACCAAGGAGGAATTTAGTAGCTGATGCTAAAGTTGAGCTAGAAGGGAATAGGTGAGGGTATTTAGCTATCATATCTACTTTTACTTCCCATATAGCACCCTCAACTATTTGGTTCCTCTATAAAACCTTTACTGAAGTGACCTCATTATTCCTCGCTTCCGAACCTGATGGTCTAGGATCTAAACTAGAACTTCTTCATAAGAAAGGTTGTCTTTTACACCAACACTCGCTGATGCACTTCTTCAATAAGGACACATGGAATACTGGGTGCACCGATGCTAACTCCACAGGCAACTCCAGCTCGTAAGCCACATTGCCAATGCATTTCAGAATTCTACAAGGACCATTGTATCCAAGACTAGGCTTTCCTTTATTCTCAAACTTCATCACCCTTTCATAGGTGAGCTTTTCAGATATACCCAATAATCGACAAAAAAATCTAGCTCCCTTCTCCATTCATCTGCATACAATTTTTGTCGGCTTTGAGCTATTTTCAGCCATTCTCTAATAAGTTGAACCTTCTGCATGACCTCGTGTACTAAATCAAGTCCAATAGGTAGCTTCACCAACCCCAAACCACCTTATAGGAGATCTACACCTTCTACCAAATAATGCCTCGAACGGGGCCATTTGAATACTGGAGTGGTAGTTGTTGTTGTATGCAAACTCGATAAGAGGTAGATGTTCATCCTAACTACCCTTGAAGTCTATCACATAGGCCCTCAACATATCCTATAAGGTTTGAATAGTCCACTCAACATGGCCATCTGTCTGTGGTTGAAAAGTTATGCTGAGCTTGACCTGAGTATCAAGTCCTTTTCGAAATGACTTCCAGAAGTACGAGGTCAATTGAGTACCTCTTTTTGAAATGATGGAAAAAGGAACTCCATGAAGTTTGACTAACTCCCGAATGTACAGTATAGCATAACTCTCTGCTGAATCTGTGGTCTTAACTGGTAGAAAATGTGCTGACTTAGTCATCCGGTCTACAACCACCCAAATTCAGTCATGATGTCGGCGCGTACGACGTAGACCTGTAATTGAGTCCATGTTCACTTCTTCCCACATCCATGTAGGAATGCTAATATCCTGAGTCACACCTATAGGTTTCTGATGTTCAACCTTGGCCTGTTGCAAATTTGGACCCTTAGCCACAAATTCTACAATGTCCTTCTTCATGCCATTCGACCAGTAGACTTCGCGTAGATCATGGTACATCTTGGTGGAACTGGGGTGGATAGAGTACCTAGTGCTGTGAGCTTCCGTTAGTATCGCTGCCTCAAGTTATCTACATCTAGAACGCACACCTAACCTAGTAGCGGAGCACACCATCTCCTCCTTTAGAGAACGCTTCCACCACTTTCGTTAGGACTGCTTCCTTCAGCTTAAGTAGAACTGGGTATTCATCCTGCTTTGACTTACCCTTCACCACCAAGGAGGATTCTGACCCACTCTAAAATACAACTCCACCTTCTACTGAATCAATCAATCGGACCCCTAACCGAGCTAGTTTGTGAATATCCTTCACCAGTTCCTTTTATCCTCCTCTACATGAGTAAAACTCCCCATAGACTTCCTACTGAGGGCATCAACCACTATATTGGTCTTTCTCGGGTGATACAACACCCTCATGTCATAATCCCTTAGTAATTCTAGACATTTTCCTTTGATGCAGATTCAAGTCCTTCTAACTGAACACATACTATAGGCTTTTGTGGTCAGTAAAAACATCCATATGGACCCCGCGAAGGTAGTGCCTCCAAATCATTAAGGCATATACTACCGTCGCCAACTATAGATTGTTAGTTGGATAATTCTTCTCATGAACCTTGAGCTGGATGGAAGCATAAGCTATGACCTTACCATGCTGCATTAGAACAAAAGCAAGGCCAACTCTAGAGGAATCATAACAAATCACAAACCCTTCTGAACCTTCTAGAAAAGTCAAAAATGGGGCTGTAGTGAGTCGAGTCTTGAAGTCCTAAAAGTTCTTCTCACATGCATCCGACAACTCAAACTTCACCTTTTTTTGAGTTAGTCTAGTTAAATGAGATGTATTAGAGGAGAAACCTTCTACAGACCATCAGTAATAACTTGCTAGGCTCAATAAACTGTTGATATTTTATTGAGAGGTGGGTCTTGGCAAGGCTTTGACTGCCGCTATCTTTTGAGGATCCACCTGAATACCCTCACTAGAGACCACATGATCAAGGAATGCAACTGATTTCAACTAGAATTCGCACTTGCTATATTTAGCAAACAACTGGCGGCCCTTGAGAGTCTACAAAACTATTCTTAGACGGTCTACATGCTCCTCCTCTATTCTTGAGTAAAGAAGAGTCATGTATAAAGATAATAACAAACATGTTCTGGTATGATCTGAATACCCTGTTCATTAGATCAATAAAAGCTACAGGAGCATTGGTTAGTCCGAAATACATAACTACGAATTCATAGTGACCATATCGAGTTCTGAAGGTTTTTTCGAAATGTCAGATTTTCTGACCTTGAGCTGGCGGTATCCTGAAATGAGATCTATATTGGAAAAAAAACTAGCTCCCTAACGTTGAATGAACAAGTCATCAATCCATTGTAGAGGATACCTATTCTTGACTCTGACCTTGTTCAGCTGACAGTAGTCGATGCATATTCAGAGTGCACCGTCTTTATTTTGCATGAATAGAATTGGGGAAACCCATGGAGAGATATTGGGTCTAATGAAGCCCTTATCTAGAAGGTCTTTCAATTGTTCCTTTAACTCTTTAAGTTCATCTGGAGCCATTTTGTAAGTAGGAATTGAGATAGGCTGGGTATTTGGAAGAAGGTCTATGCCAAAGTCTATTTCTTACTCAAGAGGGACTCTAAGAAGATCTTTAGGAAATACATCAGGGAACTCTTTTATAATACAGATTGACTGAAGTTTCGAGGCTTCATAACTAGAATCTTTGACCCTAACCATGTGTTAGATATAGCCTTTAGCGATAATTTTCCTAGCCTAAGGTATGAGATGAAGCGACCCTCAGGCCCTAATGTACTACCCTTCCGTTCTAGGACTGGTTCATTAGGAAACTGGAATATAACCATCCTATTTTTGCAGTCAACCGAGGCATAACAAGAATGTAGCCAATCCATGCCAAGAATGAGGGTAAATTCGACCATGTCTAACTCTACTAGGTCAACTATGGTGACTTTATGTAACACAGTGACCGAACATACTCTATACACCCAGCTAGCTCTAACTAACTCACCAACCAGAGTAGAGACTAAAAACGACTGATAGAATTCATGGGCTAATGTCAAACTAGATAGCAATGTAAGGAATCACAAAGGAAAGCATGGCTTCTGGATCTACTAAAGCATATACACCTATTTGAAAAAGTCGTAACAAACCAGTCACTACGTCAGGTGAATTCTCCTAGTCTTGCCGGGAGGATAAAGCATAGAAGAGGTTTTGGTGCTGACCGCTACCTGTACCTAATGTAGTACCCTGCTGATTTGAATGACAGTGGAGCTGCTAATGTGGTGGACTGAGCCTTCCCCCATCCTGCTTTTCTATCTAGGCAAAGAGGGTTGTTTTGGTTGTGGCCAACTAGGCCACAGATTGAGCCTTCCCCCATCCTGCTGACATGCAATCTCTCAATCTCTGGACCAACTAGCCACAACCAAAACAACCATTCTTGCACAGATGGAACTCACCTGAATGTTTCTTACCACAATTCGAGCATATTGGAAAAATGCGGCTACTAGTGACATGGCTCTAAGATTGGGAGCCTGATGCTCCACCCCTCCGATATTTGTGGGGCCTTCAAGAAGGATGATGAGGGTGGTGGAGGTCTCTTTTACTACTATTAGGGGCAATTACAATCGCCTTACCTATGTTGGGAGAACTCAAACTGACCTATTTTCGCCCGTTTACTCTCTCTCTCTCTCTATCACTTTCAGTTTCTCTGCCTCTATTTCTTAGGAATGAATAATGAGCCTGGAGATATCCATTTCATTGATAAGCATGGAAGTCCTGCACTCCCTTAGTACCTAGTCTGAAACTCCATTCACAAACTTGAGCATGCGAGCTCTCGGCTCCGCAACCATTTCTGGAGCGTACTTCGATAGTTGAGTGAACTTTAAAGCCAACTCATGCACTGTCATATCATTTTACTTAAAGTTTGAAAACTCGGCGGCCATATCTTCCTTTAAATTTTGGGGAAAGAATCTATCTAGAAATGTCATCTCAATGTTATCCCATTCCACCACACCTGCATCATTCTGCCTTCTCTCTTTCCACTGCTTTTACCAAATCTGAGCCACTCCTTTCAACTGATAAACAGCCATATCAACAATTTCCACAGGAGTAACACCCATGATTTGGGTTATTTTTTTTCACATCATCAATGAACTTTGGTAGGTCCTCATCAAGCTTGGACCCGTGAAATATTGGTGGACTCATCCAACTAAAATCCTAGACTCTAGAAGCAGCTGCAGACCTATTAGTATTGACTTGTACGACTTGCTGGTTTACCTGATTGTTCATTTGCCTGAGCGAGCATTTGAATCATAGCTCAAAACTCTACATGCAATGCCATATCGTCCTGAGGGGCTGCTAGAGTTGGTGGGGCCGGCTGATTAGCATTCCTGGAGCTCCTTCCATTCATCTCTTTGGAGGCATCATTAAATGAAATGGGTAGAGCACGAGTTAGGAGGATATTTCAGAGATCAAACATTATGCACGATAAGAATCATGAACAAAAGGTAATTTTCCAAAAAACATCTCATAGCCTCCCCCCTCATAAGTGTGGCGCACTTCCCACTCATGGAAAGGACACTACTTGGTGCAACTTTCAGACATCCTAGGACACTCTAAACCTGAATCTCTGATACCAATATTGTCATGATTCGAGTTTACACCATTGACACGACACGGTACTTAGGATCACTGACCCCAAGAAAACCCACGGAGTAGTATAATTCTAAAAGACTGACCTACAGAAAAATAAAGATAAGCGGAAGTTAACTAAAGAGATAGCAAACATTGAACAATAATAATAATTTGTTCAAACACTGGAACTCAAGCAGAATCTAACTTATACTATTTGAAAGCCTTCTAAAAGAACTGATGAGTTACTAAGACAATCCTCCAGCTAACTTTAATGTCTAAAACTAAATTGAAAATAATATCTAGAAATGGAAACTCCGGCCATCGACAAAGAGGACTCACTACTGAAAGCTATTGGAGAGTCGCCAAGAGAAACTAGCTATAGTGCAGAGGTTGGGTACCTGAGCCTATATCATAAAATAATATAGCACATGAAAATATATGATCAGAACTTTGGATGTACTGAGTATGCAAGATATAAGCTAAAAATAAGAAAACTGATAATACCTAAATGTATTGAATGACATAGTATGACCAAATCTTAAAACGTAAATACTAACAAAATATTTGAAAATCTGACAGTACTGTAAGAACCAATAGTTGACTGAAGGTCATAAGCAAACCCTAAAAGTCTAGGTGACTGGACTAGACTAGGGACTACGACTGTACTGGACTGAACTATGTTGTGGGAGAGCCTATAACCGATATATAACCACGTGAGTTAGACATAGAGTTTTATGTATACACCCCATCGAAGAGAGCTCACTGTACCTTGCCAAAGTATAGTGGTTGAGCTATGAGATAACAGTCTAGGACCCATTTGAGATAATAACCTACGGTGGCATGTAGTTTCGGGAACCTGGGTATGATGAACCCCGACCTGCCTGGTGCTAAGTACCACTCCCACTAAAAACCTAATTATATCTAACTGGCTGATAGCTTGACACATATGTCCTAGGAAAAATATAGAACTTTTATCTAGAAGTGTTCTGATAGTCTAAGGACCAGAAAGAAATTGAGTCCTAAGACTTGTTAGAGCGGCTATATTGGAAAGTGTCGTGACATACTAAAGAATGACAATCATACTGGTAAACTGATACTACTGAATATACTGAGTACTAACAATATTACTGAGTTTGAACATACTAAAAGCATTGACTTTCTATTTAAAGCATCTGTGCTAAAATTCATAATTTCAAATGGAAAATATCATGATAATACAATAACTCTATCTGAATTCCAAATCATATAAGTTCATTCAAAAATTAGGTAAAGATTAGGTCTAGGAAATAACACTGTGTAAATGAACCCAAGACATGAATTCTAACTAATAATAGACATTAAATTTTAAAGCATCATCAAAATGCAATGGGAAATGGAAGCATTGTTGAAGTCCCACATACCTGAAGAATAAATCTCGAAGAATTAGCTTGGTAACTCTAAAAAGAGATGAATTCCCTAGTTCCTGGCCTGAGAGGAAAACTCAGAACTCTACGTACTACTTCTGTAAGTATGTGAGAGAATGAAAGGAGATTCTCGATCAATCCCCTTAATTTCCCTCTAAATGCACCTTGAAATAATGCAGTTTAGGTGTTCGGAGCTTAGTATGTGACAAAAAGCCCATGGGTAACCGTTTCAAAATCCGACTGTTCAGATCCAATGGGCCTCAAAATGAGTTGTTGGTTGTGACCACTACTCGTTGGTGCCAGTTTTCATTTCTGGCCTAAAAATTTCCCTCTTTTGGATTCTCACAATGGACGATACAAGTACTCAACGGTAGGAACAATGGGTCGTTATCACTACTCATCGTCACCACTAGACATTCTGAATAGGTTCTGGACTTTGACCCACAGATAGGAACAATAACTCATTAGATGGGACAATGAGTCATTGGTTCCACTTGTTGTTACTGGGAGAGTTTTGAGCAGTTTCTTGATTCCCCCAATGGACGGACAAAATGACCCATCGTAGGAAACAACAGGTCATTGTTACCAACCACTCTCACTGGAGGGATTTCTAACCTTTTCTGGATTTCCTCAAATGGCTCCCTACAATGAGTCGTTATACCCAACAATGAGTTGTCATCTAACTAATTGTTTGGGAGATGGTTTTTGATATGTTTCTGGACTGCTACTAACAGATAAGATAATGACTCGTTCCTTGTAGTAATGGGTCATTGTATTACTCATTGGATATGGAAAAGGAACCTATAGAGGCTGACAAGGACTCACATAATGGGTCATGCTTACTAACAATGACTCGTTGGTTAATTCATTTAGGGACAAACTTTTTTGGTTCTTTTTCTGGTTTTTTATTCCAAGTTTGAATTTGGTCTAAGAAACTTTTGGGGTGTTACATAAGTTAAAGGGGATAGCTCATATATGGTAACTATAGTAGAAGAAGGGTTGTAGGGCAAGCACAACTCTAGTGGATTGGAATGAGTTTGTGACAGCCTTCTTGGATAGGTTCTTACCTCGGGAGTTGAGAGAAGCAAAAGTCGCATAATTCATCAACCTGAAACATAATAAAATGGTAGTTTAGGAATATGCTTTGAAAATTACTCAATTATCCAGGTATGCTCCTAAGGTGGATACTGAACCTAGGGCTTGAATAAGTAAGTTGGTTTCAGAACTGGTTGTCAATGAGTGTAGGACTTCCATGCTCATCAGTGACATAGATAATTCAAGACTTATGATCAATGCCCAACAAATCGAGGAGGAAAATTTAAAGGAAAGGAATAGGGAGAGAAAGAGATCTATGGCAGGAGACTCGGAGTATTCCCAGTAGAGGACGGGTGGTGGACATCATTCACAGTCCCGTCAGAGGTCATCAGTCATAGCGCCACCATCAGCTAGTGTTCCATCCTAGTCCAGGGTAAGAGAGATTACATATTCAACTTGAAAGAACTATGGAAGGAACCACCTAAGAGAGTGCATGGTTCGTTTAGATGCTTACTTTGGGTATGGTAAGCCTGTTCATAAACATAGAGAGTGCCCAACAACAAAACAAGATGAAAGTAGAGGTCGTACCCCAGCCACCTCTTCAGCAGCTTTAGCAGCTCGCACACTTCAACAGTGCGCATTCACCTAGTGCAGGCGGTGGACAGTGTTAGAACCACTTCTACGCCTTTTCATCACGACAGGAGCAGAAGACTTCATCCAAAAGTAGTCACAGGTATTTTATGAGCTTTTTATGTCAATCCTCACATGTTGTTAGGCCCATGAGCTACAATATAAGGCATATGATTCCTTTAAGTATCTTAGTATGAGTTTTATTTAGCATATTGTGATGAATGGTCAGATAGTTGAATGAATGGAGGAATACGATAGAAGAGGTATGAAGCCTACATAGGTAACCTTTCAGATAAAATAATAAGTCAAGAGTTAGTGATTTTAGACTAGCCTTAAGAACGGGTTCAGAGCCTTAGATTGGTGAATTTTAAGCTAAAGGGGAGATAATAAGGTGAAGGACCAAGTCAAGTCTTGAGTTTCCAAGTGCGGGAGTTACAAGAATAGTAACTAAGAGATGCTTATCCATTCTTATTCACGTGTTTCCCTTATGCTTAAGTAAACATGACACTCAAATCATGCATATCTAAGCATGTTATGACCATGTTTAAGTTCCAAATACTCCTTACGTATACCCATATTTAGATTCCTAGAATGAAGAGTAACTATTTTAAATATTGATCTCTGTCTTACTCCATAACTCCATAATCTTAGCTTCATGTCATGAAACTAGTCATGTATATAAACTCATGTCTCACTATATGCTCAGTTTTATGAACTTAGTCCTTAAGATTTGCCTTAACGGCTTATAAGATCATGTTACATCGTGTATATGCTCAGTTTAGATTTCTTGAATGATTTGTGCTTATGATATTCTTGCTCTAAGCCCTATGTTTGTTCACCTATAACAGAAATGACATGTTGGTAAAAATCGGGAATGGACTTGGAAGCAAGGAGTGGAAAAGGTCAAGAAAGAGCAACAAAAATAAGGGCTCCGCGATGGAGCCGTGTCACACTGCCATCGCGGAGGCATTCTGCCTCGAGTGAATTAAAGTTGGCAATTTCTAGTGGAGGTTCGCGTTACCTCCGTGACACGGAGGCAATGCCACACAATGCAAGCCGTGGAACATTGAATACAATTACCTGGGACATCAATTTCCAGTGTAGCTGCGTGATAGCACCGTGGCACATTGGCCAGGCTCCGCAATACAAGTCGTGGCACGCCGAGGTGAAATTGCTGAGGAGCCTAATTCCAGAGAGGGTCCGCGATACCCCCGTGGCACGGAGGGAGTGCTCCGCGATACACTCC
>JACEIK010000367.1:322368-365200 GCA_018107945.1 Datura stramonium | reverse complement strand
TTCTCATTACTTAGTAAACTTTAACTCTTAAAACATTATTTATTTGGTTGTCTGCATTCATAGAGATATAGTTCACTGACGCTTAAGTTAATTAATACCGCAGTTCAGTTCCTGTGGGATCGATACTTGGCTTTAAATAAGACACTTTACCACTTGATCGACCACGTGCACTTGCGTGTAGTTTTCACCCGAACACCTATATATGCCTTGTCTCGTGTGATGGATGTGTGGGGCTTTGTTTAGTTGTTAGATAGTGGCCTTGTCGGCTATAGTATAGTTATAGTTGCCTGATTTTTATTTCAGTTATAACTAGAAAACATGGTGGTCTTGTTGGCCCGCATAGTATTCCCTTTTATTGCTTGGTGTTGGTTAGCTGTTTTTGTTTACAGGTGGCTATATGGCTTTGTTAGTTAGGGGTTGTATTTACAGCCGAGGTATAGCTCGTTGTTTTCTTGAATAGGTTGCAGGCATGCACCAGGTGTGAACAAGCCTAGCCAGGTCAGTCGGATTCTAGTGTGGCACTAGGTGCCAGTCATGCCTCCCAAGGTGGGGCGTGACATTCTCAGCCTATACCAGGGGGCACACATCGCCAATAGACTCACCACAGGTCTTTTGCTCCAGCACCATCATCAGCTAGTGCACCATCTAGGCAATGAGGTGATCATAGAAGTAGGGCTACAGATTCGAGGGGCCAGGGTAACATGCATATATAGCGCGCACCTTCCCCGCCTGTGCAAGGTGCGACAAGAACCACCTAGGGAGGTGCTTAGTCGGCTTAGACGCTTATTTCGGGTGTGGCGAACCCAAACACAGACTTAGGAATTACCCTTTGGCCAAATAGGGGGTGGAGGAGCCCGTATACCAGTCGTTGTTCCGCCGCTTCAGCAGCACATCCCGCCTAGTAGGGCGCTTTGATTAGTTTAGCTAGTGGTCAGCACCAAAACAGGTTATATGCCTTGGTGACCCGTTAGGAGCAGGAGACTTCACCAGATGTGGTTACTAGTATGTTACGAGTTTTTTACCTTGATGCTTATGCTTTGTTAAATCCAGGGGCTATCTTGTCTTTTGTGTCACCTTACGTGGCTAGTAGTTTCAGAGTCAGTCCCGATGTCTGGTCTGAACCCTTCTTAGCCTCTACTCCAGTAGATGATTCAGTTGTAGCTAGACGGGTGTATAGAAGTTTCCCGATCACAGTATTGCATAAAGTCACCTTCACAGACCTTGTAGAGTTATCCATGACTAACTTTGATATTATTCGTGGAATGGATTGGTTGTATGCGTGTTATGCTTCTGTTAATTTTAGAACTCGTGTGGTGGAGTTCCGCTTTTTGGGTAAGTCAGTCTTGGAGTGGAAGGGTAGTTCGGTCGTGCCTGTAGGTCATTTTATTTCCTATCTTAAGGCCAGGAAAATGATTTCCAAGGGTTTTTGTATCTTCTAGTTAGGGTTAAGGATGTTGAGTCCGAGGCCCCGACTATCCATTAAGTCCCAGTAATGTGTGAGTAGCCAGAAGTTCTCCCTGATGATTTGCCGGGTGTTCCTCCCAAGAGGGAAATAGATTTTGGTATTGATCTTCTTCCCAACACACAACCTATATCTATTCCTACCTATAGAATGGCTCCAGCTGAGATAAAAGAGTTGAAGGTGCAATTGAAGGACCTATTAGATAAGGGTTTCATCAGACCAGGTAAGTCTCCGTGGGGTGCACCAGTTCTATTTTTCCGGAAGAAGGATGTTTC
This sequence comes from Datura stramonium, assembly GCA_018107945.1. NCBI lineage: Eukaryota > Viridiplantae > Streptophyta > Magnoliopsida > Solanales > Solanaceae > Datura > Datura stramonium. The sequence goes on along the minus strand of JACEIK010000367.1, from coordinate 363,463 downwards.
CCTTCGGATGTACATTGACTATCTGCAGTTGAACAAAGTCACTGTCAAGAACAGGTATCCTCTACCCAGGATTGATGATTTGTTCGACCATCTTCAGGGTGCCAAGTGTTTTTCGAAGATAGATTTGAGATCCGGTTTCCATCAGCTCAGAGTTCTGGAGAGCGACATCTCGAAGACAGCCTTCAGGACGCGGTATGGTCATTATGAGATTGTTGTTATGTCTTTTGGACTAACAAATGCTCCTGCATCTTTTATGGACTTGATGAAGAAGGTGTTCAAGCCATACCTGGATATGTTCGTGATTGTGTTTATTGATGACATCTTGATATACTCTTGGAGCGAGGAAGAGCATGCCGCTCATTTGAGAGTAGTACTATAGACTCTCAAGGATCAGCAGTTATATGCCAAATTCAGCAAGTGCGACTTTTGGTTGAATTTAGTGGCGTTTTTGGGCCATGTGGTATCAAGTGAGGGCATAAGGGTGGACTCCCATAAAATAGAAACGGTAAAGAACTAGCCCAGACCGGTGAATCCTTTAGATATCCGGAGCTTTTTTGGTTTAGCAGGGTACTATTGGAGATTTGTTGAAGGTTTCTTATCTATTGCAGCACCCCTGACCAAATTGATACAAAAAAAGGTGAAATTCCAATGGCCGGAGGCTTGTGAGAGGAGTTTTCAGGAGTTGAAGACTCGACTTACTTCAGCACCGGTGTTAACTCTACTCGAGGGTACCGATGGGTTCACGGTGTATTGTGATACTTCAAGGATCGGACTTGGGTGTGTATTGATGCATCACAAAAAAGTTATAGCATATTCCTCCAAACAACAAAAAGTTCATGAGAAGAATTACCCGACCCATGATCTTGAATTGGCCGTGGTGGTATTCTACTTGAAGATATGGAGACATTATTTGTACAGGGTCCACTTGGATGTGTTTACGGACCATAAGAGTCTACAATATGTTTTTACTCAGAAGGATCTCAATCTTCGGCAAAGGAGGTGGTTGGAGCTACTAAAGGACTATGACATGAGTGTCCTCTACCAGCCGACAAAGGCTAATATAGTGGCAGACGCACACATGCTACAACGGAGTATGTCTATCAGGTGGAGGCCTTGAAATAGATCAAACATTTGGGTTTTGATGAGAGGCAGAGGCAAATTCAGTGGTTCTCTGGAGTTATTGTTGAGGATAAAGAAGAGACAAAATGGGTCACTAGCATAAGAAGGTCACAAAGAATTCTCTGAACTTCATAGCAAAAGCCTGTTGGACATTTGTGCACCACCGATTAGCCCCAACAGTAAATGATAATACCCTTAGCATAGATAGAGAAGATTTGGTGGCATGCATTATGTCCAGATATCCCTTAATATCCCGTGGGTCATTGCAGAGGAAATCTGGGATCAGGCTATGGGATTGAGCACTACAATCCTATTCCCGAGTCTCGTAAGGCAGGTATCAAGGTGCATTATGGTGAGGAGCACTTAATCAGAGGACAGCAGATCACTGTTATTGGCCTAATCTGGGATGAGATGAATCCAGTAAGCTAGGCACGACTTTATACCACATTCCCAGTATCACGGAAAGTTGGGGGAACACAGGTGAATGCCCCGACCTAACAGGATCAGCGCGAGACACTGGCTATAGATGTTGGTTATTCAAATGTAGCTCCTAGCACCTATGCTGCACCACCTATGAGCTTCCTAAACCAAACTCCAGCCGGGTACATGCTAATGCCTCAGGAATTTCTCCAAAATCTGGCCAGGAGACTGATCATTGCTGAGAAGAAGGTTCAGTCGATGATGGAGAACGTCAAGCCTTGATAAAGGTTGAGATTGAGACAGCTGCACAGGCCCTACACACTAGGCTAGATAGCTTCCAGAGTAGATTCAATGAGCGTATGGCCGAGCAGACTGACACAGGCAGCCTCCGTGAGGAGTTGGGGCTCTTTGGAGTCAAGTGGCCAAGCTGTCATCAAGGTAGCTTGAAATCATAGCAATCCCTACACTTCCTGACCTCGACGTTGGCATTGACAAGGAGTTTAATTTGGTGGCTTATTGGGATCCTACAGGAGCTGAAAAGGAGAAAGGGATAAAGAGGATCTTTGAATATGTTGGATACAAGACCCTAAAGAAGATGAGAAAGACAGAAAAGAGAGAGCACAAGCGGGCATATTGGAGAGTCAGCAAACTCACTACGAGCATCAGTTGGAGTTGCTTGAGAGAGCAAGTGGAATGGGTAGCTCCACCACGGCCTATGTAGAGCTTGTGGGTGGCAAGGACCCTTCGGGCGAACCACGTTCATCCCCAGTAATTCTACATGTCGTAGAGGTAACTGTTACTACTGAGGGGGTAGTCATTTCCCCTGCTGATACACCAGAGTGCACCGGTCACTGCCAGTTCCACGATTGCAGTGGAGGTACCACCTTCGCAGGATTACCGGAGTGCTTAGTGCGCCATAGGTATGTTCCCTTCCTTCTTCTTTATATTTTATGCTTCGGGGATGAAGTATGCTTTTTTAAAAGGTGAGGGGGAGTATTTGTATTTTTGAGATTTTGTTGGATTCGTCCGAGGATTTTTCTTTTCGTGTTTCTTTTCCCTCGAGCATTCTATCTAGTAGAACCATCATGTTTAGTATTTTAATTTTGTGATTTTCTCTTAATTAGAATGTGGCTTAGGATTACTCAGCCAATAGATTACACTAGTTTTCAATTTGTGAAAATTGGCCATGCTTAAAAATTTTGGTGGTTAGCTATGTACTTGTTTACTGCAAAACATGATTTCTGCGGATCAATTTATGTCATTTAGTGTATCAGCATAAATAGTTTTTGTTAGCAATGTATAAACAAGACAGGTAGAGTGAATGCAAGACATGTACCATGCGTGAGTGAGGTCTAATACCTAGTTCAGTACTACGTAGAGAATCTATAACTTGCCTGGTTGGTCTCTACATAGGTCTTAGCATGTTTTGTTAGAAAAGGATCGTAGACTGTTTTTGTTTAGCACATTTTTAGCTTAAATGACCCTACCAAAATGATATGATTCCCTTGTTCCCGATTTTGAGCCTTAAATGAACTATTTTTCTTTGATTAACCAATTAACTGTATCCATTTTTATAATGAACTTATTTTGACCCTAGTCCCTCATTGGACATTGTGAACCTCAATATAGGAAAAATGCCTAAGTTGTGGGTGGCTAGAGTAGGGGTGCATAAATTATAGGAAGGATAAAAGGGAAGAGAGAAGAGAAAGGGTTAAAAGTGAGGTGTGGTGTGATCAATAAAAAAGGAAGAAAAAGAAAAAGAAAAATAAAAAAAATTGATTGAAAATGAAATACAAAAAGAGAAAAATGAATGAAATTTGTGAAATACACCACACCAATACAAGTGCAAAAAAATGGTGAAGAGATAGGAAAAAGTTGAAAAAGCCAAAAAGGGTGAAAAAGTAAAAAAAGTAGAGCCACATGCATGTAGTGCCAATGAGGGGTTTAGTCACTAAAAAAGATTCCATATCTACCATACTCAACCTAAAAGCCTACATTACAAGCCGAGTCAAACATGCAGTATTTGGAACTTCTTTTTGAGAGTGAAAGTCTTACTTGTTCAGTCCCATGATTCATATTTTAATATTTTCATGAGTGGGGGACTTCATTTGCTGTGAGGGTACATGGTTTATGTTTAATTCTACCACTTATCTGTGTGAAAAGCATTGTTGATGACTTAACTATCTTTTAATTGCTAGATGACATATCTTGATCCCTGTTTATCATGTTTTGTGGTTTCTTGATGTGCAAATGCTGATTTGGTTTATGGGAAAGGTGTAAAAAGTTGTTTGAGTTATGGTGCAAATTTTGATTAATTATTGACTGTAATATCCTAGGTTTATTTTCTACTTAAGCTTTGTGTTTAGTTTTTTTGTTTTCTTTGCCTGAGGACATGCAAAAGTCTTAAGTTGAGGATGTTGATGTGTTGTGGGTTTACAACACTTTCGATGCTTAAAACTGAGAAAATAACACGGACTTAGGTATGTTTATATGGATATGAGGTACTTTTACTTTATTTTTAGGAAAAATAGTTATTGGAGAAAAAATGTGCAAAAGAGTCATAAAAGTGCATAAAATCAGCCAAGTACAACTCTTAGTACGAGTCGTACCTTGATTGTACGAGTCGTACTAAGAATCGTGGTGTAAACAATAAGGTTGGAATAAGAGGAATGCAAAGAATGATTTTCAGTATAAGCCGTACCAAGATGGTATGATTCGTAACTTGAGTCGTGAAAATCTTCAGAGAAATTTTCACAAGGCAACTTCTTGATACGGATGGAACCCAAGGATCATAGTGATCACTTATGACTCGTACCATGGGCCATGCTAAGATTCAAGTGATTCTTCAAGACTTGGCAGAACTTTAGATACAACAAGCTGTACGAGTTGTAGGAGGAAGGTATGAGGCGTACCACAACACTTGTGGAAAACTTCAGAAGATGTCAAAATTCTCAAGGCCAAGCCACGAATGCATTGTATGACTTGTAGGACCATGGCACGAGTCATACGAATTGCCAACACTTAGAAAACTTTGCAGCAACCAAGGATGTACGAGAGGCAAGTACAACCCGTATAATCCTGTTATGGGTCGTAGGTTCAATCGTGAGAAAGGCCGATGCCAGATATGGAAAAATCTCTGTTATCTTAGTAAAAGGTTCCTAATGTCTGAATAAATACCTTTTATGTTTTATTTTAGTAGAAGAAGCTAGAAAGGAAGCAGTAGAGACGTGTGAAAATTATTAGTTGTGAATTTTTATCAAGTTTTGGAGAGCAATTTTTAGGATCAACACTTGATCTCATCAATTGTTGTCGAGATTATTCATTGATATTCAAAGTAGGTATTCGCCCAATTATTGTTGTAAGTATGTAATTATGTGTTTGTCTTTGAATGCTAATTATAATCTTACAATCATGAGAGGATAAAACCTCTATAATTGGGGTTGTGGGAACCATGATAGATTAACGAAATAGGGTTACACAAAAGTGATTCAAAACCAATACTAAACACTTGTACTGTATTCTCTTCATCTTTAAATGTTTCTTAACGGTGTACAATGTTAGGACTTGCCCGAATTCTTTACTTGCTTGAACCTAGAGAAGTAGAGATTAGGAAAAGAGAATTACAACAATTCCTTGATCTTTATGATCATTGTATTAACTTGAGTTGTGGTCGTAGGATACTTAAATTTGGGACAAATAGATAACGGTTAGAAAGAAATCGCTCATGAGACCTGATTCGATGATACAGTATAGTCATCCAATAAGGACGAACAAGTCATTTGAATGAACCCTAGTTATCAGTTCTAAAAGTGAGCATTGGGATTGATCATGTGTGTATACCCAAAGTAGTTATGAACCCATGGGGAACACTTACCCTAGCTATTTTCAAATCTTAAAATCAATCACAAAATATAGTCCTTCTTTGATATTTTTTTATTTGAAACTGTCAAGACCCGAACATTGCTCGGATCGCACACGAGACAAGGAGCCCTGAGAGACTCCAAGTCGACCCATGGCATGAACATACATCTAACTTAATCAAATAAAGCAAAACACACAGCATAATATCATAGCGGAAATGTAATCTTGACATACATAGAAAACAAAACGCATTTTATACATGATAGTTGAATGCTACACATAGTCTGAAAGCCTCTAACATATTTGATGGGTTGATGGGACAACACCCCCAACTAACCCGACAAGTCTAGAAAACTGAAAAAAAGGGATAACTGATATCGGTTGGTCCTCGGGGTAGGAGGACTCACCAATGAGATGGATGCTAACTCCGGGAATGAGCTAATGATGGTGCTGGGTCTGAAAATCAGAGCCTGTATCATGAAACGATACAACATAGAGTATGCGGTCCGTATGTGGAATGTACCGAGTATGCAAGGTAAGTATAATGGAAATTTTAAATGCATAAGAGTTCATAAGAGTAGGAAAACATTCTCATAACATAAATATCGTAATGTAACATAAGGCTCAAGGTTTTCAAGGCATTCGTAAATTAACCATAATCATAATAATAATCATAAGAGAAAAGTTTCATTAAACATGACTTGATCCAAAATAATAAGAACATAACCATGTATAAATAATGAGGAACAATGGGAGGACTCATCACAAGCGACACCATCACGGTAGAGCCTTACATGATGCCCCAACTATCTCGCTCAAATAGGCAGAGCCTTCCTAGGCTTGCCAGGCATGGGACGTGCAGTATGTGATATCACAAAAGAGGGGATCAATTACCATTGCAATGTATCAAGATTAACCTACGATGGCACATAGTTATGAGACACCGGCGTAGTTCTTTGAACACCGGGCTACTCGGTGCTAGATACTGCTCCCGAAAACATGCACATTAGGCTCGTATGTAAACCATAGACATCATTCATGAGATTCATCACCAAATAATCATTAACAATGTTAATCCCCATTTACATACACTTTTAGCCATGAATCAAGGGCCCATAAATCGGCTAGTGTCATCAATCGATCAATCATGAAATCCATATCATAAATCATAAATCATACTTGAACATGTGGGAACTTCCGAATACTTTAACATGCTTGGAAATACTAAATTCACTTGAAAACATTATTAAAAACATGGGTAACTTAAAAACATGCTTTTTATCATTAATACTTCATCATACAGGAACATTCATCATAAATCTCAACTTTCATGAACTTCTCATAAATGAGCATTTAATTTTTTAAAAAAAAAACTTGAAACATGGTTTTAATGGAAAACAACATAAAACTTGCCCATGATTTATAATTCAATAATAAAAACTCATTTAGATCTTACCTATGTATAGAATTAGGAATTTCATGCATTAGGTTAAAACCCTATAGAATCAACATAGGAATTTCATGATTTAGAGAGAGATTGGGCATGGGTGTGAAAAGATTCTCCCATTAATAACCCTACATACCTAGGAAAGATTTGATTTTACCACTCCTTGAAAGCCCAATGAAATATTGAAGGAAAGCTTGAAGAATTCTAACTTGATCACCTCCTAAACCCCTTTAATATGCATGCATGGATGTTAATGAGCCTAGGATAGATTTTCCTCTCTTAAAACACTGCATTTCGAGCCTTAAATGATGTAGTTTAGGACCCTAGGACTTAAGAATGATGAAAATAACCTTAATGAATTTCCTAAAAATTCAACACTGCCAGTGACCACGGGTGATCCTACGGGTCATACAAGGATACCACGACTCGTGGTATCCATCTGTTACATCCACTGCCCAAACTTAACTTCTCAGATTCAACACCACAACTCGGCAGGATGAGTCGTGACATCAGAAGAAAGTCTGTTGGATCCTTCTGTTATTTCCCTTGACAACCTGCATCTGGGCCTTTCCCACGAGCCACACCAAGATTCGTGCCTCAGTCCAAGGAGTCTTTGTTTCCATCTGTCACTTTGACTGGGAATTTTTTCCTACTCTTTCCCACGGTTGCACAACATGATTCGTTGCTGCTCACAACAAGCCGTCCTATGACCTGTTACTCCCTCCTAGACTAAGGACCAAATATCCCCACAACTAAAAACAATGACTCGTGCCATCAAGCCATGAGTTGTTCCTTGACCCATTACTCCCAACTTCGACCCTGTTGCACCTTACAACGAACACTTCCTATGGATCGTTGGTGGTACATGACCCGTTCTATGATGATTTTCCAAATTTCTTCCAACTTTCATTTTTAAATTATCTGATCTAGTCTTAGGAACTTCCGAGGTATTACAAAAATCCCCCAATTTGGAGATAACTTACTAAAAATTTTAAGTACCGACATTAGTCTAGCTCTTACCTTATTCCTTGTGGGTTCGAACCCAACCTCTTTTTTGGGTTCTTTTTGACAATGTCCGCTGCATACATTTCCAAGATGTGTAAGTTTGAGCATTATCACAAACCTTCTCACTCGATCGCTCTAGTCAGCCATCATCTCGAGTGCATATTTAGACAAGCGGGTGAACTCCAAGGCGTACTCCTAGACAATCATATTATTCTGCCTCAGGTTCACAAACTCAGCTGCCTTGATCTCCTTCATCTTTGGGGGAAAGAATCGATCCAAGAATGTGGTAAGAAACTCATCCTAACCAATGGTACCCGCATCGACTCCCCGACCATCCTTCCATTGCCTGAACCAAATGTGAGTAACCCCTTTCAGCTAACAAGAGGCTAGATCTGCACACTCCTCCCCTATCACCCCCATAATCGGGTGATCTTCTGGATCTCATAAATAAACTCATGGGGATTATCATCCACCTTCGATCAAAGGAGCTCAGGGGATTTATCTTGAGGAAGTTCCTGACTCTTGCTGCTACCACGTTCCAACTCTAGGAAACATGGGCCACTGCCTGCTGGTTGACTTGGGTGGTCAACGCTTGTGCCAATATTTGGATGGCTTCCCTAAACTCAGCGTTGGCAACCTGCTCGGGCACATGATCCTCGAGGGCGGGTGAGGCCTGTTGGTGCCAATCTCTGTTGCCATTCTCATGGCCATTTCTGTTCCCATTCCTTCTTCCATTAACTTTGCTAGGAGGCATGATTCTTCATAGAACGAGTAAGAAGGATAGAGAGACATTTCATCACACGACATAGATAAAGAAAGAAGAAAAATTTCCTTAAATGTTTCGTAGCCACTTTGTCATAAATGTCGCGCGCTTTACACCCATGAAAATGACTACTTGATGCGCCTTTCAGACATCCTAGGAAACTTCAAAACCTAATGCTATGATACCAAGTTTGTCACGACCTGAACATACGCCCAAATTGAGACAAGGAACCTAGAACCATAAATGGCTCCAAGTCAACCCATGACATGAACATGACAACTAAATCTCAACATAAATAATTGCGGAAATCTAACATCTGATATAGCAGAAGTCTGAATATTTAAAACATCTGATATAATGGAATACACAACACTGATCCAAAGCTAAATACATACTATGTCTGATTAGCCTCTAACATCCTGATGAGCTGATGTGACAAGACCCCAACTAGCTCACTAATAATCTGAAAGTAAAAGATACTGATGACAAATTGATAAAGTGGTCCTCAGAGGATGAGGACTCACCAACAAGCTGGATATGCAAACTCTAAGAACTGACTAGAAGTTGGACTAAACCTGAACGTTCGAACCTGTATCATGAAATGATACAGCATAGAGTATGTGATTTGATGTGAGTTTACAACACTTTCAACACTCAAAACTAAGAAAATAACATGAACTTAGGTGTGTTTATATGGATATAAGACACTTTTTCTTAGATTTCAGGAAAAATAAGTGTTGGAGCAGGAATATGCAAAAGAATCCTGAAAGTGAAGAATATGAACTAATGTGTCAGTATCAGTACAAGTTGTATATTCAAGGTACGAGCCATACTGAGAATCATGACAAGTTCCAGATGGCTGNCTCTAATCCGGGATGCTGCGTATCAGTACAAGTTGTATATTCAAGGTACGAGCCATACTGAGAATCATGACAAGTTCCAGATGGCTGTACTGGAAGGATGCAACTTACGACTCTCAGTACGAGCCGTAACTTGAGTCATGGAAATATTCAGATGAAATTGCACAAAGTCAGACTCATGATACGAATGGATCTATGAATTATGGCAACCATGTACGAAGTGTACTAGGAGTAGTGCTGATCTTCAGAGGATTTTCAATACTAAGCAGAAATTCAGACAGTACGAGTCCTGGATAAGAGGTATGAGTCATATCACAACACTCGTGAATAATTTCAGAAGATGTCAGAGTTCTCAAAGCCAGACCACAAAAGAAAAGAATGACGCATAGGAAGCATATACGAATTATACCAACGCCAAAAATTATCATACATTTTAGCAAGCCAAGGACTTACAGATAGCAGGTATGACCCATACAATCCTACTACGAGTCGTATGATCAGTCATGGCTCAGGCAGCGCTAGTTATGGAAAATCACCATGTTAGCTTAGGAAAAGGATTCTTATGTCTGTATAAATACCTTTGATGTTTTATTTTCAGTAGAGAACATTAGAGGGAAGTTAGAGAGATGTGAAATCAATAGGTATTCGAGAAAAAAAACATAGAATTGAGTTGATTAACATGTGATGAACCTTTTCTTGGGTTCTTTATTCATCTTTATAAATTGTTCTTATGTTTTTTCTTATATATTCAAAGAAGCTTTTCTCTTATCCACCATTGTAAGTATTGAATTATCTATTTAATTATGAATGCATATCACAACCTTGCAACTATGAGAGGATAAAACCTCTATAGTTAGGGTTGTGGGAACCATGGTGGATTAACAAGATAGGGATACACAGATTGATTCAAAACCAATGCAAAACGCTTGTATTGTACTCTCTTCATGCTTAAACATTTCTTAACGGTGTACAATATTAGTACTTGCCTGAGTACCTTACTTGCTTGAACCTAGAGAGTTAGAGATTAAGAAAAGAGAATTACAACAAAGCCTTGATCTTGATGATCATTTTATTAACTTGAGCTATGGTCGTAGGATAGTTAAATTTGGAACATATTGATAATGGATTGTTTGAAACCTCTTATGAGACCTGACTTGGTGATTGAGAATTGTCATCTAATAAGGATGAATTAGTCATTTGGATGAACCCTAGTTATCAGTTTTACAAGTAATCATTGGTATTGATCACATGTGTATACTCAAAGTTCTTATGAACCCATGGAGAACACAAACCCTAGTTATTCTTAACTCTTCATTTAAATCATAATTTCAATCGTTGTTTTAATTATTGTTTTCTTAAAACCTCCAAATTGGAGTAACTAGCCAACAAGTTCACTTATCGGCATTAGCCTATATCTTGTGGGCTCGACCCCTACCTCTAGCTGGGTTCTTTTTTGACAACGTCCGCTTCATACTTCAGCAGGAGGTGTTAGTTTGACCATTATCAAAAAGTGGCATCATTTTTTGGGAATACGCCTAAGACTAGATTAACTACTTGTATTTGACTTTTTCTAGTCATTTCCTAAATGATGATTTGTTTTTGTTTGTGATAACCATAGGTTGTTGCTCGGTGAATTCCACGCACTCGGAGAAGTAGAAATCTCCTGATTTAATTGAATCCCGAAATTAAACGAACACTATGCAAAATTGAAAACTAGGAGTAAAGAGATGCCCATATAGCTGAAGAAGCTAGGCAAGCTGAGCTAGCTCAACAAGCCGCACTTCAGGATGCGGAGGATGCCAAAGACAAGGTTGTTAACGCTGGTCGGCATTTGTAGGGCAACAGAGCTCATAGATTTGCCCCTACAGTTCTTCGATAATGAGGACCCAGACATTGATGAAGTTGGGTCAACTGGATCAATTGTACCATCACCACTCCCCATTGGGGCCAAATTTTGACATCACGAGCACCATAATTTAATTGTTAAATATGAAAGGGGTGTTCAGTGGTCATGCAGTGGACGACACCAACCTACACTTGATGAACTTTCTGGGAATATGTGATGTGTTGTGAGTTTACAACACTTTCCCAAGACTCTTTCAAAGAATTCCAATAATTTCTCCCGCTCCTCAAAAGCCCACAGGAACGGAGATGATACGTTGAAAACTAAGAAAATAGCATGGACTTAGGTATGTTTACATGGATATGAGGCAATTTTTCTTTGATTACAGGAAAAATAGGTGTTGGAGCAAGAATGTGCAAAAGATAGCCTGAAAGTGCAGAAAAAGGGCTTAAGTCGCAAGTCTCAGTATGAGCCATAGGTTGATGCTACAAGCCGTATTGAAGATCGTGAAAAGTTTCTGATGGCTGAATTATGAAGAGTGCATCCTACGACTCTCAATACCAGTTTTACAATGCTTGTACAAGCCATAACATTGAGTCGTGGAAATATTAAGAAGAATTGTATAAGAGGATGACTCTTAACATGGATAGACAGTACGAGTCATGGTGGCAAGGTACAAGTCGTACTATCACACTCGTGACAAACTTCAACACAAATGAGAAATCTCAAAGTCAAGCAATGGAAGAACAGTACGATTCGTTGGAAGAATGTACGAGTCATACCAAGGCCGAAGACATATCAAAATTTCCATATTTCAGCAAGCCAAGGACATACAGATAGCAGGTACGACCCGTACAATCCTGCTACGAGTCATAGGATCTGTCTAGCTCATGCGACATCAGTTATGGAAATTTACCCTATTAGCTAAGGAAAAGGATTCTTATGTATTTATAAATACTTTTTATAATTTATTTTCAGAGAGGGAAGTTAGAGAAGGTTAGAATTTGTTAGAGAACGTGAGAGAACATAGAATTGAATTCATTAGCTTGTGATCAATGTTTTCTTGATTTCTTTTTGATTTTTGTGACTTGTTCTTGAGTATTTTGAATATAATCAAAGTATTTTTTCTTTCACCAACAATTGTAAGTATTGATTTATGTGTTTAATTATGAATGGAAATCACAACCTTGAAACTATGAGAGGCTAAAACCTCCATAGCTAGGGTTGTGGGAACCATGTTGGATTAATGAGCTAGGGTTGCACAAAAGTGATTCGAAACCAATGCAAAACGCTTGTATTGTATTCTCTTCATGCTTAAACATTTCTTAATGGTGTACAATGATAGGACTTTCCTGAATTCTTTACTTACTTGAGCCTAGAGAGGTAGAGATTAAGAAAAGAGAATTAAAATAAAGCCTTAATTTTGATGATAATTGTATTAACCTGAGTTGTGGTCGTAGGATAGTTAAATTTGGAATAAATTGATTACGGTTACATTGAAATCGCTCATGAGACCTGACCCGGTGATTGAGTAGTCATTCAATAGGGATGAACCAGTCATTTGGATGAACCCTAGTTATCAGTTCTATAAGTAAGCATTGGTGTTGATAACATGTGTATACCCGAAACAGTTATGAACCCATGGGGAACACAAACCCTAGTTAGTTTTAATCTTGATTTTACATCACAATTTCATTCATTTTTTTAATTATTATTATTCTAGATCTTTTATATTCCTTGTGGGTTTGACCCCAACCTCTTTGTTGGGTTCTTTATTGACAACGTCTACTTCATACTTCAGGAGGAGGTGTGGTTTGAGCATTATCAAAAAGTGGCGCCGTTGCGGGGGAATATGGAAAAGACTAGATTAATTACTTGTATTTGACTTTTGGTAGTTATTTCCTCAACTACATTTTCTTTTTGTTTGTGATATCCACGGGTTGTTTTCCAGTGGATGCCAAGCACTCAGAGTAGTGGAAATCCCTGATTCCGTTGAAACCTGAAATTGAACGCACACTATGCAGAATGGAAAATCGGGAATCGAGAGATGCCCAAGTAGCTGAAGAATCTAGGAAAGTCGACCTAGCTCGGCAAGCTACACTTCAGGATGTGGAAGATGCCAAAGAATAGGTTGTTAATGCCGGACGACATGGGTGGGGCAACAAAGGTTATATAATTGCCCCTTAGTTCTTTGATGATGACGACCCAGACATTGATGAAATTGGGTCAACTGGAGCAATTGTACCACCACCACTGCCCGTTGGGGCCAAATTTGACATCATGAGCACCATGATTCAACTATTGAACATGAAAGGGAGTTTAGTGGTCACCCAGTGGATGACGCCAACCTACACTTGATGAACTTCATTGGAATTTGCAAGGCATACAAATTGCCTGGAGTTAGCCAAGATGCCATCAAGCTCAGACTATTCCCCTTTTTTCTGTCAGGGGAAGCAACCTTATGGTTATTGGAGTTTCTCAACGACTACATAACCAACTGGAGGGAAATCAAGAAAGCCTTCTTGGAGAGATTCTTCCCCCCCCCCTCCAGAATGTTGCAACTTAAGGATGAGATTTACAATTTCCAAAAGCTCAAAACCGAGGCACTTCATGAAACTTGGCTAAGGTTCAAGAAGAAGTTGAAAAAGTGCTTGAACCATAAGATTCCAGATGACAGTTTGTTGAAAATTTTTTACAGGTCTTTGAACAATAACACAAAATTTGTGGAAGACACGATGGCAAGAGGAGCATTGATGAGTCATATTTGCGAGCAAGTTGCTACTATCCTTGACAGGTTGACTAAAACAAATTGGGCATGGCATACCAGGGAGGCAGATGTAGTGGCTAGTACATATGATGTTGGTTTGACTGAAGACCAATGTAGGAAGGGACAAGAACGGGAACAGGAGTTGGCCCACATATGCGCATCGTTGGATTTGCTTACAAAGCATATTATTGGAGCAGAAGCCAAAAAGGTAAATGTAGTGGGGACACAAGGACTGGAGTCGGGGGTAGATCACTATGATTTCGAGGAAGAGGAAAATTTACTGGACAGATAGGTGGCGGGTTTCTGAGCCAATTCCTAAGCGTCTGGACAAGACAATTGGTGCCAAGGTTCTGGAAACCATGTTCAGAACCAATACATAGATAACTACAAATGAAATGGTTACAAAGACAGGAACCCAGGTCGTGAGCGTAATCGAGAATGGAAAAGGAATGACGGCTACCGCAACGACTGTGTTGGAATATATGTGCCTCCTAATGTACGAGAGGGAGAGGATGGGTAGTCAAAGTTAGAGAGCATGATGGCCGAGATGCTGAAAAGGTGATGTCCACTGATGATCAATTGAAGGATATCCATGGTGACATATCAAGTATGGGACAGAGAGTGGAATCTCATGCGACAGCCATCAAGCAGATTGAACAACAACTTGGGCAATTGTCAGCATCACTGAACCCCAAACAAAAGGGTACACTACCTAGCAACACTATCTAGAACCCAAAGAATGATGGCCACTGCATGCCAGTGATGACTAGGAGTGGTAAGACTACAGTTGGCCCCCTTTTCTGGTTGTATTTGAGCAGAAGAAAGAGAGCATAATTCAGGAGAATGAGAAGAGTGCTGAGATGAAGATGCTGAGTTGCCAGAGGCCCCGATAGGTGAGAAAGAACATGACATTAATTAAGGAGCGAATTAAATGTATTGAGTTATCTCGCAACCACTGCGACCATTCCCTCAAAGAATGAAGGAAAAGGCCGAAAATGGTAAGTTCCAGAAATTCCTATCAATGCTTAAGCAATTATCTGTGAACATACCATTGGTTGAGGCAATGGAACCAATGTTGGGATATGCTAAGTTTAGAAAGGACTTGGTGACAAAGAAGATTTATATAAGCTATGAGATGATAGACAATGTACATCACTATAGTGCCATAGTTACATGGGTCCTGGCTCAAAAGAAAGAAGATTCAGATGCTTTCACTATACCTTGCACCATTGACAATGTCAAGTTTGTAAGGGTATTTTGTGATCTTGGAGTAAGCATTAACCTGATGCTCTAGGAAGTGTTCCATAAATTGGGCTTAGGAGCCCCCATATTGACTACTATGCGGCTACTGAAGGCCGAGAAAACTGTGAAGAAGCCAGTGGTGATCCTGTTTGATGTACTTGTTAAGGTAGACAGATTCATATTCCCAGCAGACTTCGTGATTTTGGATTGTGAGGTTGATTATGAGGTCCCCATCATTTTCAGGAGACTATTCCTTGCAACTGGGAGGGCCTTAGTAGATATGGAGGCGGGCACTTTGAAGTTCAGACTTAACAAAGAAGAGTTCACCTTCAACATCTGTCGGTCAATGTAGCAACTGAATGAATTCAGTGTAGTCTCAGCACTTGATGATGAATTTGAGTCACTTGATGAATTCTGAGTAGTCAAGGGACTTGCATCGTGCCGCAACGTTAAATTAGGTGCTTCTTAGGAGGCAACCCAAGTGGTGGCTTGGTGAATTCTGAGTTATCGGGCCACTTGCGTCATGTCGTGACGTTAAATCAAGCGCTTCTTGGGAGGAAACCCAAGTGATTGAACTAATGTATGTTGAGTAAGTAGGGAAAATAAAAACAGGAGGCAAAAAGACTATTGAAAAAGCAGTTGCCATGACTCTCAGTACGACTCTTGAGAGGGTTGTACGTGTTGTAGTATGAGTCGTGGAGAGGTTCAGAGATGTATTTCAAAGCAAAGACCTACGAGTCATCATACGAACCGTACCTACCTTGTACGAGTCGTAGGATGTACTCGTAGTTTCTCAGGTATGTTTTGAATTTACCCAACTCGGCCCATATTTTTTGAATCTACTCGTCACTTATTTAAACTTCAAACCTAAAAAAAGACCCCCTTCCCACACAAACAAAACCAAAGCACGAACTATACCTATGAATCCCTCACACCCATAACACAAGAAAAAGGAAAAATCGAGCAACTTCTTGCTCAATAACGTTAATCTCAACCCTAATTCTCGGTTAACAGTCGAAGTAAATATAACAAGTAAGTTTATTGCTTCATTATGTGTTTGAGGTTATGGTGCTAAAACCCTTGAGAGTCTTAGTTTTTGCTCAAAAAAATTCAAGGAGACAATGACCAGGGGTATACGACTATGTGCAACTGGGAGAACATTATTAAATGTTGATGAACCTGTGCATTTAACCATGCACAATGATTTACTGGTAGTGAGTAAAAGGGAAGGATGAGTAGTATGTAATAAAATGAACGGAAAATGGCTAGACCTGGGGAATTCTGAGTACCCAAATCATGAAAATAATCCTTATAAACTAGACGAAAATCGAATAAGTCAAGAACAGAAGTACGAAACACAATACGATTTGTTATTTTTCACGACGAGTCATACTGTGCATTCGTACCAAAGACATGAACAGGGCCAAGCCCAGATGAGGCAGAAAGGTCCTTCCTGCAGCTCGTGGAATCGACCGACGGGTCGTACCATGAGTCGTGGGAAAATATAGAGAAATTTGCAGTTTAGGGGCATCCTCAGATGACTCAAGGTAGAGGTCATACCTTTGTAGTATGAGTCATACCTTTGTAGTATGAGTCATACCTATGAGTTGTATTGTGCACATAGGAATTTTAGGACTTCATACAAGTCGTACCTCCAAGGTACAACCCATACTGTTGTCCCGTTATACTGAAAATTTCTCTTCTTATTTTTCTTTCTCAGATGTGGAATTCTAACTCTCTTCTCTATAGGTACAATGACTATGAAGTGAAAGTCATCCAAAGCAACTGCTTAGAGGATATTACATGATGAAACATCTGAGTTTGAGCCTAAGCAAGCAGGCAACTCCCCTAGTGGTCTTGTTGAGGAGTACCAAGTTGATATATCAGACACTGACGGAACTAGAACTAGAACAACTAGGGCAAAGGAAAAGGCACAAGTCATCGCATCTACTGCCACATCTACCCAAGATCCCAAGTCTGAGGAGGGATCTAAAGAAGATAGTTAGGAGTCGGGAAGTGGCTCAAATGTAGAAGAAGGGTCTGAGGAGACCCAATCCGGAGATGCAAGTGGCAATTTTGAGTCTGAGGATAAGGCTTCCAATGCTGAGAAGCAGCAGGTCCCTCCTAGGGAGAGTCGGACCATCCGGTGGAGAGTGCTAGGAGCACAGGAAATCTACGACAAGGCATACCTCGCACCACCTAAAACAAACCTAGGCGGAGCATCCAAGAAGAACCGCGGATCCTTACCTACACATTGAATGAAGTAGAGGAATGAAGAGGATTTTCAACTTTTATGGGCTCGAATGGATAGCTAGGACTTCGAACCAATACATTTCAGAGATAGTCTGAGATTTCTATACCAACTACTTGGAAGAAGGTGAAAGACCAACCCAAATTGGAGAGCATCATGGTCAGAGGGAGAGAGGTAGATATCTTTGAGCGTACTATCTCTCGGATCCTGTATAGGCCCCAGTTTATACATCCACACGCCATGCCAGAATATGAGTTTTGAGTGGAGGCACTGAAGCAACTTAGGTAGCTAGGATTTGAGGAGAGGCAGAGGTAGCTGCTATGGTTGGCAGGTGTTATAGCTGAAGAAAAAAATGAAGCAGAATAGGTCTCAGGTGGAAAGTAGGTTACAAAAAAACTCTCTCAACTTCATAGCTAAAGCCTGTTGGACCCTAGTGCACCACCGATTATCACCTACGGTCAATGACAACACTCTGAGTGCCGACAGAGCATCTCTAGTGGCATGCCTCATGTGCAGATACCCTATCAATATCTATCATTGCAGAGGAAATACGAGATCGGGTTGTGGGATTGAGCACTACCATCCCCTTCCTGAGCCTCATTTTCAGATTATGCAGAGGCAAAAGTGCTAGTACAGTTGGCTGAGGAGCGCTTGATTGGAGGGCAGAGGATAGCCGACATTGTCCTAATTCAGGCTGAAATGAACCCGATGAGTATGCCCCGCTTCCCATAGCAAATCCATAGACCCAGCCTGCAGGGGGCGCATATATAAATGCCCCTACCTCACAGGAGAAGAGCAAGACACCGGCTATAGATTCTAGTCATTCAGAGGAAGCTCCTAGCACTTCTACCACAACACTGCCTAGCCTGCCGACGCAAACTACAACAGGATACATCCTAGTGCCTCATAATTTTCTGCAGAAACTAGCCAAGAGGTTGAATATGGCCGAAAGAAAAATGTAGTCGATCATAGAGAATGTGAAGCCATGGGTCAAACCAGAGATTGAAACAACAACTCAGGCCTTACATACTCGCCTTAAGAGATTTGAGAGCCGGTTCAATATGTGTATGGCGGAGCAAACGGATACCAGAAGTCTCCGTGAGGAGTTGGGGGCTCTTTGGAGCCATGTAGTCGAGTTGTCATCATGATAACCGACAGTCATATCAGCCCCCACTCTTTCGGACCTTGATGAAGAGCCTGATGAGGAGATTAACTTGGCAGCTTATTGGGAGACGATTATAGCCGCTGGAGAAAAAGGAAAGAAAAGTGTCTCGGAGGATTTTGGAGAAGAAAGTTTGAGGAAGAAAAGGAAGAAAGAAAGAAGAGAGCTCAAGTGGGAACGAGCAGAGAGCCTGCAGACTTGAATCACATATGTCAAAGCTGCAGGAGTGAGCTAGAGGAGCAGGCAACTCTACCATGGCTCAGCCCAAGCTTGCTAATGGCAAGGACCCTTTGGGCGAGCCACATTCATTCCCAATCACCACAGAGGACGTATAGGAGGCTGAGACTACTATGGGGGTAACCACTACCCCTATTGATACATTATTTAGTGCACCAGCGACTGCTAGTGCCACGATTACAGTGGAGATACCTCCTCCACAGGATGACAGGAGCGCCTAGAGAGCCACAGGTATGTTCCCTTCCCTCTGTTCTTGTAGTTCATGCTTCGGGGATGAAGCTAAATTTTCAAAAAAGGGAGGGGGTTTAGTTGTAACTTTTTGGGATTTTTTTATTCGTCTAAGGGTTTTTCTTGCCATGTTTCTTTTTCCTCGGGCTTGCTATCTAGTAGAAATGACATGTTTAGGATTTTATTTTCTTATTTTTTGATTTTTTTAAGTATGAAATAACTTGGGAGTACTCAACCAATGAAATTGCACTAGTTTTGGATTTTTGAAAAAAAAATTGACCCTGTTTAGAAATTTTGATGCACTAGCTATGTATTTATGACTGCATGCATGATTTCTGTGGAACTTTTGATGTCATTTAGTTTATTATCACGAGGAGTCTTGTTAAGCCATGTGTAAACCAGACAGGTAAAGTGAATATAAGTCATGTGCCATGAGTGAGTGAAATGTAATACTTAGTTCAGTACAGTTTTGAAGATCTAGAACTTGCCTATTTAGTCTTTGCATAAGCTAAGGATGGTTGGTTGGGACATTATCACAGCCTATTCTTTGTTAAGCTCACTTTTAGCCTAAATGACCCTACCAAAATCATATAATTCCCTTGATCCAAATTTTGAGCCTTTAATAGACCTTTTTTATTTGACTGATGAACCGTACCCATTTTTTATAATGAACCTGTTTTGGCCCTGGACCTTCCTTGGACATTGTGAATCTCAATATAGGCAAAATGCATAAGTTGAGGGTGGCTAAAGTAGGGGTCATAAATGGTAGGAATGAGAAAAAGGGAAAGAAAAGAGAAAAGGTTAAGAATGAGGTGTGGTGTGACACAAAAGGAAAAAAAGAGCTGAATAAAGTTGAAAATCTTGAAAAAGAAAATTCCAAAGAAAAAAATATAAAATGCTTGAAAAAGTTGAAAATACACCACACCCATACAAATGAACATAAAAGAGGTTAAAAGGGAGGAAATGGAATGAAAAGAATAGAGGGTGAAATAGGTGAATGGTGAATCCAACATATGTAGTGCCAAGGAAGGGATAATCACTAAAAAATTTCTCATATATATCATATCCAGCCCTAAAGCCTACATTATAAGCCACAGCAAGTCCTATAGTGATCCTAACCTCACCATCTGACAGACCGAAGTAGAGAAAATAAGGGCAAGCCTATTGTAATTGATACGCAGTACTGGAAACTTTTTTGTGAGAGTGAGTGTCTCGCTCGTTTAGTTCCATGCAATATATGAAACTATATCTGTGAGTGGGGACTTCATTTTTTGTGAGGGTACATGGATTATGCTTACTTTTACCATTGGTCAGTGTGAAAAGCATCGGTGATGACTTGATTTCCTATTGATAGTTAGATGACATGTCTTGATCCCTGCTTAGCATGTTTTGTGGTTTCTTGTAGTACATTAGTTGATGTTGATTCATGGAAAAAGGGTCAAAAGTTGTTGAATGTATAGTGCAAGTTTTGTTTGGTATTGGCTATAGTATTCTAGGTTTATTTTCTACTTGAGCATCGTGTTTAGTTTTTTTTTTCTTGAGGACATGCAAAAATCTTAAGTTGAGGGTGTATACATCACTTTCTACGCTCAAAACTAAGAAAATAGCATGGAATAAGTATTTTTATATGGATATAAGGCACTTTTTCTTTAATTACCGGACAAATAGGTATTGGAGCAAGAATGTTCAAAAGATAGCCTGAAGGTGCAGAAAATGGGCTTAAGTCGCAAGTCTTAGTACGAGCCATACTGAAGATCGTGAAAAATTTCAGTGCATCCGATGACTCTTAGTACGAGTTGTATAATGCTTGTACGAGCCGTAGCATTGAGTCATGGAAATATTAAGAAGAATTGCACAAGAGGCTGACTCCTGACACAGATAGACAGTACGAGTCGTGGCGGCAAGGTACGAGTCTTACCACCACACTTGAGACAAACTTCAGCAAAATTGAGAAATCTCAAAATCAAGCCACAGAAGAATAGTACGACTTGTACGAAGAATGTATGAGTCGTACCAAGCCCCAACACTTAACCAAATTTCTGCAAGCCAAGGACATAGGGATAACAGGTACGACCCGTACAATACTACTACAACTCATAGGATCTATCGTGGCTCAAGCGGCATCAGTTATGGAAATTTACCCTGTTATCTAAGGAAAAGGATTCTTATGTCTATATATATACTTTTCATATTTTATTTATAGTGAGGGAAGTTATAGAAGGTTAGAAGTTGTTAGAGAACGTGAGAGAACATAGAATTGAGTTGATTAGATGGTGATCAATATTTTCTTGATTTCTTCTTGATCCTTGTGAATTATTCTTGAGTATTTCGTATATAATCGAAGAAGTTTTTCTCTCATCTATAATTGTATGTATTGATTTATGTGTTTAATTATGAATGCATATCACAACCTTATAACTATGAGAGGCTAAAACCTCCATAGCTAGGGTTGTGGGAACCATGGTGGATTAATGAGCTAGGGTTGCACAAAAGTGATTCAAAACCAATGCAAAACACTTGTATTGTATTCTCTTCATGCTTAAATATTTCTTAACGGTGTACAATGTTAGGACTTTCCCGAATTCTTTACTTGCTTGATCCTAGAGAGGTAGAGATTAGGAAAAGAGAATTACAACAAAGCTTCGATCTTGATGATCATTATATAAACTTGAGTTGTGATCCCAAGATAGTTAAATTTAGAACAAATTGATAATGGTTACATTGAAATGTCTCGTGAGACTTGACCCGACGTTTGAGTATAGTCATCCAATAGGGACGAACCAGTCATTTGGATGAACCCTAATTATCAGTTTTACAAGTAAGCATTGGTATACATCACATGTGTATACCCGAAGTTGTTATGAACCCATGGGGAACACAAACCCTAGTTAGTCTTAAATCTTGATTTTACATCACAATTTCAATCATTGTTTTTAATTATTATTTTTTATTAAACCCCCAAATCGGAGTAACTAACCAAAAAGTTCACTTATCGGCATTAGTCTAGATCTTCCATGTTCCCTGTGGGTTCGACACCAACCTCTTTGTTGGGTTTTATATTGAAAACGTCCACTTAATACCTCATAAGAAAGTATGGTTTGAGCCTTATCAATATTAAAGGCGTACAGGTTTCCTGGAGTTAGCCATGATGCCATCAGACATAGACTTTTTACCTTTTCTCTATCAAGGGAAGCGACTTTGTGGTTATCGGAGTTGCCCAACGACTCCATAACCAACTAGAGGGAACTCAAACAAGCTTTCTTAGATAGATTGTTTCTCCCCTCCAGAATGCTACAATTCAAGGATGAAATTTATAATTTCCAACAACTTAAAACCGAGGCACTTCATGAAACCTGGCTGAGTATCAAGAAGTTGACAAAGTGCCCAAACCATAAAATTCCAGATGACAATTTGTTGGAAATTTTTTATAGGTCTTTGAACAATAATACCAAAACTGTAGCAGCCAAAGTGGTGGGAGGAGCATTGATGAGTCACACCTGGGAGCAAGCTGCTCCTATTCTTGACAAGGTGACAAAAAAAATAGGGCATGGAATACTCGCAAGGCAGATGTAGCGGCTGGTACATATGTTGTTGGTTTGATTGGAAGACCAATGTAGGAAAGAAAGAGAATGTGATCAGGAGTTGGCTCATATGCACACATCGTTGGATTTTCTTACTAAGCACATTGTGGGAGATGGAGCCAAAAATGTCAACGCAGTAGGGACACAAGGACTGGATCTGGGGGCAGACCACTTAGATTCCGAGGAGGAGGAAAACTTCCTGGACAGCCAGGTGACGGGTTTCTGAGCCAACTCCCAAGCATCTAGAAAAAACACTTGGCACCAAGGTTCTAGAAACCAAGGTCAGAACTAATATAGAGATAACTACAACTAGAACGAGTACAAAGACAGAAGCTGAGTTTGTGAGCGCGAAGGAGACTGGAGAAGGAATGATGGCTATCGCAACAACCTAGTTGGAGTGTATGTGCCTCCCAATGCATGAGAGGGGGAGGCGAGACAGTCAAAGTTAGAAGACATGATGGTTGAGACTCTTAAAAAGGTGAGGTCCACTAATGATCAGTTGAAGGAAATTCATAGTGATATATTGAGTATGGGCCAGAGAATGGAGTCGAACGCTATAGCTATCAAGCAAATTTATCAGCATCTAGGGCAGCTATTAGCATCATTGAAGGCCAGCAACATAGTCCAGAACCTAAAGAATGATGGCCACTGCATGGCTGTGACGACTAAGAGTGGTAAGAACACAGTTGACCCCCCTCTACCGGTTGTAGTTGAACAGAAGAAAGAGAGCGTGATTGAAGATGATGACAAGAATGTTGAGATGGAATGTGCTAAGAATGCTAAATTGTCCGAGGCCCCAATTGGTGAAAAAGGGTCTACAGTTGAACAACATGCAACGCAAATTTATTAGGCTATCACGCGACCAACGTTACCATTCCCCTAAAGAGTGAAGAAAAAGGTGGAGAATGGGAAGTTCTATAAATTCCTGTCAATGCTCAAACAATTATCTATGAACATACCATTGGTTGAGGTTTGGAACAAATACCGGTATATGCTAAGTTAATGAAGGACCTTGTGACAAAGAAGAGGTCCGTGAGTTATAAGCCTATAGAAAATGTACATCATTGTAGTGTCATAGCTATCGTGTCTTGGCCCAGAAAAAGGAAGATCCAGGTATTTTTGCTATTCCTTGCACAATTGGCGATGCTGAGTTCACAAGGCACTCTGTGATGTGGGAGAAAGTATCAATCTGATGCCATTGGATATGTTTAATCAATTGGGCTTAGGAGCCCCCACACCGACGACCATGCAGCTACGTGTGGTCGACAGAACTGTGAAGAAGCCAGCGGGAATCCTATTTTATGTGCTTGTTAAAGTAGGCATTTTCATATTCCCAATAGACTTCGTGATCCTGGATTGTCAGGTTGATTATGAGGTCCCCAACATCTTGGGGAGACCATTCCTTGCTACTGCGAGGGCCTTAGTAGATGTAGAGGCTGGCCAACTGATGTTCATACTAAATAAAGAAGAGGTCACCTTCAACATCTGCCGGTCAATGCAACAACTAAAGGAATATAGTGTAGTCTAAGCAATAGAGGATCAATCTAAGTTCCTTGACGAAGTCTATGTAGTCAAGAGACTTGCATCGTACCACGATGTTATATCAGGCACTTCTTGGGAGGCAACCCAAGTGGTGTCTTGGTGAACTCTGAGTAACAGGGCCACCTTCGTCATGCCACGATGTTAAATCAACCGTTTCTTGGGAGTCAACCAAAGTGACTTAACTAATGTATGTATAGTGTGAAGGGAAAACAAAAAAACAGGTGGCAGTAAACTGCTGAAAAAGTAGGTGCTACGGTTCTCAGTACGACTCGTGGGAGGGTTGTACAAGTTGTAGCACGAGTCGTAGTGAGGATCAGAGTTGTGCTTCAGTGCAAGAGTTTAGGGTACGGTTAGTCTTACGACTTGTAACTCAAGTGTATGGATCGTAATGCCTACTATGCCTATGAACTATGCAAGGCCTGGACCACAATGAACAACAATGACCTATGAGTCATAGTACAAACCGTACCACATGGTATGAGTCGTAAGATGCACTCGTAGGTCCACAGGTATGTTTTTCAATGTTCTGCATTACGGGTCCAAGGGACAAGTCGTGGGGCCTTCCTATGACTCGTGGTACGAGTCGTGATGGGTCAAACTTCATGAAATTACTGGACTCGGCCCAGAATTTTAAAATCTACCTTCTAACTATTTAAACTCAAACCCAAAGGTACTCTTCTCCCATGCACTCAAAACCCAAGTCATGAACGACACCCATAACTCCCTCACAACCGTAACTCAAAAATCAAAGAATAAATAGAGCAATTTTTTCTCAAAACAACTTGATTCAAACCTATGTCTAATTCTCAATTGAAGAAAGCAGCATCAAGTAAGTATATTGCTTTGAAATAGAATAATTTTGTGTGCTTATGCAAAACCCCTTGCGAGTCTGAGTGTTGCTTGAAAATTTTTGAAATTGGCAATGACCGGGGGTGTGATTAAACTATTAACAACAGAGAAAGAAGATTGAAATTGATGAGCTTGCACATTGCACTAGCAAACTGAGTTACGGGTAGTGAGTAAGAAAGGGAGAAATGGGTAGCTTTAGAAATGGGTTAAAACATATGCCTAGACCTAGGAAGTCTGAGTACCCAAAAAATTATAATTGAAATCCCTGTAACTGAAAAAAAAATCAAGGCAGGGACAGGCTTCACCAGCCTTCCTAGGACTCGTGGTTTGATACTATGACTCGTAGGATGTCTCATTGGAACTGTCCCAAACTAAATTAGCATAGACCAGAGGTAAGAACTCTAGTACGGCTCATGGCTTGTCAGTGCGAGTTGTACCAGGCATTCGTACCAAAGACCTGGAAAGGGTCAAGTCCATATGTGACAGTAAGATCCTTCCTGCGACTCACAGAATCGTCCTATTGTTCGTACCATGAGTCATGGAAAAATGCAGAAATATTGTTGTCAAAAGGGCACCCTCATACGACTCATGGTACGGATCATACCTTCGTGATACGAGTCATACCTAGGATTCGTAATGTTCACCAGAAATATCATGGGTCTCTATACGAGTCGTACCTCCAAGGTATGACCTGTACTGATGACTCATGGTAATTTACAGAGGAACTTACTTCTTGATTTTCTTTCTAAGATATGGAAGTCTAACTCTCTTTTTCTATAGGTACAATGATAGACAAGCTCAAGGCATCCAAAGCAACTGCTCGGAGGACACGACATGTGAAACCTCTGAGTCTGATCAAGAAGGCAGCTCCCCTAGTGGTTCAGTTTAGGAGTATAGGGTCGATAAATCAAAAACCTACGGGACCCGAACCACTAGGGAAAAGGCCAAAGCCCAAGCGGTTACAACTACTGCCACATCCACCGAAGCTCCCCATCACGAGGAGCGAGCTAAGGAAGGAAATCAGGAGTCGGGAAGTGGCTCAAATAGAGAAGATGGGTCTGAGGAGACCCAATTCGGAGAGGCGAATGGAATTGTTGAGTCAGAGGAGAAGGCTCACAATGTTGAGCAGCAGCAGATCCTGCTTAGGGAGAATCGCACCATCCGGTGGAGAGTTCCAGGAGCGCATGAGATCTATGATCACGACATTGCTCTCACCGCAAAAAACAAACCTAAGCGGAGTATCCAGTATGAATCACAGATCCTGATGAACTCATTGAATGAAGTAGAGGAGATGAAGCGGATATTCAGTTTCTACGGCTTCAAATGGATGGATAGGACTTCAGACTAGTACACTTCAGAGATAGTCTGTGAGTTCTATGCCAACTACTTGGCGACTATGGAGGAGAAGGCCAAAAAAGGGCAGATAGTGAAAGACCAGCCCAAACTGGAGAGTTTTATGGTCAGAGTTCGAGAGTTCAACATATCTGAGTGCACCATCTCTCAGATCCTATATGGGACATAGTTCATACCTCTACATGCCACACCAGAATATGAGTACCGGGTGGAGGCAATAAAATAAATTAGGTAGCTGGGTTTTGAGGAAAGAAAGAGGCAGCTATGGTGGTTGGTGGGTTTTATAGTTGAGGATAAAGGGAAGAAGAATGGGTCACAGGTGGAAAGAAGGTTACCAAAAATTCGCTCAACTTCATAGCAAAAGTCTGCTGGACATTAGTGCGCCACCAATTAGCACCATCAGCCAATGACAACACTCTGATTGTAGATAGAGAAGTCTAGTGGAATGTAGCATGTCTAGATACCCAATCAATATCCCGAGGATCATCGCAGAGGAGATGCGTCATCGGGCTATGGGATTGAGAGCTACCATCACATTCTCGAGCCTCGTCTTCAGATTATGCAAAGAGGTAGGCATTCCGGTGCGACGGAGTGAGGAGCACTTAATTGCAGGGCATAGGATAGTAGACATTGGCCTGATCTGGGATGAAATGAACCCGATGAGTCAGGCCCAACTTCCCACAATAGTCCCACCGACCCAACTAGTTGGGGGCGCACAGGTAAATGCCCCCATCTCATAGGAGCAAAGCGAGACAGTAGGTATAGATGCTTGTAATTCAAAGGCAACTCCCAGCACTTCTGCTACACCACTACCTAGCCATCCGAGCCAGACCCTAGTAGGGTACGTTCTAGTGCCCCGAAACTTTCTCCAAAAATTCTCCAAAAGATTGATGATGATTGGAAGAAAAATCCAAGAAATGATGGAGAATGTGAAGCCTTGGTTGAAAGCAGAGATAAATATAGCCTCACAGGCCCTGCACGTTAGGCTCGATGTATTTGAGAGCCAATTTAATAGATGCATGGCAGAGCAGATAGACACAAGCATCCTTCGGGGGGAGTTGGGAGCTCTTCGAAGCCAAGTGACAGAGCTGGCATCATGACAGTCGACAGTGATAGCATCTCCCACTCTTCTAGACTTTGATGAGGAGCTAGATGAGGAGATTGACTTGGCGGCTTATTGGGAGCCCATAATAGCTGAAAAGGAGAAAGGAAAGAAGAGGGTCTCTAAGGATGTTGGAGAAGAGAGCTTGATGAAGAGAAGAAATAAAGAAAAAAGAAAACACAAGAGGGAACGAGTGGATAGCCTGCAGACTCATGAATCGCATGGCTTAGCCCGAGCTTGCTAGTGGCAGCTCTACCATGGCTTAGCCCGAGCTTGCTAGTGCAGGGACCTTTCGAGTGAGCCATATTCAGTCTAGAATATCACAGAGGATGTAGAGATGGCCAAGACTACTAAGGGGGTAACCACTCCCCCTATTGAAATACCATTGAGTGCACCGGCCACCGCTAGCGCCACGATTGCAGCGGAGGTATCTCCTCCGTAGGATGACAGGTGCGCTTAGAGTGCAACAGGTATGTTCCCTTCCCTATGTTATTGTAGTTGATGCTTCGGGGACGAAGCACAATTTACATAAGGGGAGGGGGTGTATTGTATCTTTTTGGTTTTTAGATTCGTTCGAGGGTTTTTCTTGCCGTGTTTCCTTTCCTTGGGGCATGCTATCTAGTAGAACCAACATGTTTAGGATTTTATTTTCTTATTTGTGATTTTTTTAATTAGAAAGTATCTTAGGAGTACTCAAACAATAAAATTCCACTAGTTTTGGATTTTTAAAAATAATTGACCTTGTTTAAAATATTTTGATGAATTAGTTGTGTACTTGTCATTGCATGCATGATTTGTGTGGATCCTTTGATGTCATTTAGTGTATTAACATGAGTATTTTTGTTAATTCATGCATAAACTAGACAGGTAGAGTGAATATAAGTCATGTGCCATGAGTGAGTGATGTTTGATACTTAGTCAAGTAATGTTTTGAAGATCTAAAACTTGCCTGGTTGGTCTTTGCATAGGTTAAGGATGGTTGGTTAGGATCTAATCATAAGCCATTTTTGTTGAGCTCACTATTAGCCTAAATGACCCTACCAAAATCATATGATTTCCTTGATCCTAATTTTGAGCCTTTAATAAGCCATTTTTCTTCGATTAACTGATGAACTGTACCCATTTTTTATAATGAACTTATTTAGGCCCTAGTCCCTCCTTGGACATTGTGAACCTCAACATAAGCAAAATGTTTATGTTGAGGGTGGCTAGAGTATGGGTGCATAAATAGTGGAAAGGAGAAAAAGGGAGAGAAAAGAGAAAAGGTGAAAAATGAGGTGTGGTGTGACAAAAGAAAAAGAAGAAAAAAAGAGATGAAAAATTTGAACAAAGAAAATTCAAAAAGAAAATAATTTTTGAAAAAGGTTGAAAACACACCAGACTTAGACAAATGCATAAAAAGGGGTGAAAAGGCAGGAAATAAAAGGAAAAGCAAAAAAAAGGTGAAATAGGTGAACGATGGAGCCGATGTATGTAGTTCCAAGGAAGGGTTAGCCACTTAAAAAGATCCCATATTTATCGTGTCCAACCCTAAAGTATACATTAAAAGCCGAGTCAAGTTCTATAGTGTTCCTAATCTAACCATCTGACATACCAAAGTAGAGAAAAAAAGGGCAAGCCTATGATATCTGATACATAATATTTGGAACTTCCTTGTGAGAGTGAGAGTCTCGCTTGTTCGGTCCAATGCCAAATCTGTTACTATATTTGTGAGTGGGGACTTCATTTGTTGTGAGGGTACATGATTTATATTTAATCTTACCGGTGGTCTATATGAAAAGCATTGATGATGACTTGATTGCCTATTAATAGCTAGATGACATGTCTTGATTCCTGCTTATCATGTTTTGTGATTGCTTGTAGTGCATATGCTGATATTGGTTCACGAAAGAAGGGTCAAAAGTTGTTGGATTTATAGTGCAAAATTTGTTTGGTAATGGCTGTAGTATCCTAGGTTTATTTTTTAGTTGAGCGTCATGTTTAGTTTTTTTCTTTTCTTTGCCTGAGGACATGCAAAAGTCTTAAGTTGAAGGTGTTGATGTGTTGTGAGTTTACAGCGCTTTCGACGCTCAAAACTAAGAAAAGAGCATGAACTTAGGTGTGTTTATATTAATATAAGGCACGTTTTCTTTGATTTTAGGAAAAATAAGTGTAGGAGAAAGAATGTGCAAAAGAAGCCCGAAAGTGCAGAAAATGAGCTAAAGTGTCATTCTTAGTCCGAGCCGTATGTTGATGGTATGAGCGGTATTGAGAATCGTGACAAGTTTCAGATGACTGAACTGGGAAGGATGCAACCTACGACTCTCAGTATTAGCCGTAACTTGAGTTGTGGAAATATTCAGAAGAAATTGCAAAAGGCAGACTCTTGATACGAATGGATCTATGAATCATGGAAACCATGTACGAAACATACCAGGAGCAGTGGTGATCTTCAGAGGATTTTAGTGCTAAGAAGAACTTTAGACAGTACGACTCGTGGATAGGAGGTACGAGTTGTACAACGACACTCCTCAATAGTTTCAAAAGATGTTAAATTTCTCAAAGCCAGACTATGGAAGCAAAGCACGACTCGTAGGATGCATGTACGAGTTGTACCAGTGCCAACACAGCCAAAATTTCAGCAAGCCAAGGACTTACGGGCAGCAGGTACGACCCGTACAATCCTACTATAGGTCGTATGATCAGTCGTGGCTCAGGGGGCACAAGTTATGTAAATCACCCTATTAGCTTAGGAAAAGGATTCTTATATTTGTATAAATACCTTTAATGTATTATTTTCAGTAGAGAACATCAATGGGAAGCTAGAGAGGCGTGAAATCAATAGGGATTCGAGAGAAAAACATAGAATTGAGTTGATTAACTTGTAATCAACCTTTTCTTGGATTCTTTCTATATCTTTATCAATTTTTCGTGAGGTTTTCTTATATATTCAAATAAGCTTTTCTCTGATCTACCATTGTAAGTATTGAATTATGTGTTTAATTATGAATGCATATCACAACCTTGCAACTATGAGAGGCTAAAACCTTCNCTTGCAACTATGAGAGGCTAAAACCTTCATAGCTAGGGTTGTGGGAACCATGGTGTATTAACAAGCTAGGGATAAATAAAAGTGATTCAAAACCAATGCAAAATGTTTGTATTGTATTCTCTTCATGCTTAAATGTTTCTTAATGGTGTAGAACTTAGTACTTGCCTGAATTGTTTACTTGCTTGAGCCTAGAGAGGTAGATATTAGGAAAAAAGAATTACAACAAAGCCTTGATCTTGGTGATCATTGTATTAACTTGAGTTGTGGTCACATGATAGTTAAATTTGAAACATATTGATAACGGATAGTTTAAAGCACTCATGAGACCTGACTCGGTGATTGAGTCTAGTCATCCAATAGGGACGAACCCTAGTGATCAATTCTACAAGTAAGAATTAGTATTGATCACGTGTGTATACCCAAAATAGTTATGAACCAATGGGGAACACAAACCCTAATTATTCTTAATTCTTGATTTAAATCATAATTTCAATCATTGATTTAATTATTGTTTTCTTAAAACCCTCAAATTGGAGTAACTAACCAACATGTTCACTTACCGAAATTACTCTAGATCTTCCATATTCCCTGTGGGTTCGACCCCAACCTCTAGTTGGGTTCTTTATTCACCATATCTACTTTATACTTCAACAGGATGTGTGAGTTTGAGCGTTATCAGTATGCGGTCAGTACTTGGAATGTACCGGGTATGAAAGGTAAGTAAAACCACTAAATAAGTAAAACTGAAATAATACATATCATAAAAAATTTCATCATAAGATGTTGAGAGTAAGGCTGGCATGCTATTATATGAAAACATGATTTAAACATAATTGAATATCATAACTGAATCGAATGACCCAAATCTGAAACTGATAATAATACATAAAACTGATCATTAGGCCAAACCTGTTGAAAATATAATATCATAACTAATGAACATGCATAACAGAAATTATGAGGAACAATGGGAACCTAGTCATATAACTGACATTACGGTGATAGAGCTTACGTGGTCTCGACTATTACGCTCAAGTAGGCAGAGCCGTCAAAAGACTTGTCAGGACTAAGGGCACTACCATGATATCAATATCAAGTTGAATACCCCATCAGGGGTAGGGAAAGCTCACAATGGAGGTCCCAAAGAATCTGAAAATACCTACGTTGGCATGTAGTTCTGAGGCACAGGGTTAACTGAACCCTTAGTCTACTCGGTGCTAGACACTACTCCTAAAAACATGCATATTCTCTCCATCATTTTTCAAAAAATTTGAACCATTATCTTTCAATGAAGATGAATCGTAATAGTACATAAATTATCCGAAAACATAATATAAGGAGCCTTGGCTCAAACATACCACAAGCTAAAAAGTGAGAGTGTAGACTCCAAAACCATGTTGTAAGCTATAATCATTAAATTGAAGTAAATCATGAAATATACTTGATCATATGGGCTTGCCCAAACTTAAATATTCTTTGAAATAGACTTTATAAACAAAATCATGGATATACACATGGGTAATTCAGAATCATACTCTCACCATAGACATTTCATCATACTTGAAAACATGGATCATAATCTCAACTCTTCATGAACATACATATTTGGGCTTCTTATTTGTAAAACTTTGAAATCACTATAAAACATGCCCATGGATCTTAAAACAAAATTAGAAACATGAATAGAATAGATTCATGATAGATATATAGAGAATTTTCACAAATTGGGTTAGAAACCCATGGAATCATCAACCTTGAATTTCACGAATTTAGAAGAGGACTTGGGGATGAGAATGAAGTAACACTCCCATTCATAACCCTACATACCTGGGTACATTGATTTTACAATCTCCCTTGAAAACCCATATGAATTGAGGAAGAGCCTAAGGAATCCTCAAGCTTGATCTCCAATGAACTCTTTAATCTTGCATTCATGGAATGGAAAGTCTTAGGATAGGTTAATAACTCTTAAAACCCTCTTAATTGAGCTTAAAATGACATAGTTTTGGACCTAGAGGCTTAGGAATTACAAAAACACCCTTACTAAAATGCAGAAAAATTATACACTGCCAGTCACCACAAGGGACATCATGACTCATGGTGCACATTACGTCTCATGAGGTCCAAGTCATGAAGTAAACTAGCAAATATTCAATCTCAAAGTCTACTTTTGGCAACGACCAACTCCACGAGTCGTGGAGTCATTTCACGATTCGTGGATGCCTCCCGTGGTCACCCCCGACCACAAATTTCTACCAATCCTCCCTTCACTTCATGAGTCAGTTAACAATTTGTGAAACCCTCCCAGGGGTCATTGGACAACTCATCTTGTGGCCCAAGCTACATTTTCCTGACTTCTTCGCTTGAACCCTCAGGCCTGATCTTAGGGACATACGAGGTATTACAACTGGCAACCATGGATACCCAGTTGCACCAGCTTAGAGGAGGTTCTAGTGCGTCTAAGATTGCTATCCTTCTAGCAGACCTTGAGGAGACCCAATTTGTGGTGCTTGAGATACAAATATGTGAGCGGTAACTAGTTGAGTTATAGATACCTCTGGTGGATAGGACATCGCCTATAAAAATCATTCTAAATTCATTCAACAAGAAATGCCTATCCCACCATCTTAGACTCAGCTCATACCACTACTACCATCACTTGTTACAAGGGTAAGTACTACACAAGAAAACGTTCTTACTCAGACTTTGGCCCAGACAGTAGTTCAGGCCCCAGCAACAGACAAGGGAAAGGCCCCAGCCTTGTGGACACCACCGACAGAGGTAGAGCTATCCACTATCGAGGTGGAGGACCTTAGGCGAGCGATAAGAATACCATTGTTGTACACCAGAGGCTACGCTCTTGATGTGGAGGGTAGAACCTTTGTATCACAGTAGGATGATAAGCAGTAGCATCACCTTTTTACCCTTTTTTTACTTTATTTTGTATATGCATTGAGACTGCATTTTTTTAGGCGGGGATGGTATTTTGGATGTGTGTATAATGATTAAATTTCTCAAAACTTTGATGTATAGTTGTATGCAGTTGATGATTTACATGATGTGTGGATTGTGATCTACATAGTCCATTTCTTACATCTTCGTAGTATAACTTTTTATTTTTCTTTCTTAGATTAACTTTTTCTTACTTTTATAGTGCAGATCTCTCTTTGATTATTTAGCCATGGTTCTTTTCCGGAAGGATTACTTTCTATTGAATCTGGAAAACATAAAGGTAGTTAAGATTCTAAGTGCATGGGCCCGATGATGGATTCCTTAGGCGACTTTCTTAAGGGTATAAGCCTATTTTGTTGAGTCGTCTTAGGATAAATAGATTATTTTTGACTTAGGTTGTTGTGTCAATTTAGTTATTTTCATATTTAAGCTAATCTTTTTATAAAACATGGAACCCCTCAAAATGTTTTACCATAGTTGTTTAATATTGAATAGTATATCTTCATTTGTGACATGAATTGTTGGCAATGTGTTCCTAGTTGAGAGTGATGTGTTATTCATTTTTATATCCATCCACCAATGTGTGGGAAAGCAAAATTTCTTGTTCACTTGATTTGAGCACACTCTAGAACTTGCCTTACTGCTTGTCCCTGAATTTAGGATTGACTATGAGTTGTAGAGATGAACTTAGACCTTCTTTGTGCTTCACAAGCCACATATGCCTAAAGAGGCCTACCAAATAATGCATGAATCCTTACTCCCCCTCTTTGGGCCTATTGACCTTTTTTTCTTGATCAACCGCAATGAAAGCCAAAGCCAATTCTCATGTTGACCCTCTTCTGAATCCATCCTCCTTGAAACTTGAAAAGTAATGAAGAATGATAAAAAAATTGTAAGTTGGGGGTTGATAAGGAGGGAAAGAAATAAATAGGCCAAAAGATGCTATATGAGCACATCCCAAGGTGTGATTGAGCAATGAGCTAAAAATATATAATACCCCGAAAGTCCCTAAGGCTAGACTTGAGATTTGATATGTGATCAACACAAAAGTTGGGAAAAGTTTTCCTCAGTACGACTCAACCTACGTGTACTACCCCGAAGGACCTAAGATCAAACCCGAGGGTTGAAATAGAGAAAACAAGATTTTCTGCACCAAGTCATAGGACGATTCATTCAGTGACCCATAAGGTGCAACATGAGTCATTAGGTGACTCATGGAGTAAAGGATGGACTTGGTTAGATTTTTAGATTTGGGGTTGACCTCATGTGAGGCCACGAGTCGTTAGATCACTCGTGGTCAAAAGGTTGGCTTGAAGTGGAAATTTGGGCAATTCTAGCCACGACTTGAACACCACGAGTCGTGGTATCCCCCGTGGTGAACCTCAGAAGATAAGTTTCAATGATGGCCATGAATGCAGACCACGAGTCATGGTGTTGAGGACAAATCGTTAAGTCCCTCATTGGAACTGGTAGTGAGTATTTTCCTTCGAATTTAGTAAGGGATTTTCCATAATTCCTAAGTTCCTAAGACCTAATATACATCGTTTTAAGCTCAGTTAGGATTTTTTAAGAGGGTTTAGCTCATTAAACATCACTCCTCTCCATGCATGCAAGACTAGAATGTTCCTAGGGGTGATCAAGACTATAATCCATCAATTCTCCTTCATTTTCCTTTGGGCATTCAAGGGAGAGTGTAAGATCAACTTACCCAGGTATATGAGGATATGCATGAGAGTCCCTTTCAATCTCAAGCTCAAAATTCTTCTCCATTCCATGGATCTCAATTCTAGATTTAAGTTTCATGATCTGATAGGGTTTATCCCAAATGTTGTGAAATCCTCTATGATCTATCCATGGGTTAATTCCCTTCATGTATCAAATCATGTTTTATTATCTATGGAAAGATTTTATAACTATTTTTTATTATAAATCAATGGTTACAAATTTAATTGAATTATATCTAATTATGCATGCTTCATGAACAAGTTATGATCCTATTATGATTTTGACCTTATCAAGTCTAAATTATGATTTATGATTTATGTTATGAATTATCTTCAGATATTCATCATGGGTTTATTAATATCACGTATATACATGTTTTACAAGTATGCATGGATTTCATGATTTATGAATTTATGACTCTTGGCGAACTCATCGGCCCTTATTCATGGAAAATCATGTATTTCAAGTATGATTAAGTATGTTATATTATAAGTGGACATGAACTTCATGAATGATTTATGATTATGATATGAGCCTCATGTGCATGTTTTTGGGAGTAGTGTCTAGAACCGAGTTGACCCGTGGTCTCAGAATTACGTGCCACCATAGGTTTATGTATACAAATGTTAATGTTATTATATCATGTGATATCACATAATGCACGTCCCTTTCCTGGCAAGCCTGGGACAACTCTGTCCACTTGAGAGAGATAGTTGGGGCATCATGAGTTCGTGAGTTCTCATCCTTCGAGGATATTCAGTTATCTGTAGTTATGTTCTTTCAGTTACAGAGTTTTGTCAAGCTAGTTGGGGATGTTGTCCCATCAACTCATCGATAATGTTAGAGGCTATTCGGACATTATGTAAGAATCAACTTGTCATTTTCTCTTCGGCATTAGTTTGATATATATGAAGACTTTAGCTATTATGTATGTTAGACTTCCGCTTATTTATGTTGAATTTTAGGGTGTGCTTCGTTACCAAGGTCGCTTATNTGAAGACTTTAGCTATTATGTATGTTAGACTTCCGCTTATTTATGTTGAATTTTAGATATCATGTTCATGCCATGGTTCGACCATGAGACTCTCCGAGTTCTTTGTCCCGTGTCTCAATCTGGACCTATATTCGAGTCATGACATTATGAGTCGTAGGTTGGTAGTATAGGTCATAGGGAGATCCGTGGTTCAAAGCAGAGATTGTGGTACCCCAGACCACAAGTGACCACTACGAGTCGTAGTATGTGGGTACGACCCATGGTCAAGTATTGTAGCTTTCCTATGGGTTTCCAAGCTTTGGTTGTACTAGTCATACTGTGGCTCGTAGCAAGGAATGACGGGTCATGGTATGCATTCTTGGAATTATTTAGAGAGTTAGGGAAAAGAGGCTCATTAGTCACGGGAGGAAACCATGAGTTGTAGGTTGGTGGTACGACTCATGGTACGAGTCATAATATGATGGTACGAATCATCATTACAGTCATGAGTGGTATAGTGTAATGCCTCGGACTTTCAAGCTAAGTTTGAAACCCTTCTAGGTATGTGGTTAGACTCAAACCCAATGAATT
Organism: Datura stramonium; assembly: GCA_018107945.1. Taxonomy (NCBI): domain Eukaryota; kingdom Viridiplantae; phylum Streptophyta; class Magnoliopsida; order Solanales; family Solanaceae; genus Datura; species Datura stramonium. Next base: position 326,559 of record JACEIK010000367.1, on the reverse strand, counting down.
TATGGAAACAAGGTGTTAAGATCAATTATTAGGTGTCAGAAGTACATGTATGCAAATTAAGGTCATAAGAAACCTCTAGCACAAAGCTAAATTGAGAGTCTTCTTACCGATTGGGATTTTCGTATTAGTTCTTGCAAAGTAGAGAGTGTTTCCCTCAGCTCATTCGGGGATCCTCCATAGTAGAGAGTGTTTCCCTGAGCTCAGCCAGGGATCCTCCATAGTAGAGATTGTTTCCCTCAGGTCAGTCAGGGAACCTCCATAGTAGAGAGTGTTTCCCTCAGTCCAATCAGGGATCCTCCATAGTAGAGAGGGTTTTCCTCAGCTCAGTCAAGGATCCTCTATAGTAGAGATTGTTTCCCTCAGCTTAGCCAGGATCCTCCATAGAAGAGAGTGTTTCCCTCAGTCCAATAAGGGATGCTCCATAGTAGAGAGTGTTTCCCTTAATTTTGATTTCAGTTACAGACTTCAGTTCAGTATAGTCTAAGACTTCAGTACCATTCAGTCATAGTAGAGTTCAGTTTTAGTTTTCAACAGTTAGTCAGAACAAGGTATGATATCAATTATAGTTCATATCTTGTTATACACTGGAAGCCCAATGATTAGACTCGGGAGTTGAAACGGAGAAAATTTCAAAATTTGGCATCAGGCACAGTAACGAGTCATGGGGAGACTCATGAGATCAACCCACGAGTTGTGATGTGACTCATGGGGGAGGCACATGGATTTTATGAGAAAACTAGAGAAGTAAGACCCCACAAGCATGACCACGACTCATGGTCAGGCCCCACGAGTCGTTAGGTTAGCCATGGGGAGGGTGAATAAGAAAAGAAAAAAAAGGCAGTGGACTTGAGGGGAAGTCCCCACGAGTCGTGGTCAGCCCCTACATTTCGTGGGGTAAGTTGTGATCAAGCATGGAATAAATTTGTCGAGACCAAGGCAGTGTACCTAATGGGTGGCGACCATGAGTCATGGTCACCAGTAATGAGTCGTGAGGTTACCCGTGATGAGACCATATGATCAGATGAGCAGTGTACTAAATGGACGACTCCACGAGTCGTGACCCTGAGCAATGAGTTGTTAGGTCCCCCATTAGGACTACGTGATAGTTATTTTATGTGTATTTAGTAAGGGCTATTTCATAATTTCTAAGTTCCTAAGGCCTAAACTACGACATTTTGGGTTATGAATAATGACTTTTAAAGGGGTTAAGTTCATTTTAGGCCTTACACATTCATGCATGCAAGGTAGAAAGATTAGATAGGGTGATCAAGCTAGTGTTCTTCAATTTCTCATCAATTTCCTTTTGGGCATCTAAAGAAGTGTAAGAATCAGCTACCAACAAGTATGTAGGGTTATGAATAGGTGATTCCTTTCACACCCATGCCCAATCCCTCTCTAAAGCATGAAATTCCTATATCTCATCTATGGGGTTCTAACCCAAATGCATGAATTTTCTATTTCTATACATGGGTATGATCCAATATCGATTCTACTATTGAATTATGAAGCATGGGCAATTTTTATAATGTTTTCCATTTAAAATCATGCTTCTACCTTTATGAATTAAAATCCCATTGATGAGATGTTCATGAAAGATGTGATTTATGGTTAATGTATGATGATGATGAGATATTATGATGAAAAACATGTTTTAAAGCTACCCATATTTATAACGATGCTTTCGATATGAATTGAGTATTATCAAGCATGATAAAGCTTTGGGCAATGCCCACATGTTAAATATGAATGATGATTTTCCCAAATTAAGCTTGCCACATTGTTTTGAAGCGAAGACTCTCCCAATTATACTCTCAGCTTGTGGTATATTTTGAGTTAAAGTTTCCTTATGCATAGTTTACCACATGGTTTTGGAGCGAAGGCTCCCAATTATACTTTTCGCTTGTGGTATGTTTTGAGATAAATCTTCTCATATGCATGATTTCATATTTGAGATGTATTTGATTATTGAGCTTAGTCAATAGAAGATGTTGAGATTCGTTATAAAATTATGTGGAGCATATGCATGTTTTTGAGAGTAGTGTCTAGCACCGAGCAGGTTAAGGGTCAATCACCCTATTCCTCAGAACTACGCGCCAACGTAGGTTTATACTATTATACATTACTTGGGACCTCCCTTGTGAGCTTTCCCTGACCCTATTGGCCCACGAGCTTGATATCGATATCATGGTATTGTCCCTAGCACTGGCAAGCCTTTGGACGGCTCTACCCACTTGAATGTGATAGTTGGAACCACATAAGCTCTATCGTGGTATGTCAGTTAAAAGACGAGTCTCCCGTTGTTCCTCATGATTTCAGATATGCATATTTCATTACTCATGAGATTAATATATTTATGCATGTTCTAAAGCAGATTTGACTCAATGCTCATCTTCACTTATAAATGTAAGAATTTAGCTTTGAGTCAATCGATTCAGTTATGATGTTATGAAGCTATGTCATGTTATGTTATGAAGAGTTCATGAATTCAGAAAGAATGCATGCAAGCCCTACACTTAGATTCTTAATGTTTAAGTTTTACCTAATGCATTGCCTATAAATGATTTCTTTACTTAAGAAATTTTACTCACCTCTCTCAAAACTCATTTTATGTTGCTAGAAAATGAATTTTGATGACCAACAACTGACCAAAGGGGATTAAATAATCCTCCACCGCCTTAGTTATTTTGGATGTGTCTGCTTGTGCAATCTCACTAAAACACTAATATCTCTCTACTCCAAAGTCGGATGGATGAATGGTTTAATATGTTGGAAACTAGAATCATAGACCTTTAATTTGATACGTCGTACACCCTCTAAAACTTTATATATTGAGAGAACAGACTCTAGACATTTGACCTAAATCTCAATAAATCTCAAGAAGGAAATTTTTCAACAACTTTTTCCGAATTTCATTTTACAACTTGATCGACATCCAATCTTAAATACGATCATAGAGTGACTCAACTAACTCATAAAAATTTCTTCATAGCCTATTATGTACTCTTAGTCCTATCTCAAAGTACAAATTTATTTAATAATCTATATGGGGTGTTACATCCTTCCTCCCTTAGAAAAATTCGGCCTCGAATGTTGGACAACACACATGATTCATGCATGGGAATTTGATACGACACAACTAGCCTACGAACTATGTTGTTGGAAAATGAATTTTGATGACCAACAACCGATCAAAAGGGGATTAAATAATCCTCCGCCACCTTAGTTATTTTTTAAATGCCTGCGTATGCAGTCTCACTAAAACGCGAATATCTCTCTACTCATAAGTCGTATTGATGAATGGTTTAATGTGTTGGAAACTAGACTCATAGATCTTTAATTTGATAGGTTGTACACCCCATAACTCCTTATAGATTTGGATAAAAGTCTATAAATATTTGACCTAAATTTTGAAGAAATCTCAAGAAAGAAATTTTGCGTTAACTTTTTCCTAATTTCGTTTTACAACTTGATAGATGTCCAGTCATAAATATTGTTATACCCCGGAAAATCAAGGATCAGACTCGGGAGTCAAAACGAAGAAAAACTAGAAATTCACACTAGGTCACTGGACGGTTCGTGAGGTGGCTCGTTAGGTGGGACCACAAGTCGTGAAGTGACTCATGGTCAAGTTGGGCTTGGAAGAGTTATTTGGAGGCCTCAGGAGTGACCACGAGTTGTGGTCAGACCTCATGACTCGTGAGGTAACCCGTGGCGAGGATGGAAGGTTTGGTCAGGGACTTAAGGCAGTAGGGACCACGGGTGGTGACCACGAGTCGTGGTTAGCCACCACGATTCGCGGGGTCCCTCGTGGGGTCCCCTGAGCTTGTTTGGGAAGTAGACATCACGGGTTCAGGCCACGAGTCATGCCCCTGGCAACAACTCGTGAGGTCCCTCGTGGGGACTGGCAATTAGAAAATTCTGCATTTTTAGTAAGGGTATTTTCGTAATTTCTAAATTTCTAAGTCCTAAACTATGTCATTTTAAGGTCTGAGTAGGGTCTTTTTAGGGTGTTTGTTAAGCCTCATTCATGCGTGCAAGAGTATAGAGAGGAGTCTAGAAGGTGATTCAAGGTGTTGTTCCCCAATTTCTCTAAATTCAATCTTGGGCTTTCAAGGGAGATTAAGAATCATGTGTTTCCAGATATGTAAGACTATCAATGGGTGATTCCTTCCACACTCATGCCCATCCTCT
>JACEIK010000367.1:268685-287744 GCA_018107945.1 Datura stramonium | reverse complement strand
TTCCTACAATTTACATGAGAATGTACAAACATTGTTGGATAAACAAGGCAAAACCGACGCATTTGAGCATCACTTGGGCATATAAATATGCCCAAGATCAAAAACCCTCAAACGAACAAAAATATCCCAAAAATACAAGTACACCCCATCCTCCTTTTTTTAATAAAAAGCATGCTTCATACCCGAAGAATAGAACGTTAAAATAGAGGGAAGGGGACATACCTGTGGCTACTTAGACTTCACCATCCATGGATTGCCTCCCATGCAGGGCCTGATTTCACATCGCGACACGACATAAGTATCTTGACTACATAGAGTTCGTCAAGGAACTTGGACTTATCCTCCACTGTCTTGGATTCTTGTCTTTTCAAAGAGGTTCCCTGGATGAAATAAAACAAAAAAAAACGTAAAAGAGGAAATAACTACCAAAAAAGTCAAATACAAGCCAATAATCTAGTCTTAGCCATATTTCCTGGCAACGACGCCACTTTTTGATAACGCTCAAACCACACTTCCAACTGAAGTATGAGGACATTGGCAATAAAGAACCCAACTAGAGGTTGGGGTCGATCTCACAAGGAATATGGAAGATCTAGATTACAGCCGGTAGATGAATTTGTATGGTAATTACATCACAACGGGGGGATTCTAATAAAAATCAATAATAGAAATAAACAACAGTCAAGATTATATTTTTGAATAAATAATTAAAGGATAACTAGGGTTTGTATTCCCCATGGGTTCATAACAGCTTTGGGTATACACTCGTGAGTTTTACCAATACTTACTTACAGAACTGATAAATTAGGTTCTTTCAAACGATTGACCAATCCCTATTGAATGACTATCCTCAATTACTCGACAAAGTCTCATGAGTTTTGCAAACTAACCGGTATCACTAAGTGTCATATATAACTATCATGTGACCATAACTCAAGTTAATACAATGATCATCAAGATCAAGGCTCTATTGTAATTCTCTTTTCCTAATATCTACCTTTTTGACCATAGAAAGTAAAAAATTTAGGCACTTCCTAACATTGCACACCGCTAAGAATCATTAAAGATGAATAGACTATAATATAAATAATTAGTATTGGCTTTAGACTCACTTTATGCAACCCTAACTTGTTAATCCGCCATGGTTCCCACAACCCTAGCTATGGAGGCTTTAGCCTCTCATAGTTGCAAGGTTATGATTTGTGTTCATTATTGAAGACTTAAAACAATACTTACAACGATGATTGAGAAAAACAATTCCTTCAATTAATCCATGGAATCTTGAATAACAAGTAGCAAGAACAAGAGGAACTCAAGAAAAGGTTGATCACAAGGTTGAACCAACTCAATTCTCTCTTTTAATGATGTGAAATTTCTTACTGCAATGTTTTCCTACTAAAATTAAGTCTATTCATCATCCTCTCTGAAAAATAAAACATAAAAACTATTTATAGGAACACAAAAATCCTTTTCCTAAACTAACAGGACTGCTTTCCATATCTGTAGCCAAACTCGTTACGGGTCCTCCTACGACTCGTAGGGGCTTCTCACGGACCTTGGCCTCGATTCATCCCTTGAAGTGTTGGATGAATTTTTTCTAAGTGTTGTGCCAAGGTACTATTCGTAACAACATCCTATGACTCGTACATTGCACCTGTCTTGATCCTGATATTTTGAACTTTGTCTGAACTTCACCACAACTAGTATGGTTTGACTCATACCTTCGTCTCATGGGTCGTAGGGTACTCTCGTACTGAGAATCAACCTCATGTGCAATTCTTCTGGATTTCATTACGACTGACTTACCATGACTCGTACCACCACGGTACGATCCGTGACAAGTCTTAGGGGATAAGTCTTCAATGTTAAACTTTCAGCTTCTCATCAAGACCCTCAGTACGACTCATAGATCCATCCTACGGATCATTTGTAGACTGCACTTTTTGCCTTTTTTTGCACATTTTTTTAGCTTCCTTTTATAATTTATTGTTCCAACACCTATTTATCTTGAAATCAAAGGAAAAGTGCCTCATATGCACATAAATACACCTAACTCCGTGTTATTTTCTTAGTTTTGAGCATCAATAGTGCTATAAATCCAAAGCACATCACCTATTGGGGCCTTTGGCAACTCAACATTCTCCATCTCAGCACTCTTATNACTGCGTACAAGACACCAATTGGGACTTCTCCGTACAGATTGATTGGGGCCTTTGGCAACTCAACATTCTCCATCTCAGCACTCTTATCATTCTCCTCTACCATGCTCTATTTCTTCCATTCAATTACAACCGGAAAAGGGGGGGTCAACTGTTGTCTTTCCACTCCAAGTCATCACCGCCATGCAATGCCTATCATTCTTTTGGTTTTGGACGGTGTTGCTAGGCAGTGTACCCTTTTGTTAGGGTTCAGTGATGCTGACAGTTGCCCAAGCTGCTGCTCAATTTTCTTGATGGCGGTTGCATGAGATTCCACTCTCTAACCCATACCTGATATTTCACCACGGATCTCCTTCAATTTCTCATTAGTGTACGTCACCTTTTTCAGCATCTCGGCCATTATTCTCTCTAACTTTGATTGCCCAGCCTCCCCCTCTCGTGCATTGGGAGGCACATAAACTCCATCCTGGTCATTATGGTAGCAATCGTTTCTTCTCCATTCTCCATCTCGCTCATGACCATGGCTCCTATCTCTGTACCCATTTCGATTGTAGTTGTCTCTATATTGGTTCCGACCTTGGTTTCCAAAACCTTGGCGCTAATTTTCTTGTCCAGACGCTTGGGCGTTGGCTCAGAAACCCTCCACTTGGCTGTCCAAAAAATTTGCCTCTTCCTCTGAATCAGAGTGATCTGCTCCCCGCTCCATTCCTTGTATCCCCACTGCATTTACCTTTTTGGCTCCTGCTCCTATGATGTGATTTGTAAGCAAATCCAATGATGTGCGCATATGATCCAACTCAATTCTATCTTCTATAATATTTTCTCATGCCTGTCTAATCTGTTCTCATGAAAATAAAATATAAAACATATTTATACAAACATAAAAATCCTTTTCCTAGGCTAACAGAGTGAATTTTCGTAACTGAAGCCGCCTGTGTCATGACCATTCCTACGACCCGTAGCAGGTATGTACAGGTCATACCTACTTCCAGTATGTCTTTGGCTAGCTAAAATTTGGCTAAGTGTTGGATCTGGATATGACTCGTACATGCTTCCTACGAGTCATACTGTTCTTTCGTGGCTTGACTCTAAGACTTTTTAATTTTCTTGAAGTTCTTCATGAGTGCTATGGTACGACTTATACCTTAATGCCACGACTCGTACTGTCTATTTGTATCAGGAATCAGCCTTTTTTGCAAATCTTCTGAATCTTTCAACGACTTCTACACTACAGTCTATAAAAGCATTGTGTGACTCGTACTGAGAGTCATAGGATGCACTCTTCATCCTTAGACTTGTGAAACTTCTCACGACTTGAAGTACGGCTCGTACTAAGAACTATGACTTAAGACTATTTTTCGCATTTTGATGCTATCTTTTGAACATTCTTTCTTCACCACCTATTTATCCTGTAACCAAAGAAAAAGTACCTTATATCCATATACACATACCTAAGTCTATGCTATTTTCCTAGTTTTGAGCGTCGAAAGTGCGGTAAACTCACAGCATCAGGAGGCCACCAGACGTTTTAGGAAACTTTCCTTATTTCCTAATCTATATCATGCGATTAAGTCCAACTCTTTCTATTCCTCTAATTCATGTTATACGCATTTTTAGAAATATGCCTCCTCATTAAGTCAATGCAAGAAGGAATGGAAACGGCAATGGCCATGTGTCATGACCCGAGAATAAACCACAGACCACGATGCGAGATCTAGAACCATGAATGGCTCTAAAATAACTTATGTCACATGCATAGGCATATTATTGAGCATTAACTAAGTGGAAGGAATCCTGAACATAACATAAATAGAAGACTGCATATCATAAAACATAAGCGTAGACCGCAAGTCAACAACGCTGAATCATTTAGTACATAGTTGTTTGAAAAGCCTCTAATCAAATGATGAGTTGATGGGACAACACCCCCAACTAGATCTCCAAGTCTGAAACTAAATGGCAGAATGCAATATAAACAAAACTGATGTCCTCAGATAATGAGGATTTACCAAGGCTAAAACCAGATTGAATCAGAGCAGAAGCATTGCTAACGTCAGGGCTATTTGATCACCCAAACCTATATATTGAAATGATATAGAATAGAAGTATACGGTCAGTACTTTTAATGTACAGCGTACGAAAGGTAGGTAAAACATAATAGTAAAATAGTAAGATAATATCATGTGTATAGGATAGACTTAAATCATGAGTTTCGGATCATAAACTGTATATAGTGGCTCTAGGTTTTTAAAATTGAATCATAAGGCTGATAATGACAAAATTTATAAGTAAGACCTCATAAAACGTATATTGAAATATCATAGTAGTAATCATAAGTCCTGAACATAAGCAAATATGAAAAATCAAGGAACAATGGAATATTCTTATAATAGACATACCCCACATGAGCATACATGAAACCCAGCATGTAACCCTCGCTGGGAGGTGTTTTCATATCTTTCTAAGGGCATGGACCATGAAGGCATGATATCACTCATAGATTGCCCATTTATGAATGGGAGACACTATCCTGGAGGACCCCATCATGGCTATGGTGGCATGTAGTTCTGAGACAATTGTGCACTGGAACCCCAACCTACTCGGTGTTAAATTCTACTCCCAAAATATATATATAATGCTCATATCATAATCATGAACATCGATTATGCCTAATCTACTTTAAATCATCAAATTCATAATATATTAACATACTTGAACTAGCCATAACAATAATTCCAAATATTGGTCGTGATACATAAACATGATATTCGTGAAATTGATACATACTTGAATATATCGTCATAACTTGAAACCATAGATTCATAAGCTTGAAATTTATAAGATCATGCATAAAGGATAAAAATCATCATAAACTTGAAAACATAGATTCATGAGAGTTCTTAGTATAAAGCATGTAATCATAATCATAAATCATGAATTGAATCATTAGAGGGTTTAAATCATAGAGGTCCATGAGAGTTTTCATCAAAATTGGGTCTAACCATAGAAATTCATAAAACCATGATTGGAAACTTGAAATCGTGAATTAGATATTAAATTGGCCATAAGGGTGTAAGAAATCCCTCATTCATTACCCTACATACCTGGGTTAGATTGTTCTTTAACTTGTCTTGGACCCAAGAGAAGTTCGGAAGAAGAAGATGAAGAGCCCTAGCTAGACTTGAGAGCTTGATTTCCCAACTATGGTGTTTTGAAGAGAGTGAGGTTTTAGGCTAAGTTAAACCCTTTAATATAACCTTAAGGAAGACTAAAATGATGTCATTTAGGAGTTAAAAGTGTAGGATTTTATTAAAGTACCCCTGAACTGCCGAAACTAAAAATAAATCTGGCAGAACCAACGACCAAAATAGATGAATCATATGTCCATACAATGGCCCATTGTATCCCTTCGTGGGTTCTCACTCTGCTCCGTGTCCTCCTCTGAACCTGCTCCAATGACTAGAAATAACGATCGATATAATCAAACAATGGGTCATACAATTCCACTCATCAATTTTGGGCAGTTTTTGATATTTTTCAAAAGTTCGGTACTACAGGACACAACCAAAGGTTCATTGGTTCATAGGATGAGACGTTCTGATTGTCGTCCAATGGGTTTGGTTCCATTCCCTTCTGGTTTGGCTGCAAGTCTCTGATCTGATCTTAGGGGCTTTTCGGGGCATTAAAATATCTCCCCTCTTGGGAACATTCGTCCTCGAATGTAGATTAAGCAGACCAGAAGGATAGGTAAGGACTGCAATCCAAAACTGAAAGCTATAGAATAAAAACTAACAGAGTGACTGACTCCGGACTAAGATACATGACTGAATTAAATTCACTAAACACACATGTATGAATGGACATGAAAGGAATTGAGAGACATGAAGGTGAAATGAAACCGAATAGAGTACTAAGGAGGAAACTGGTACCTTATGTTGGAACTCAGTTGGAAGGGAAAGGATGCGGGTATCTTGCCATCATATTTTCTTCGGCTTTCCATGTACCTCCCTCAACAAGTTGATTTCTCCATAAAGCCTTCACTGAAGCTACCTCCTTATTCCTTAACTTGCGAACCTGATGATCAAAGATCTCAAATAGGACCTCCTCATAGGTAAGGCTATCCTTCACACCAATGCTCTCTACTAGAACAACTAGAGCTGGATGCCCAATGCACTTCTTCAATAAGGACACATGGAAAACTAGATATATCAAAACTAACTCTGCAGATAGCTCCTACTCATAAGACACTTTGCCAAATCGCCTCAGAATCCTATAAGGACAAATATATCAGGGACTAATCTTTCCTTTATTACCGAACCTCATAACTCCTTTCATAGGAGACACCCTTAGAAACACCCAATCATGGACCTAAAACTCAAGCTCTCTACTCCTAACATCCGCATATAATTTATAACTACTTTGAGCTATTTTCAGTCTTCCCTAATAAGTTGAACTTTCTCCATAGCCTCATGAACTGAATCTATCCCTATCAGCATAGCCTCGACTACCTCGAACCATTTTATAGGTGATCTACATCTCTGCCCATAAAGAGCCTCAAATGGAATTATCTGAATGCTGGAGTGATGGATGTCATTGTGGGAAAACTTGATGAAAGGAAAGTGATTATCCTAGCTACCCTTAAAATCATTCACACATGCTCTCAATATGTCCTCTGGAGTCTGAATGGTCCACTCGGCTTGACCATATGTCTGTAGGTGAAAAGCGATTCTAAGCTTCACCTTAGTACGAAGGCCCTTCTGAAATAATCTCCAAAACTGAGAGGTGAACCTTGTACCCTTATCTGAAATGATAGACAATGGAACTACATGCAACTAAAATAACTCCTCAATGTAAAGTCTAGCATAATCCTCGATTAAATCTATAGTTTTGATAGATAAGAAATGTGCTAATTTGGTCAACCTATCTACGATCACCCACACAGAGTCATATTGTCGGTGTGTACGAGGCAACCCTATAATGAAGTCCATATTTATCTCTTCCCGCTTCCAGGTAGGAATACTGATGTCATAAAGCATACTTCTAGGTCTCTAATTGTCAACCTTCACATATTGGCAATTCAGCCACTTAGCCATAAATTCTGCTATGTCCTTTTTCATGCCATTCTACCAATAGACATCACATAGGTCATGGTACATCTTGGTGACACCTCGATGGATAGAGTATAGAGAGCTATGAACATTTTTCAATATCTTCTCTCTCATGTCATCCACAGCCGAAACACATAATCATCCTTGATATCAGAGTACACCACCTCTCCCTTGGGAGAAAACCTACATTTTCTGATTCCAAATAGCTTCCTTTAACATCACTAAGATAGGATCCTCATCTTTCCTTGTTTTTTACTTTCTACACCAGTGAAGATTTTGACCCATTCTAAACTATAACACCACCATTTGTCGAATCTTTAATATTAACCCCAAGAGAGCAAGCCTATGAACATCCTTCACTAATTCTTTCCTCTCATCCTCAACATAGGACACACTCTCCATGGACTACCTACTAAGAGCATGTAGTAGTCCATGAGAAGCTTAAGTCATCTCCTTTGTTGAAAATTCATATTCTTTTGAATGAACACATACAGAAGGCTTTTGTGATCTGTAAATACATCCATATCCACCCCATACAAATAGTTCCTACAAATCTTTAAGGCAAACACCACCACTGGTAGCTCAAGGTCATGCATCGGGTAATTGTTCTCATGAGTCTTAAGTAGTCTCTAAGAATAGGCAATGACCTTCCCATGCTGCATCACACACATCCAAGGCCAATTCGAGAAGCATCATAATACACAATAAAACCATTTGTGCCCTCTAGCAGGGTAAAAACTAGAGCTGAGGTGAGTTGAGTCTTTAACTCTTGAAAACTTTTCTCAGGAGCATCGGAACACTGAAATTTGACCTTTTTCTGGGTCTACTTCATCAAAAGATGCTGCAGTGGATGAAAATCCCTCTACAAATCTCCTACAGTAGCTAGCTAAACCCAAAAAGCTTCTAATATTAGTAGGTGACATGTCTAGGATAATTCTTCACTGCCTTAATCTTTTGAGAGTCTACCTACACAACCTCACTAGATACCACATGACCAAACACTTCCACTTAATCCAACCAAAACTCACACTTCCTTTAATTTAGCAAACAATTGGTGATCCTTAAGAGTTTGAAATAAAATCCTCAAGTAAGTGGAATGCTCTTCCTCACTCTGAGAGTATATGAGGATATCATCTATAAAGATGATGACGGACATATACAAATACTACTTGAACGCCCTGTTTATCAAATCCATGAAAGTTGTAGGAGCATTCATTACTCTGAAAGACATACCACAAACTCATAGTGACCATATCGAGTCCTGAAGGCTCTCTTTGGAATGTGACACTCCTTAACCCTGAGCTGGGATAGCCGGATTTGAGGTCTATCTTTGAAAAATACTAACCCCCTGAAGCTGATGAAACAAGTCAGCAATCCTGGGGAAGGGATGCTTATTATTGATGGTGACCTTGTTTAATTGACAATAGTCATTGCAGATCTTGAGAGAAACATCTTTCTTTCGAACAAAGAGAACTGGAGCACTCGACAAGGATTGACTAGATCTAAAGAGGATATTTGATAAAAAAAATGATAATGATGAATAAGGGGAGATAAGGTGGAGTGGGCTCATCAATGAAGTGGGGGATTAAAATAATAAGTGTTCACAAAAGGCATTAGCGAGGTTCTAGCCACTAGAGCTAAATAATTTTCCTACCTTTAAACTTAGCCTTCATTATAACCCACAATTCCTTGGTGATTTCAAATGTAGAAACTATACATTAGTGGGGAGATACATGAAGGGAAAGCCTATGAGTCAATTTGCATGCACTTGAATTTCTTTTGCACACTTGGAATTTCTTATGAGAATGAGCATATTTTTTATCTTATAATTACTATGTGTGGAAAGCATAAAAAATGAAAGGGATTCTCTCTTTATGTGAGTAGAATCGCTTCTTTGGGCACGTGATTAAACATGTTCTAAAAGTGAAAGATGTTATTGAGGCAAAGGTGCAGTGAACTTTAAGGAGAACTTTGAATGCAAGCTGTCAATAACTTGAGATGCTACCTTGAGCATGTTTTACGGACTAAACCTCTTGAAGTATACAATTGTAGCTCAAATTTACTATTCAATTATGAATGTGAATGAATCTCTTATTGATTTATTTCTTTTATTTATATTCATGAGTAGCTAATTTGATTGCTAGAGGTGTGTGTTTGATGTGGGTTTAGATTTGATTGGATGTTATTAATTTAGTATTAGAGTCACTTATTATGCATGAATCTAATACTTTCTCTATGTTTTAATTCAAATAATTGCAATCATAGATTATATTTACTTATCTTGCTTTTGCTTGAAAATGGTAAGTAGGATATGGGTGAGAAAGCATTAGTGGGGATTTGAGTTATGCAAATGTGGGGTTGGGCTTGAACAGCTAAAATCCATTTTCATAACTCAATTTAAGGATTAAGGCTATAAATAGCTTAATTCTTCCCCATTCCATTATGGGTAATGTGTCACTGAGCTAGGTTTGGAAGAACCTTAAGTAGAATACGCCCAAGTGGTCGAAAGACATCGGGTACAAACTTGTCCATGGCTATTCATGTTAGTAGTTGATTCTTAAGACTTGTTGATTAAACCCAATCCTATCGATGCCCCATCAATAGCACATCTCTAGTAATTGCTCTCATTGTTGCTTCAACATGCATTACATTGTTTTGATATTGAGTTGAACCATATAGTGTTCTCATTTTCCCCCAACATTTATTTTATGCATTTTGAACGATGCCGTTAACTAATTTTGCTGACATACAACTTTAATAGTGATCTATCCCTATTCCTGTGGGTTCGACCCCAACTCATAGAGTTGGGTATATATTGGTGAATAATTGGTGTACACTCTCTCCTAGTGAGAATTAGATTTGAACGTTATCAAATTTGGCGCCATTGCCTAGGAATAAGTACATAGCCTAAAGCTGTTGTTAATTCAAACTATTTATGAATCTTGTGTACATTTACATTTGTTGTTGTTTTTATTGCTTGTTTAGTTTGGATTTAAATAGCCAAGACTCGCAAGTGGGTTCTATGGACGGCCACATGGACCAAGAAGAGGATGAGCCAATGTTGCCTGATGTAGCAGGTGCCATTCGCCTTCTATCTATGACAGGGAATGCGTGTTTCATGACCAGCATGATGTTGCACTTGCAATAAAATAGAAAGGACTCTTTTGGAGGGCAACCAAGAGAAGACGCTAATAGACACCTTCACAACATTCTTTAAATCGCTTAGCCCTTCAAAATCACCAATATTAGCCAAGAGTCGATTCGACTAAGGATTTTTCCATTCTCATTGACCGGAGAAGCCACTGTTAGTCTAGAGGAGCTGCCCATGGGGTGAATTACTTCTTGACAAGAGTTGATGGAGGCATTTATGGATAGGTTCTTCCCTCCCTTGAGGATGCTGCAAATTGGAGGGATAAAATCACCAATTTTAGACAATTCCGGGTGAACCCTTGTATAAGGTTTGCCTCCAATCTAAAGAAAGTTGCAATATGTCCAAACCATGGGTTTCCTGATGGAGTTCTTCTCTAAATCTTCTATTCCTCACTCAACTCAATAATATATCTCATGGACAATAATCTTATTGGTGGGTCCTTGATGGACCAAACATATGGATTGGCCAATGCTCTCTTAGATTAGATGACCAAAGAAAATCAAGCATGGAACACTAGGGATACCGAGGTGTCCTCATGGTGCTAGCTCTTGCCTTGTGACATGGAGATGAGAAAATGTGGTGAAGAAAGGGATGAGACCATAGCAAAAATGATGACCCATCATGAGCTAATGACCAAGCATGTGATAGGGGGTTGGTGCCAAGAGTGTGAACGCAGTTGGAACCTAAGGCCACATGCAATATGAAAGCGAGGCTTCACCCCCAAGATATGAATAAGAGTGTCAATATATGGCTGCCCAAATGGGGGGATCTTGTATGTGATATCAAGGTGCCAACCAAGGCCCTTGGTGTCCTCGTGATAAAAAATCAAGCAGTTGGAGGAGCTGTGATATCAAGGGTGGAAATGATAGGAATGGAGAGATGGGGAAATCGTCAACCAAATCATGAAGGGGAACGATACGATAGAAGTTCAAATCCATATGTTCCCACTCCCAATGTTAAGGCACCCCAAATTCAACCTAGAGTATTTAATATTGGTAAAATCAAAGATTAAGAAGATGTTGACAAGAGTTTTGAAGAAGGCTGAGTCCACGGATAATGGGGTGAGGAAGCTAAAAAGAGAGGTGTCTCAAATCACCTAAATGATGAGCCTCTATTCGCCTCCATTATGCATTTCAAAGTCAGAACCACCTTTCATCCAAATGAATCCTCGGATGAAAGGAACTCCTCCCAAGTGATACTGCACCAAATCCAAAGAAGGATGGTCATTGCACAGTATATTTTCACTAGGAGTGGTAAGATTATGGCCGGTGCGGGTGTGAAGGCGAAAAAAGCTGTTAATCCAACAACAAATGATGAAGTGAAGGATGTGGTGCCAAAATAACCAAGTTGTGTTGATGATTAAGAGAAACTTGAAGAGGAAGGAGTGGATGTTACTCCCAAAGATATTGATGTTGAGAAAAAGGGAGAGGAGGCCTCAAATGTATAGGCCAAGAGCCTAGAATCCTACCTCCTTACCCTCGGTTAGAGAAAAGAAAGAGGACAACCATTTTCAAGAGTTCATTAATATGTTTATAAGTTTTCCATCAACATCCCGCTGGTTGATGTGTTTCATCAAATGCTAGGATATGCAAAATTCATAAACGAGCTACTGAAGACAAAGAAGATAGTGGATGCGGGCATAGTGGAGTGTGTCGCATCTCTGCGCTGTGATGGTTAGTAACTTGCCTCAAAAAGAGAGGATCCCGGAGCATTCACTATTCCTTGCACTATTGGGACGTGTATATTCAACAAGGCCTTATTTGATCTCGGGGCTAGCATTAATCTAATGCCTCTCATAATCTTCAAGAAGTTAGGCTTGAAAGCTCAAGTCTACACAATAAGGTTGTTGATGGTAGATCATTTAATCAAGCGTACCGTGTGGGTATTCTTGAGATGTTCCGGTCCGTGGACAAGTTCATTCTGTCAAACCCGACTGCCGTGTCGGATTGTGACATGGATATTCAGGTGCCCATAATCTTTGGGAGACCATTGCTAGCCACTGGAAGAGCACTTGTTGATGTGGAGCTAGGGAAATTGAAATTTAGAGTTGGTGGTGAAGAGGTCACTTTTAATGTATGTCAACCAACAACATCCCCTAATGAATATAAAGTGATTGCAGTTCTTGATGAGGATGAGGAGCAATGGAGTGAGTGTGAAGATTAAGTTGATGGGGATGATGATCTTCTACATGAATGATGTTGGTAATGAACCCTTCAAGCCACGACGTTAAATAAGGCGCTTCATGGGAGCTAACCCAAGTGCTTTTAATTTTTATTATTTCTAATATTTGTGTTGTTTTTACTATTGTAGGATGATTGGGTGACAAACCATGTGAAAGAAAATAGGGTAAGGGCTGCATAAGACCTGCGAAACGCATGTCTGGCGCATCCATAAGCCAAAATACCTAGCAAAAATTTGAAAATAATGAGGGGACTTGCGAGCCACCTGCGAAACGAAGGTGGGCATCCGCTAAATGCATGTAGGGTGCCAGGCAGAACAAGAAAGTTGAGCAACATTGGGCCAACCTATGTTTGGAACTGTGTTTCGTAGGTAACCTCTTGTGGCCGCAGGTCTAGCACAGGCTCAGGTATGCATGGTCATTTAAAATGTTGACCGACCCGTTTGTTGAATCCAACCAGTTGAAATTCTCCCCCACTTCTTAAAAGCCACCTTTTTTTCACCTTTTTCCCTTCCCCATAACCTCCATTACTACACCTTTTCATCTTCCCCCATTACTCCATTTAATCTACCTTTTCAACCCACCAATCACTTCAACTCCCTTGCATTTACAAAACCTATTCACTTTCACCATTTTCTTCATCATCTCTCAAACTACTCTCTCACTAAAACAAAAGAAGTTCAAGCTCTTTGGGTTTGTTTTGGTTGAGCAAAAACTCCAAGTTCTCAATTTCTTTAATTCTCTCTTCTCACTTGGTATGTGTACCACTCACTCTTGTTTTTCTTGGTATTTGAAGGTGTTAGTACAAAATAAAGAAGGTTAATTTTATAATTTTCTTGACCCATGTTCCCCTATTACCCATCTTGTGTTTCTCATTCTTTGAATAGTTTTATTTGTTGTGGGTATGGGGGAGAGTTAAAATTGCAAAATGTGGGTTTTATTGCTCATCTTGGTAGATCTATTATATGAGTTATATGTTTTTAAAGTTTAGTTGGGGTGAATTCTGAGTAACCCATGTGCTTTAAATGCACGATTTTTCCAATGATAGATAGGCTGACGTCTTTCTTAAGGAAAAATCGTTATTTTTGTTCTTTTGTTCTACTTATAATTTCCATTGTGATGTGTAGATAAGTGAGATAGTTGAGGAATTCATTTGCCATAATGTGTTGGGTTAGGCACTCGATGTATGCTGATGATTGATGGGGTAATGTCCATCTTATGGAAAGGCGTGAAGTAGTTCCAAATATTTATATGGATATATGGTTGATTGAAAAATCTTTTGGGGAAGTTTGAGTACCCTTTAGATGAAATTATGCTCATGCTTGTGTAAAAATTGTTCAACTTAGAGTTGTGGAAATGAATGAGTCACTTCCTAGTGCCTAGAAGCTGTGAGTGCTTGCCTATGAAACAAAGGTGAAATGCAAGAGCAGGGTGAGGTTTCAGGCTCATCTTCACCTGCCTATACTACACCTATGAGTCCCGGATCTCCACAAGCGAAACAAAGGCCAAACGTAGGTGACCACAAATTTTAAGGGTTTTATTCATAGCCCTATGACACACCTACCAATCGCGGTGTTTTAACCTGTGAAATGCATGTACTGCCAGTTATTGATATTGATGCTTTCATTTGTTTAACATCCAATCTTTTAATTTCTTTTTCTTATCTTAGTATAGTTGTTTCTTTTAATTTTCATTTATCAAAAATACAAAAAAAATTGGTTTGTGGCACTTACATTGTTTTCCAGAATCATGACTTCCTCTAGGCAAGCCAAAAAAGGAAAGACACCTTCCACCTCAAAGAGCAAAGGAAAGGAGAAAGCCAAAGCAACCCTAGTTCCCACCAGCACTAGGGATGTCATTATCTATTGTGTGCCCGACATGAAAGCGCACTACGTCATATGCACGGAGAGACCAATTACATCTGAAAAGTGCTTTGACTTGGCTGGGCTGGGGAAGGACTTTCCCAACATCAATGCTCAATTCAATGACAGGCAGTGGCAAATGTTCACGGAGCCTCTACCTAATTATTACCCCAATCTTGTGCTGGAGTTTTATTCTTCCCACCAATCAAGGCAAGATCCAAAGAAGCACAAAGAAAAAGTCAATCATTTCCCTTGCTTCCCTTCAGTCAAGATTCGGGGTGTAGAACTGGACATCACTCTTGACGCTATCACTGTCATATTTTGGGAGGATGAGATTGACTCAGGGACAGGATTTGCCATAAGTGTGGAGGCTAAAAAAGACCAGTTTGGTTGGGTGGCAAGAATTATCTCCAGTAGTCAGTTCATATAGGCCACTATAGGGTGTGAAATTAGGCAGCAGGACCTGAGGTTTGAGGCCAACTTGTGGCTTGAATTTGTATGTGGCCGCATCATGCCATATAAGAATGATAAATGGGTGAACCTCGAATCTACCATACTCATTACTTGCAACATGTATGGGATTCCCATTAATGTTGGAGAAGTGGTGTTTACTCAAATGAAGTGTAAGGCCAGACAGCAAGCGACTTCAATGCCATACGTTGTTCTCATTAGCCAACTGTTTCTTAAAGCAAGAGTTCCACTATTCCTCATTGAATCCCCAAGCTCTGCTACTGGTATCATTGATGTTGACAGAAACAGGCATGTAGATGCCCCCAAAAGCAAAGGAAAGTGGATGCAAGCATGGGACACACCTGAGGGCTCCACCACAAATGACATGAATGAGACCCCTTTGCTCCAGATCATAATATGCCACAACCCGAGATATATGGCCATGCTTATGGAGAGGCACCACCCCTCACGCCTTCACCTCCTCGTCCTTCCTCAAGATCAAGTGGAATTTAAAAACTAGTGAAAATGACAAGATCACATGAATACCAACTACAAAGGTTGGCTCAAGATCTGCCTGATATTATACAAAGGTCGGGTAAGAAGGAAATGAAGGATGTCTTTGATTTCCTAAACAAGTTATGCTCTCGTGTGGATGTGGTGGAAGGAGTAGTCTCCTCTCTCCGAACTGATATAATATAGCTCCAACATAGAGCACTGATGGCTGACCCGGACTTGAGCTTCACTAATGAGGTCGTGGCTTCCCCCTCAACAGCGGGAGGATCCATTGATGATTTTTTTGTGGGCTTTGAGAAGGAGGATAGAGATGAGTGAGGAGGAGAGGGTGATGAAAATAAGGAGGCACATGATACTATTGATGAGTAGTCGGATCAGGGAGTTATTGCCCATCCTTGTTTTAGTCTATACATTGGAAGAAATATTATTTCTTAGTTGGGGGTGGTATGTGACTCTCGTTCTAGCTACTTATTATCTCTTACGACCTTGTCGGGATTTATTTCTTATTATGTTGATGTTTCTTATGTTGTTACTTAGATGAATAAATGTCCTTGTAGGGTTTGTTTTGAAGGAAGTCTTGCTTCTTACTTGTTAGTAGCCATAGATGGGTCCACTTTACTTTGCTAAATTGTTTGATGACCCATGTTTTAAAAATTTTTCTTTGTTCATATTAGATTAGCAATAAACAACAAGGTTTTATTTACCATGGTTCTTTCCAAAGGAGAGATCTCTTTTTCTTTTCCTTTCTTTGTGTTGCCGAACCGGGTGGCACTTCTCGATGATTGATTGAGAGATGACTTTCTTAAGAGAAAATGGAAAGTCTAGAGTCTTTTTGAGTCTTTTTGTTGCACTTGCTTTAAGAGGTACCACCAAAAAACTTTTATTGACTTTCCAAAAGAATTTTGAGAAAAAGGTGTATTTGAAAATTTCAAATTGACCACACTCTTATTATGAGTTGTACATTTCTTTATTCGCTTTTTCATTTATATGCTAATTTGTCTAAATTCATACCTTTGATGTACTTTTGTAAGTATGTAAAACCCTTAGATTGAGATGTCTTGTGTGGTGACATATTTGGCCAAATTCTTGTGTAAGTTGAATTGTCTAGAACTTTCCCTAAGTGTGTGTTATACCTGAAAGTCCAAAGATCAGACCCGGGAGTTAAAATGGAGAAAACTGAAAATCTGGCACCAGGTCATAGAACGAGTCATTTTGTGACCCGTGGGGTAGACCACGAGTCGTGAGGAGACTCATGGTGAGGCTCAAGGCTTGGGTTGAAATTTTGGGATTTAAGGTCCTCACAGATCTGACCAAGAGTCGTGGTCAGTCCCCACAACACGTCGAGTCATTCATGGGTAAGGGTAAAAGGAAGTGAAAGAAAACTTGGCAGTTCACCCTATGGATGGTCACCATAAGTCGTGGTCAAACACCACAATTCGTGGGGTGAGTCGTGGTCAGCCGGTTACTTATGGTTTGAAATCTTAGGCAGTGAAGGTGATGAGTGGTGACCACAAGTCGTGGTCACCAGTAATGACTCGTGAGGTCCCCCGTGATGAGCCCCAGATAATCTATTAGATAGTGCCCTAGATGACTAAAGCCACGACTTGTTCCCTTGGACGACGACTCTTCTAGTCCCTCGTTGGGACTAGCAGTCAGTTATTTCCTACAAATTTATTAAGGGATTATTCATAATTCCTATAGTCCTAAGGCATAAACTACATTGTTTTAAGCTATGAATAATGAGTTTTAAGAGGGTTAAGTTCTTTTTATGCCATTCTTACTCGTGCATGCAAAGCTAGATAGCTAGAGAGGTGATCAAGCTTATTTCCCTTCAATTTTTCTTCAATTCTTCATTAGGAAATCAAGGAGTGATAAAATCAAATCTTCCTCAGGTATGTAGGGTTATGAATGGATGAATCTGTTCACACCCATGCCCAATCTCTATTTTAATCATGAAAATTCCTATGTTGATTCTTTGAGGTTTTAACCCATGGCATAAAATTCCTAATCCTCTACATGGGTATGATCTAAATATGTTTCTCCTATTGAATTATGATTCATGGGCGAGTTTTATATTATTTTCAATTAAAATCATGTTTCAAGTTTAATAAGTAAAAATGCCCAATTATGAGAAGTTCATGACAGTTGAGATTTATGACGAAGGTTCAAGTATGATGAGATATTATTGATGAAAAGCATGTTTTCAAGTCACCCATATTTATGATCGTGTTTTCAAGTGAACTATGTACTTTGAAGCATGTTAAAGTACCAGGCAATGCCTATATGTTCAAGTATGATTATGATTTTATGAATTAAGCTTGCCACATGGTTTTGGAGCGAAGACTCCCAATTATGTTCAGCTTGTGGTATGGTTTGAGCCAAGGCTCCCAATGTATGATTAAGATTTATGTATTCATGATTATTTAGCTTCGTCTATAGATGATGGTTAGCTTCGTTGAAAAATGATGGATAGCATATGCATGTTTTTGGGAGTAGTGTCTAGCACCTAATAGGCTACGGGTCAGTCAACCCTATGCCTTAGAACTACTGGCCAACGTAGTTATGATCAGATTATATTGGGACCTCCTACGTGAGCTATGCCCCGCCCCGATTGGGTCTCAATCTTTGTATCGATATTATGGTATCGTTCTTATCCCTGGTAAGGCTTTGGACGGCTCTACCCACTTGAGTGTGATAGTTGGGACCACGAAAGCTCTATCATGGCATGTCGGTTATATGAAAAGTCTTCCATTGTTCCTCATGATTTTAGTTATGCATGTTTATCATTCATGATATATATATATATATATATGTTCTAAAGCAGGTTTGAACCAATGTTCAATTTTCTCATGATTATCAAATTTTAACTTTGGGTCAATCGATTTAGTTATGATATTATGTTATGATGAGACCATGATTTCAAGCAAAATAGCATGCAATCCCTACTCTCAGATTCTTACCTTGTTTATATTTTATATCATTCATGTTTTTAAATGATTGTACATATTTAAGCCATTTTACTTACCTTGCATACTCGGTACATTTCACGTACTGACCGCATATTCTATGTTGTATCATTTCATGATATAGGCTCCGATCATCAAATTCAGCCCCGCCACTAGATAGCTTCCGGAGGTTGCAGAAGTCCCTATTGGTGAGTCCTCATCTTTTTAAGGTCCCTCTTTATTCGATTATGATTAAGTATTTTCAGCTTTAATGAGTTAGTTGGGGTCTTGTCCCATCAACTCCTTAGACTTAGAGGCTTTTCAGACAATAGAATGTAATCAGCTTCAGATTCGCGTGTACTTCTGATGTTATGTTTGTTTCATACTTTCGCTAATTTATCATGTTGATCTATCATTTTTATGATTGATTTAGATGTATGTTTATTCCATGGATCGGCTTGGAGTCCCTCGGGGTTCCTTCTCTTGTGTCTCGATCTGGGTCTATATTCGGGTCGTGACAAAATTGGTACCAAAGAAATAGATTAGAAGTGTCCTAGGGTGTCTGAAAGTCGTTTTAAGTAGAGTCTTTTTCATGGGTGTGAAGCGCGCCATACTTATGATGAAGAGGCTACGAGATGTTTAGAAAATGTTCCCTTCTTTCATGATCTATGTCGCACGATGAAATTCCCTCC
>JACEIK010000367.1:176280-256935 GCA_018107945.1 Datura stramonium | reverse complement strand
ATCACCTAGTAACTATAAGCAACCTACCGATCCCCTGGGTATGCAACTTGGGCCCACTAGGCCCATGACTATAACTGTACCTGAGTCCGGAGGACTCCTGAAATCAACACCCTGGGCGCAAGCGCTCGACGGGGGTGTATAAAGGCCAACCATGGCAAAATATGGAGAAACTGGCATCTCATCTTCGTCCCTAGCGGACGGCATGACACTCCGTAGAGCAACGTATCCTGTCCCTCTGGCGAACGAGTCGATACAGCTATTAACCCTGGGGCTATCACGGAAGCTAGGTAATCCAGCCCAAAGCAAAACAATCAAGTCTCAACCGATAGGAATTACTATGTTTCATGCTAAACACGATTTAATATTTCTGACGTGCTTTACTAAATTTCATACTGAGTACGCTATACTGTTTCTGAAATACTCTACTGGAATATATATTGTTTTACTATATTGGGACAACTAACTTGCCGAAAGAAATTGGCTTTACATACCTCGACTGCTGGTTTACTTATTAACTGGCGAGGTTCGGCAAGTATTCAGCTATTCTCCCAAACTGTAATCATATCCACGAAGAAAAAGAATTAACTTCATTATTATACTGGAGAAAAACAATACTATATAAATAACTTACCGACTATTCTTCGACTTATCAAAGAACGGTCGAAAACTCATAATTTCTCGGATGTATAGAAGGGAGAAATACTCACTTTAAGCCTGCGAGTGTATTAACTCTAGTTTAGAGCAATTCCAATCAATTTGACTCGGCGGGGCGACGATTCGCCGGGCGGTTTTCGCGAAACTAACTCCGAAGAAATTTTCCCTGTAGCTTTATACTTCGGTACCCGAAGTTAATTTAACTTTGGGCAGCATTTGACAGCGTAATCAGAAGGAAATTTATGTAAACCCTTCGCTTCTCTCTGTTTTTTGGTCGTGACTTAGGAAAATAACTTGAAAAAGAGGTGAGAGGCCTTTATATACTTGGAGCCTGGACCATGTCAAGGTGGCATGCTGGCCAACGTGCCAATCCAGCTCCGTGCCATGTTGGCCATCGCGGAGGAGGGGCCTCCCTTCCATGTTTCCCCTTTGGGCAGCGCAGTTCGGCCTCCTCTTGCGAAAATCTGACTTGGTGCTCGTTTGGCCTTTCCCCGGGCTCTTTTCTCTCACATAAGACATTCTAAAACTCTCAACCAGCATGCGAATAGGCCAACTAAGTACTAGAAACTTACGGGGTGTAACATCCTTCCCCCTTAAGAACATTCGTCCTCGAATGTTAAATTCTAATTGCAAGAATCTTAACTTGCCACTATTTATTCTGGAAAATTTTTTGCAGAGTCTCCCTGTAATATGGACTATCCGAAAATCCTGAAACGCATAAAAGTCCAATACAGGTACTTCACGCGATACTATAGTATTCATTTCACAATAAACTGGAGTCAGCTACTCCACATTTACATGAATATAAAGCAACTCATGAAACAACAATAACAACATACCTCTGNACAATAAACTGGAGTCAGCTACTCCACATTTACATGAATATAAAGCAACTCATGAAACAACAATAACAACATACCTCTGGCTACATAATCTGACAAAGTCTAGAATAACTGAGGATATATGACTTTCATATCATCTTCTGCTTCCCATGACATGTCCTCTCAGTTCCTATTACGCCACAACACCTTGATAGAAGCCACATATTTAGTTCTAAATCTACGAATCTGCTGGTCTAGTATGGCTACTGGAACTTCTTCATAGGCTAAAATTTCTGTAACCTGAACATCTTGGACTGGGACAATTTTGGAGGGATCTCCTATGCACTTTCTCAGCATTGATTCGTGGAAAACTGGGTGGATAGATTCTAATTCTGGAGGTAGATCTAATTCATATGTCACCTGGCCTATTCTTTGGCGAATCTTACAAGGCCCAATAAACCTCGGGCTAAGCTTGCTTTTCTTGCCAAATCTCATCACACCCTTCATTGGTGAAACTTTCAGGAATACCCAATCACCCACATTAAATTCCAAGTTTTTGCGTAGCACGTCAGCATATGATTTCTGGCAGCTCTGAGTAGTCAGTAAATGTTCCCTGATAAGCTTTACTTTTTCCTCTGACTGGTGAATGATATCTGGCCCAATTAATGCTGATTCGCCTACCTCAAACCAACCAGCTGGAGATATGCACTTCTGCCTATATAACGCTTCATAAGGCACCATCTGAATTGCTGAATGATAACTGTTATTATAGGCGAACTCAATAAGCAGCAGGTGTCCATCCCAGCTACCTCCAAAATCTAACACACATGCTCGCAACATATCCTCGAGCGTCTGAATGGTACGTTCTGCCTGCCCATCTGTCTGAGGATGAAAGATGTGCTCAGGTTAACCGGCGTCCCCAAGCCTCTCTGAAACAATTGCCAAAACATAGTTGTAAACTACGCCCCTTTGTCGGAAATAATTGACAATGGAACACCATGGAACACCATGCAGCCTTACTATTTCTTTAATATACAGCTCAACATAATCTTCAGCTGAAAAGCTAGCCCTTACTGACAGAAAGTGAGCTGATTTTGTCAACCTGTCAACAATTACCCAGATCGAATCATATCTACGCCTGGTGTGAGGTAATCCTGCTACAAAGTCCATGTTAACTGCTTCCAGTTTCAGTAGAGACACAGCTATATCCTGGGTCAGTCCGCCTGGTTTTTGATGTTCAGCTTTTACCTGTTGGCGATTGGGACACTGAGCTATAAATTTTGTTATCCCCTTCTTCATTCTTGGCCACCAGTAGATCTCTTTCACATCATGGTACATCTTTGTTGAACCTGGATGGAGGGAATAATGGGCATAGTGCACCTCGCCCATAATCTGCCGGTGAAGTCCTGCGACGTCTAGAACACAAAGGCAATCTTTATATCTAAACACTCCATCCTTGGTTACCCGAAAATCTGTCACCTCTCCTCGCTGAACTTTGTTTCTAAGCTGAACCAGGATAGGGTCTTCATACTATCGTTCCTTCACTTCCACAACAAAAGACGACACTGTGGTGTTCTGGATTACTGCTCTATTGTCTCCTGTCTCTGCTATACGAATGGCTAAATTGGCTAACTGATGCAATTCTCGGGCCAACTCCCGCTGCTCGGGCTGTAAGTATGCAAAACTTCCCATAGATTTACAGCTAAGGGCATCTGCTACCACATTGTCTCTCCCTAGGTGATATAAAATATTCACATCATAGTCTTTCAACAGCACTAACCAGCGACGCTGCCGCAAATTCAACTCTTTATGGGTGAAGATATACTGTAGGCTTTTATGATTAGTGAAAATATCCACGTGAACGCCATACAAGTAATGTCTCCATATCTTCAAGTCATGAATTACTGCGGCTAATTCCAAGTCATGGGTAGGGTAGTTCTATTCATGCTTCCTCAGTTGCCTGGAAGCATAAGAAATCACTTTACCATGATACATCAACACACATCCTAACCCAACACCCAAAGCGTCACAATAAACTGCATAACCCTCTGTTCCTTCTAGTAATGCTAATACTGGTGCTGACGTCAATCTGTCTTTCAATTCCTGGAAGCTCTACTCATAAGCCTTAATTCACTGGAATTTTGCTGCCTTCTACGTCAGTTTGGTCAGAGGTGCTGCTAAAGTGGAAAATCCTTCCACAAACCTTCTGTAGTACCCGGCTCATCCCAGGAAACTGTGTACCTCGATCGGAGTGGTAGGTCTGGGCCATGTTTTTATTGCTTCTATCTTCTGTGTATTTACCTATATACTAGCTTCCGACACGATATGACCCAAAAAGGCTACTCAATTCAGCCAAAACTCACATTTAGAAAACTTGGCATATAGCTGGCGGTCTCTGAGAATCTGGAGCACTGTCCGTAAATGATTTTGGTGTTCTGCCTCTGAGCGGGAATACACCGAAATATCATCAATAAACACTATCACGAACAAATCTAGATATGGTCTGAAGATATTGTTCATCAGGTCCATAAACACTGTTGTAGCATTCGTCATCCCAAAGGACATGACTAAGAATTCAAAGTGGACGTATCTGGTCTTGAAGGCAGTCTTTGGAATATCTCTTTCACGAACCCGAACCTGATGATATCCAGACCTTAATTCAATCTTTGAGAAATACCTTGCTCCTTGTAACTGATCAAATAAATCATCTATTCTGGGAAGCAGGTACTTATTCTTGACACGGACTTTATTCAGTTGCCGATAGTCTATACACATACGGTGGGAGTCGTCCTTCTTTCTCACAAACAGAACTGGCGCACCCCATGTTGAGGTACTCGGCCTGGTAAAGCCCTTATCTAGAAAATATTTCAATTGTTCCTTTAAAACTCTGAGTTCAGAAGGAGTCATCCGATAACGGGGAATTGATATAGGTTGAGTTCCTGGTAATAAATCAATTGCAAAATCAATTTCCCTTTCTGGGGGAATACCAGGGAGCTCATCTGGGAATACATCGAGGAACTCATTAACCAGTGGAACAGACTGAAGAGTCGGAGGCTCTGCCCGAATATCCTGAACTCTAACAATATGGTAAATACACCCCTTTGCTATCAACTTTCTCCCTCGAAGATAGGAAATAAACCTACCTTTTGGCATAATTGTACTACCTTTCCACTCCCGTACTGCCTCCCCTAGAAAGTGGAATCAGACCGTCTTGGTCCAACACTCAACATTGGCATAGAATGGAGCTAACCAATCCATACCCATAATGGCATGAAAATCAACCATCTCTAGCTCTATCAAATCTTCTATAGTCTGACGGCTGGAAATCTCTACTTTACACCCCCGATAGACCCTTCTGGCTATAATAGACTCACCAAGGGGTGTAGATACTGAAAAAGTTCGCCGAAGAAATTCTGGCACTATACTAAATTTTCGCGCCACTAATGGTGTAACATAGGACAAGGTGGATCTCGGATCTATAAACACATAAGCAGGATAAGAGAAAATAGTCAGCATACCTGTCACAACATCTGGTGACGACTCTGAATCCTATCTCCCTGGTAATGCATTGGTACGATCTGGGCCTGCACCTGAACTAGAGGCCCCTGATCTACCTTGACCTCTACCTGCTGAAACGGAGGGCCTACGCCTTACCGAGGATGCTGGAGCTCGTGACCCTACTGATGACCTATCCTGTCGATCCCGGTCACCCTGACCCCTAGCCGGACAATCTCTCATCAGATGACCCTCCTGGCCACAAATATAACATCCTGTGGAGACATATCTGCAAGCTCCAGAGTGGCGTCGGCTGAAAATAAGGCAAAGTGGTAGTGTATACCTGCTCTGCTCTGCCCTCCTCTACTGTGGTGAATCTACTACTCGCGAACTACCACCGGGCCCTGACTGCCCTCGGCGACTTGACCTACCCCTCTGCTGTTGTGATGGAGGCGGGGATCTAGGCGGCCTATCTGATAACCGTGGCCTGGGACCTCCCCAGGCGTCCCCCTGAAAATCATCTGGCTTGTCTCTGCAGTGCTGTTCCTAAATGGTTCTCCTGACATCCCATTGCCGCTGTCTGATGCCGTCAATATTTTGAGCAAATGCCTGTACTCGGGCAATATCCATGTCCTCTCGCAGAGTAGCCTAATACAAGTCTCAACATATTCTTGATTTAGCCCCATAATGAAATGGTGTACTCTGGATGGCATGGTATCCACAAAGGCTGGCGCATATCGGGCCAACGAATCAATCCGCAGGGCGTGTTCTCGAACACTTATTGCCCCCTACTCCAAGTGTAAAAACTGATCAACCCGGGCATGTCGAATCTCCCGTGGTAGATAATGATCCAGAAAAGCCTCTGAAAAGCTGGACCATGTCAGAGGGGAAACATCTCTCCCTCGGGACCTCTCCCAACTCTCATACCACAGTACAACGATGTCCCGTAGCCGGAATACTGCCAATTCAATTGACTCTGTGGGTGTAGCATGCATTACACTGAAAATCCTCTACATCTGATCCAGGAAATCCTGGGGATCCTCTGTCCAATCTGTCCTTGTAAACTGCGGGGGAGTTAATTCCAGGAATTCTCGGACCCTCAAACTACCAGGTCCTCTTGATGATTCTGCAGCGCTAGATGGCATCGACTGACGCTAAGCAGCCATCATCTGTGCTAACATGACTACTGCACTCCTGACCTCCTGGTCAGATGGTATAGGTATAGGAACTACCAGAGGTCGTGTCGTCCCAAGCGGCTCCTGATGTGATGGAGACTGCTGGGAAGATCGAGACGATGCCTCTGTATTGCCCTCAGATCAAGCTGATTCTAATCAAAGCTGAGGCATGCTACTGGTGCCCTTTCCTGCTGCTATATCCAATCTTCTGCCTGTAATAGGATGTCGCTTATCTGACATTTTATCTCTGTAACCAAAGAGTATAGTAAGTTTTAGGGACTCAACCCTATACTGTACCGCTCTATAGCATGACTGAATAAGAAGAAAAAGTAACAATCCTATCATGCCTTGCAGCCTCTTGTCTATAGTATGTGGTGCACAACACATCCATAGACAAGACTCTACTTAGCACGGTGAAGATTCCCTAGGATACGACCTGCTCTGATACCAAGTTTGTCACGACCCACCTTGGGAGGCATGATTGGCACCAAGTGCCCTACTTGGATGTGGACTGTTGGACTAACTGAGCCTAAGCACTTCTGGTGCCAGGCTGGCTCTAACTCTGGATTCGAGAAAATGATGGGCTATATAATGACTGTAAATACAGCCTCCAGCCGATAAGGCCTATAGCCACCTGTAAGGATATAAACAGCTAACCAGAACAACCAACTACAAGGGATCCTATCCGAGCTGATAAGGCCACCATGCTGTCTAGTTCTATCTGAAAAATGAAATATGGCGCTAATTTGATCTGTGACCGACAAGGTCAGCAACTAACAACTGAACAAGGCCCCACACAGCCATCACATACAATCTGAAACACATATATGGCCCCACACAGCTAATATATCTAACCACAGAGAATATAATACAATCTGTAATCCTCTAAGAATAATAAGATGGTCGGGACAAGGCCCCGGCCTACCCATACTACACAATCAAAAGGAGAGTGAACCTCTGTCTTTCAAGCTCCGTATAAAGGGAGCTGAAGGCTTTGTATCACTTTCTAGGACTACAAGGGATCTGCTCCTCATCTATGTGTACCTGCAGGCAAGTAATGCAGCGCCCCAAAACAGGCGTCAGTACCACTGGTACTGAGTATGCAAAGCAACAACTAAAAATAACTGAAAGTAAATAATAAAACTGATAGTAACTGGAGCAATAAGAAAGACAGACTGAAACTGACCGGAATAGTGGGTTCAAAACTAACCTTAACTATTCTTAAAAGAGTAGGAGGCGTACCTAGTAACGTGGCGTCCTACTGTCCATCTAACCATAACTAAAATAGCATGACATAACATAACACAACATAAACCTTACCTGGCCCCCATAAGCTCAAAGGTACAATCATCACAATCTATTTACCCCTACCCAGGTCATACCACATCACCTAGTAACTATAAGCAACCTACCGATCCCCTGGGTTTACAACTTGGGCCCGCTGGGCCCCTGAGTATAATTATACTTGAATCCGGACAACTCCTGAAATCAACACCCCAGGCGCAAGCGCTCGACAGGGGTGTATAAAGGCCAACCACGGAAAAATATGGGGAAACTTGCATACCATCTTCGTCCCTAGCGGACGGCATGCCACTCCGTAGAGCGACGTATCCTCGCCCTCTAGCGGACGAGTCGATAATGCTATTAACCCTGGGGAGGTCATGGAAGCTAGGTAATCCAGCCCAAAGAAATACAATCAAGTCTCAACTGATAGTAATGATTGCATATAATACATACTGAATATGATAATAATAATATAATCTCTGAAATACTGTACTGAATCTCATATTGAAGCATGATATAACATTTCTGAAATAATTTGCTGGGGCTTATGCTGTTTTACTATGTTTCATTCTAAACACGATATAATATTTCTGACGTGCTTTACTAAATTTCATACTGAGTACGCTATACTGTTTCTAAAATACTCTCTTGGAATATATACTGTTTTACTATATTGGGACAACTAACGCGAAAAGAAACTAGCTTTACATACACTCCACTGCTGGTTTTACTGATAAACTGGCCAGGTTCGGCTAGTATTCAGCTATTCTCCCCTAACTGTAATCATATTCAAAAAGAAATAGAATTAACTTCATTATTATACTAGAGAAAAACAACTAGAGAAAAACAATACTTTATATATAACTTACTGACTATTCTTTGACTTATCGAAGAACGGTCGAAAACTGGTAATTTCTTGGAAGTCTAGAAGGGAGAAATACTCACTTTAAGCCTGGGAGTGTATTAACATTAGTTTGGAGAAATTCCAATCACTTTTACTCGTCGGGAAGATGATTCGCCGGGCGATTTTCGCGAAACTAACTCTGTAGAAATGCTCCCTGCAGCGTTATACTTTGGTTCCCGAAGTTAATTTAACTTTGGGCAGCATTTGATTGCGTAATCGGAAGGAAATTTAGGTAAACCCTTCGCTTCTTTCTGTTTTTTGGTCGTGACTTAGGATAATAACTTGAAAACGAGGTGAGAGGCCTTTATATACTTGGAGCCTGGACCATGGAAACGTGGCATGCTGGCCAATGCGCCAATCCATCTCCGTTCCATGTTGGCCATCGCGGAGGAGGAACCTCAATGCCACGTTGCCCCTTTGGGCAGCGCGGTTCGGCCTCCTCTTGCGAAAATCCAACTTAGCGCTCGTTCAGCTTTTTCCCGGGCCCTTTTCTCGCACGTATGACATTCTAAAACTCTCAACCAACATGAAAATAGGCCAACCAAATAGTAGAAACTTAAGGGGTGTAAGAAGAGGTCCTTTCAAAAAGGGTTTGGTACTCAGGTTAAGCTCAGCACAACATTTCACCCGCTAATGGATGGTCAAGCGGAGGGGATGGTTCAGACTCTCTAGGACATGTTGAGAGCATGTTTGATTGACTTCAAGGGTAGTTGGGATAACCATTTGCCTCTTATCGAATTTGCATACAATAACATCTACCATTCCATCATTCAAATGGCTCCGTTTGAGGTCTCTATGGGTGGAGATGTATATCGCCTATTGGCTGGTTTGAAGTTGGTGAAGCTGCAATTATAGGAACAGATTCAGTCCATGAGGCTACGGAGAAGGTTCAACTCATACGGGATAGGTTGGAAATAGCTCAAAGTCCTATGCCGATGTGAGAAGAAGAGAACTAGAGTTCAAGTTCGTTGATTGGGGTGATGCATTTTGCAAGGAAAGGAAAACTCAGCCCTTGTTATGTAGGCCCTATCGGATTGTGAAACGGGTTGGAAAGGTGGCTATGAATTGGAGTTGCCCTAAGAATTTTCTTACGTGCATCTGGTTTTCCATGTATCGCTCTTAAAGAAGTTTTTGGGTGATTCAGCTCTAGTTGTTCCGGTGGACAGTATCGGTGTGAAAGACAGCCTTAGTTATGAAGAGGTTCCGGTGGAAATATTGGATCGTCAGGTTCAAAGGTTAAGAAACAAAGAAGTAGCAAATGGTACGCAGAGGGCTCTGATACCAAATATGGGGGTAAGACAGGGCCAGGAAATGGCGGGCAAGGCTATGAGTTTGCAGGCACAATAGTTTTCCTACGAAGGGGGACTAGACTTCAACATAACGAAGGACGGCTTACCACGAAACCCGGCTTCAACATCCCAGAGGATGTATTGCCAAATCAGTCGAACAGTAAATTTCATCATAGACATAAAAGAATTTCCCTACAAAAAGGGGTTGGCTTCTACATCCACCCGGACGGTTTTCCAAGCTACACAACTCGGGAAATATTTTACTCTACCTATAAATTTAGTTGCTTATAAACTCCAGAAAACTATTGCACTTGTAATAAGCTTGCTTACCAGACGTGTAGAGGACCTATACTATTTCAAAAGGATCAACCATACCATTTCTTTCGAAAGGAAGAACAAGAAAGACTTTAGCAAACACTCATATTATTGAACATAGGAAATTTTTACAGACTCTGATGCTTCTACTCGACTCTTATTTGGACTATTATTTTGACTCTGAATTACAATGGACAACCTAGCCTCCTTTATATAGAGGTTAGGAGACTACAAGATAATACTCCATACAAGATAGAGTTGGCATACCTTTCTAGAAAGCCTAACAAAATGAAAATGGCATACCTATTTACATGGCCTTATAAAGACAAATCTGGCACGCTTATTTAAACAAACTCATCTACAAAGTATAATAACAACAGACTCCTAATAAACCAAACAACCTAATAAAACGGCTAGCCTAATATGCACAAGGAAGCCCATGTGAAAAGCATGTGAAGTGGGACCCACTTTCGTCTTCATTTGGGTAGTAAATTTTGGCGGGTTATCTGAGGCGCCCTACAAATTTTAGGTGAAGCACCTGAAAGGGAAAGATGATTTCCAGGTAGACTTCCTATCCCGACTGGATGAATTTGCGAAACGGTTTTGCCAGAGAAGCCCAAGATGATGAAGGAACCAGCCGGCCATATGTTCATGATTACTAACCCACCAGGTCCCAGGTCATCAAGGCTGCCAAGCCATCCGCCAGACATGATCAATCAATATGTGGACCCATTCGATCCATCAATCCTCATCGAAAGACGGACTTTTTATGAGCTACAAGTTTATAGAAAATATGGAGGATCCATCCTAAAACCTTAAGGAGTCAACCTGAAATACTCGTTCTATCACGTGTTCATTCCATTGCTAATGATTTCCCACAGACACTCTTATGGTTCTTCTGGTACTTATGTTACTAGTATTACATCCTAATGCAATTCAAATGTAACGTATTCAGATATTTTGACAAGATTGAACCAACTTTGAAAATATTTCTACAGTTGTTCAAACCGCGGAAATACTGGGTTCAATGCTTCAAGAATTCATACGATGCAAAGATATTCTTGCTGCATCGACCAACAAATTTAATTGACGCGAAAGTCCATGCCGAGCCAGAACTCTCTTTCTGTTGGTGATTTCCAGTCTCTATTTTGTCCTTGGAAGAAGAATACTACGAAGTACAAAGGTTTATCTTCCAGAAAAAAATAAGTGCATTCCAAAAGAGGTTTGGCCGAAAGAATGGGCACCATGGAACCACACTCATACACATCCTTACAGGGAAGAAGTCCGAAAAGCAAAAAAGGAATATCATGCACCCTACGAGATCACCAGGGATGAAATCACTCAAGCCATTACACAGATCAGGCTGAACATCCCATCAAATACTTCATCACAGGACTCTCAAAATATGGAACAAGCTATTGCATAAATGTCGAGAAGGAAATGCTACTTTACGAGATCTTTAAAACGGTGTTTGCATGATATTAGCTTCTTCACCGGCAAACATGGAGTCCGATGGGATCCAGGTGGAGAATGCTCAAACCCACCAATGGCACCTTCACGCGTTGTCCCACCGGATAATGGATGATGACGTTTGCAAGACGTGTGCAAAAATCTGGAAGCTCACCGCCTCAGATCACCCGCCGTAATTTACTACCCATATGAAGACGAAGTGGACCCCACTTCACATGCTTTTCATTCTTCTTGAATGGGAGTTTTATGAATAACTCTTCATTCATATAGAGTGGGTTGCGACATTTCTTGATGAACTCCTTATGAGATTCAGCACATAAATGTTCCATCAACTATTGCTCGATTTCTCTAATCTGTTCATTATCAGTGATCTAGAATAAGCGTGAGACTTCTAAGTATGTCTTGAACTGCCTTTTTAATGCTATTCCGTAGGCTCCAATGTGGAGTCGATCCTTGAGTTGTCTGAAGATACCAAATCTGATTATGAGATCATTTCCTGGGATATCTGATCCGAAAACCTTTGTTTTAAATTTTAGTCCTGGGAAGAACTCAATTGTTATCAGATATTTTGTGATGGCCATGGTTTTCAGGGTTCCATTTTATGCAGTGTTGAAGTTCTTGAAATGAGTGATCCACTGATCATCAGGAAGTACTGTTGGATTCATCAATGATGAGGCCGCACCAGTATCCATGAATGTAATGACCTGAATTGGCTTATCCCATTTGGATGGATAAACATTCAGCTGGACTTGAGGAATATTGATAATGTTGTTGATTTCCTCAGCCTCTAAAATCTGGTAATTCTCTTTTCGAAGTTCTTCATATACTTACATGGAGAAAAGAGTGTCCTCTGATGGCTCATCTTCTGCTAAAAGGACTGATTCCAGATCATTGTCTATTTCCTTGAGAAGCCAGATAGACTTTTTAGCTTGAGGACAGTTCTTTGCAAAGTGTCCAATTTTTTGGCAGATGAAGCATCAGTCATTCTTCTAGAACCTGCCTGGAAGCTTTCTCCTAAAGTATTTTGTTCGCCTGGTGTATTTGGATCTTCCTCTAGTAGGCTTTGGCCATTTTAACTTCATGTATTTCTTGTATCTGCTTTTCCTTCGAGCATGGCAAGAGCAACTGGACCCGGTGAGTAGATCAATCTTACTGCAAGCTTTATCAAGGGCTGGATTGTTTTGCATGATCTGCTTCAGAACAAATCCTTTTGTACAAATATCTTCTAGCACCATGAAAATTGCTTGCCTTATGTAGCCAACTTGAGGGATTGTGATTGACTCGAACTTTTCCTCAATAATCGTCATGGTTCATCCTGCTAACATCTTTGGCAAGGATGAAACGAAGGCTTGCTTCAAACTGGCATCTCCACCAAGTTCAAAGTATATTTTTTCCATTTTCTATAAATGAATATCAATGACAACTCTGTTGAATGATACACATTTCATCTCAAAAAATTGTCTTCGTAGCTTTTCTTGCCTTTGGCCTATATCTCCACAAAAGACTTCATGCAAGATTCTGATGTTGAAAGCAAAGTCTTGGGACGTGAGGAACGTATTCTTTTCATACATTCCCAGTGCGATCCACCAATCTCTACGGATGTCGGAGAACCTTGATGTGAACTCTGAAAAGATTAGATATTTCTCTCTCTCTACCAAGTGTTCTGTTACCATCCAAGTAAGGAAATCTTGGATCCTTTGTGGCCATTTCGAAACCTTGACATCATCGAGAGTGAAAGTGTGGACTTCAGTTCCAACCGATTTTGGCGTTGGTTGTTCTGGTCTCCTTTCTGGAATTGGGTCTTATGTTATTCTGTCTTGATCATCATCGACTTCAGAAACATCTGATTCTCTTGGTAGGTTCATGTATATCGTGGATTATCTTCCTCGGAGGTGTCTAGTGAGAGATCCTCACTTGACTCGATCTTCATTTCTTCAATTTCATCAGTTGGATCGCTGTTTGTTGTCTCTTTAGTGCTAGATCTTGTGCTATCATTCTCATCTAAGCCATAGAGTTCTGGAACAACTTGATCTGAGATCATCAAGTTTTCTTGATCTGGCTCCTTTGAACTTTCTCCAACCTCTTTCCTTCTTTTGGCCTATTTTTCTACTGCAAGGGCATCTTTCCTTTCCCAAACCCATTTTGCAATATCAAACTCAGTTTCCTCTTTGGGTTTTTGAGGATAAGTGTGGGTTCATATGGAGTGAAAGGAGAGGTAGTACTTGGATGGGCCAATTTAGGTGGTTAGTATGTCTGTGAGGACATAGGGAAAAAGGAGGATTTTGGAGAGTGGCTTGGGGTTTTTTGTGGATCAAAAGGTCCATGTATTAGCAGTGGATAAGTGAAGTGCTTGGTGGACAGATCTCATACTGCATATTCTACAGTCGTAGTTCTAGGGCTCAGATAAGACAGGGGTGTTGATTGGATGACTATTCCACTTTCTTCTCAATGCTCTCCACCTTGCTCATCATCTTAGTCTATGTTTGAGCAACGGTCTTGAGGGAAGTGCCAATGTTGGTCAGCACCTTGTTCTGGCAGATGGCATTCTCTGATTGCCAGTTGATGGTAGCCTCAATATCACTGGTAGGTGGCTTTTCTCCAGTTGGCAACACAACATTTTTCTTTGGTATTTTTGGTGCATGGCTAACACCATCTTTTTCAAAGGGTTGTTATGATGGGAATTCTAGAGTATGGCTAGAACTAGATGGACTCATCATGAATATTTGAGGGTTGTGAGGTTTTTTAGCTGGAGTAGGTAGAGTTGGCCAATCTTGGGGTTTGTAGAAGACAAGGAATTCATATTTTCCTAGACGTCTAAGGGAACCGATAGATGGATCCCCATCTTCATATCACGTACGAAATTGCTTTTCAGAGCATCTCCCCTTCTTCTTTTTGGGTTTGGCCTTCTTCTCTATATATTCAACTTCATCCTCCAAACATTCTTGGCAGTCACATTCGATATCCCAAGGGAAGTACCCGGTGAAGGGACATTTGAACCATCTTACATCATGACCTTCATGATTGAATTTTTTGATCAAATCATATTCTCTCATGACAGCTGTAAAGCTCCAATCGAATGGATCCTCTTCATCTTCAGGCAGAGCTTTGGATGTAGGTTGGTACATCTGAAGAGAAAAGGTCTTGCTATTTGTTTTTTTAAGATGAGAGTGGTCAAAGCTTATGGCTATAGTTTTGTCCTGTTTTTGACAAAGATTGGTTCTGTGAATCGAAGAGGTTCAACAGGAGGTTCTCTCATCCACTCATAATTGGTAACACATGAGTCAGGAAGAATTTTGACAATCTCTTCTTTTTGGTATTTTTATGGGTATTTGGGTGCATGTGGTAGTTCCATTGGTGGCATCTATATGTAGCAGTAAAGCATTATCTCCACCCGGAAATGAAAGATCCATGCCATGATTCTGAACTCGCCAAGCTATTTTGTAGTGAAGAGTTGCCTGGATAGCATCTCTGGCTTGTGGAGCTCCCTATATTTGGACTTGGATCTATAAGATATGAGTCAGTTAGGGACATGTTGAAATTGGGATATAACGTGACAAAAACTGTCCCACGTTCAAGGTAACCTTGGTTGTACCCAAATTTGCATGTTGGTACTCCTGGTATCCTGTATCGGGGAGTGAAAGGCACGCAACAACAAGTTGTCCTTTCAATCCATGATATAACAAGGCGATTCGGACACCACCAAAATGAATATGGGTGAATCCGTGACTTTTCCATTGCTTTGGAAAATCATCAGGAATCTGCAAGGTGACAAACTGTTCTTCTTGAGTAGCAAGAATAGGATGTTGATCAGGTTTCTAAGCAGCAACATATTCCTTTACTCCTTTAGTTTTATGTTGGATCAAAGAACGATTTTATAACCATGGATTGGTTGTCTTTTTGGAAAAGGCAGAATAAGGATTTAGGAGAGGAAAGTATGTACTGGAAACTTTGTTTTCATCTACCAGTATATCTACTTCATAAAGATAGTCATATTTATAAGACAGAGTTTTACTATGTGTAGTAGACATAGGTACTTTGGTGATAGATTTACAAAGACTCGACGAAGAAGAAGAAGAATATTTACAAGGACTGGACGTAGACTCACTCATAGCTATTCAAACTGCTCCTCCCTCCAAAAGAACATGGTTCTAGCATTGATACCAAATGGTACGCAGAGGGCTTTGATACTAAATGGTACACAAATATGATGGCTAGATACCCACATTTATTCTCTACCGGCTCAGTTCCAAGTTGAGATATCAATTTTTTCCCTAAACGTCTATTCAACATTCATGTTCAGTTCATGTGCTCTAGTTTCTTTCATGTATATGGGTGTGTATATGATTCATGAGTTCAGTCCATCCATGTAGTTTTACTCGGGGTTAGTCATTCCGTTAGTTTATAGCTTAAATGATTAGTATTTTAATATGATGATTGCACTTCTCTACTTTTTGTATGGTTTTCAACATTCCAGGATGAATTTTTCCAAGGAGGAAATATTGTTATACCCCGAAAGCCAAAGATCAAATTCAGAAGTTGAAACAGAGAACACTAGAAATCTGGCACCAAGTCACAGAATGAGTAATTCTGTGAGCCATGGGGTTGATGACGAGTCGTGAGGAGACTCGTGGTGAGGCTCCAGGCTTGGGTTGAAATTTTGGGATTTGAGGTTCCCATAGACCTGATCATGAGTCGTGGTCAATCCCTAAGACTCGTTGAGTCCATCGTGGGCAAGAGTTAAAGGAAGTGAAGGAAAACTTGGCAGTGCACCCTATGGATAGTCACCAAGAGTCGTGGTTAGACACCACGATTTGTTGGGTGATTCGTGTTCAGTCGGTTACTTATGGCTTGAAATCTTAGGTAGTTAAGGTAATGAGTGGTGACCACGAATCATGGTCACCAGTAACGACTGGTGAGGTCCCCCGTGACGAGTCCCAGATGATCTATTAGATAGTGCCCTCGACGACTTATGCCATGACTCATTCTTCAATGACGACTCGTCCAGTCCCTCGTTGGGACTGGACGTCAGTTATTTCCTGCGAATTTAGTAAGGGATTTTCCGTAATTTTGATAATCCTAAGGCCTAAACTACATCGGTTTAAGCAATAAATATTGATGAATTTTAAGAGGGGTAGGTTCATTTTAGGTCATTCTTACTCATGCATGCAAAGCTCTAGAGCTAGAGAGGTGATCAAGTTTATTTCCCTTCAAATTTTCTTCAATTCTTCATTGGGCAATCAAGGAGTGGTAAAATCATATCTTTCTCAGGTATGTAGGATTATGAATTGGTGAATGCATTCACACCCATGCCCAATCTCTCTTTAAATTATGAAAATTTCTATGTTGATTCTATGAGATTTTTACCCAATGCATGAAATTCCTAATCCTCTACGTGGGTATGATCTAATTATGTTTCTCCTATTGAATTATGATGCATGGGTGAGTTTTATATTTATTTCAATCAAAATCATGTTTCAAGTTTTATAAATAAAAATGCCCAATCATGAGAAGTTCATGAAACTTGAGATTTATGATGAAGGTACAAGTATGATGAAATATTATTGATGAAAAACATGTTTTCAAGTCACCCATGTTTATGGTCATGTTTTCAAGTGAATTATGTACTTTCAAGTATGTTAACTTATCGGGCAATGCCCATATGTTCAAGTATGATTATGATTATACGAATTAAGTACCACATGGTTTTGGAGCGAAGACTCCAAATTATGTTCAGCTTGTGGTATGGTTTGAGCCAAGGCTCCTCATGTATGATTCAAATTTATGTATTCATGATTATTCATCTTTGTCTGTAGACGATGGTCAGCTTCGTTGAAAAATGATGGAGAGCATATGCATGTTTTTGGGAGTAGTGTCTAGAACCAGTAGGCTACGGGTCAGTCAACCCTATGCCTTAGAACTACGGGCCAATGTAGGTATGATCAGATTATATTGGGATCTCCTACGTGAGCTATGCCCCGCCCCGATTGGGTCTCAATCTTGGTATCGATATTATGGTATCGTCCTTATCCCTGGTAAGGCTTTGGACGGCTCTACCCACTTGAGTGTGATAGTTGGGACCACGTAAGCTCTATCATGGCATGTCGGTTATATGACAAGTCTCCCATTGTTCCTCGTGATTTTATTTATGCATGTTTATCATTCATGATATATATATAGATATATGTTCTAATGTAGGTTTGACCCAATGTTTAGTTTACTAATGATTATCAGATTTCAGCTTAGGGTCAATCGATTTATTTATGATGTTATGTTAAGATGAGACCATGATTTCAAGAAAAATAGCATGCAAGACCTACTCTCGGATTCTTATCTTGTTTATATTTTATATCATGCATGTTTTTAAATGGTTTTCCTTATTTAAGTGGTTTTACTCACCTTGCATACTCGGTACGTTCAACGTACTAACCGCATACTTTATGTTGTATCATTTCATGATACAGGCTCCAATCATCAGACTCAGCCTTGCCACTAACCATCTTTCAAAGATAGCATCAATCCCTGTTGGTGAGTCCTCATCTGTCGAGGGCCCCTATTTTTTCCGGTTATGATCAAGTATTTTCAGTTTTCAGCTTTAACGACTTAGTTGGGGTCTTGTCCCATCAAATCCTCAGACTTAGAGGCTTTTCAGACAATAGAATGTAATCAACTTCAAATTCGCGTGTACTTCTGATGTTATGTTTGTTTCAGACTTCCGTTAGGTTTATCATATTGATCTATCATTTTTATGATTAAGTTAGATGTATGTTCATGTCATAGGTCGACTTGGAGTCCCTCGGGGTTCCTTGTCTCGTGTCTCGATCCGGGTCTATGTTCGAGTCATGACAGTGTGACTCAAGGAAAAATCCCAGATATGGTTGCACTTGAAAGATGATCTTAAGCCTTCTTTGGATAAGCCACTCATCCAAAATGACCTCCTTAAACATCTATCCTTGCTAACCAACGTTTGAGCCTTTGACCCGTTTCTTCGGAAACTATAATACAAGCCTAGTACCCTTTTGTAATCTTTGTCTTCGCACCCATCCTCTCTAAGTGCTAAAATTAAAAGAATGAAAAAAGGGGCGTAAAGCCCAAAAATGTGGGGAGAGATAAGGAAGAAGTGAGGCAAAAACCTAAGTTTCGGGGTTTGCAAAAAGGGAAAGAAAATGTGAGCTCCAATGATAGGTAGTACCAAATTGTGATAAAATAAAGGAAATGGTTGGTTAAAAAAACCTTAAACATAAAAAATAAAAGAAAAAAAGAAGATTGCTTGAAAGGTGCTACCTCTTACTGATATAATGCTAATTTTGGATTCAAAAAAAAGGAAATATAAAAAGGATATTTGATAAAGAATGATGATGATGAATAAGAGGAGATAAGGTGGAGTGAGCTCATCAATGAAGAGGGGTGTTAAAATAAAAAGTGTTCATAAAAGGCATTAGGGAGGTTCTAGTCACTAGAGCTAAATAGTTTTCCTACCTTTAACACTAGCCTTCATGACAACCCACAAGTTTTTGGTGATTTCGAGTGTAGAAACTCCACATTAGTGGCGAGATACATGAAGGAAAAGCCTATAGTCAATTTGCATGCACTAGAATTGTTTTGTGAGAGTAAGCGTATTTGCTTTATCTTATAATCCCTATGTGTGAAAAGCATGGAAAAAATTAATGGGATTCTCTCTTGATGTGAGTAGCATCGGTTCTTTGGGATACATTCTTAAATATATTATAGAGTGAAAGGTCTTATTAAGCAAAGGTGCAATGAAATTTAAGGCAAACTTTAAATGTAAGCTGTCAATAACTTGAGATGCTACCTTGAGCTTGTTTTGATGGACTAAACCTCTTATTTTGAATGAAAGAAAATATTTGTGCGAATATGTACATGGCTTGTGGTGATCTCTTGAGGTAAGTACAACATTTTTGAGTCTTTTCTTTGTCTTGAGTCATTGTGTGAATTTTGTGGTTGTCCTAAGTATTAGTGGTCCCTTGTATGCAACTCTTGTAACGTTACATCATGCTTAAGTCAATTTCTAATTTGTGAGGAGATGTCTTGCTTGAGGACAAGCAATGGTTCAAGTTTGGAGGTTCAATAAGTTGGTAATTTACCAACTCATTAGGCTTTTAAGCATGAGTTTTTGCTTTATTTTCAACTCATCAAGGAATGTTTTACTCCTTT
Source organism: Datura stramonium (assembly GCA_018107945.1). Lineage (NCBI taxonomy): Eukaryota > Viridiplantae > Streptophyta > Magnoliopsida > Solanales > Solanaceae > Datura > Datura stramonium. The sequence continues at coordinate 237,356 of JACEIK010000367.1, read as the reverse complement.
TTCCTTTTATTTTGCAGGTATTAGTCTCAAACAAGGAAACCAAAAAAAATGAACAAAGTGCAGGTGTTGGAAATAGGATACCTATGTTTTGCAGGTCTAATACCGGCAAAATGCAAGTGAGACGCCAAATGAACTGCCCTTAAGCTAGAGGAGAACCGCGGAATATAATCTAGCACCTACAAAACACAGGTGCAGAAGCAGAAGCCAAACTGGACAATCTAAAGTTATAGCGAAGTACCCATATCTCGTGGATGGGCACCTGCGACGTGCCACACAAGTAAGGCCGTGCCGAAAGAGGTAAAATGGTCCAGCTCTTGCACAAAGACATATTTGAAACTTCTAAGGGAAAAATGGGGATTCATGCAACATAAAAGAAAAGGCAGACTTTCCCTATTTTGTGCAAACCATTTTCATTTTAGTAGGGGAGTACTTTTTGGATTAGCTAATTTTTATAGAGAGAGAATTATAAATAGAAGTAAGAGATAGTCTTCTTCTTCTTCTTCTCCAATTTAGTAGGGTAAGAATCCACCATTGAAATATACAATTGAAGCTCAAATTTACTATTCAATTCTTAATGTGAATGAATCTCTTATTGATTTAATTCTCTTATTTAAATTCATGAGTAGCTAATTTGATTGCTAGAGGTGTATGTTTGATGTAGGTTTAGATTTGATTGGGTGTTATTAATTTAGTCTTAGAGTCACTTATTATGCATGAGTCTAATACTTTCTCCAAGTTTTAATTCAAATATTTATGGTTGCAAACATAGATTGTTTGTACTTATCTTGCTTTTGAATGAAAAAGAGAAGTAGGAAATGGGTGAGAAAGCATTAGTGGGAATTTTATTTTTGCGAATAGGGGGTTGGGCTAGAAAGAGCCAAAACTCATTTTCATAACTCAATTTAAGGATTAAGGCTACAAATAGCTTAACTTTTTCAAAAGCCAATATAGGTAATGTGTTAATTAAGCTTGAGATTTGAATGAACCCAAGTAGAATATGCCCAAGTGGTCGAAAGACATAGGGTATAGACTTGTCCAAGACTATTCATCTTTGTAGTTGATTCTAAAGACTTGTTGATTAATTCCAATCCTATCGATGCCCCATCAATAGCACATATCTTGTGCTTGCTCTCATTGTTTCTTCAACTTGCATTACTTCATTTTGATATTGAGTAGAATCATATGGTATTCTCATTTTTCCATCAATATTTATTTTATATATTGCAATACAATGATGCTAACTAGTTGAGGTGGACAAAGAATTTTAGTAGTGATTTATCCCTATTCCTGGTGGATTTGATCCCGACTCATAAAGTTGGGTAAAGTTTATTACGAACGATTTTGTAAACTCTCTCCTAACGAGAAGTGGATTTGAATGTTATCAATTAACAACTGGCTAATGATGGAGCTAGCGTTGACAACCTTTAATGACACTGTGGGTGATGTACACCACCGGAGCTCTGCTGAGTATACCTGAATCTCCCTGTCCTAGCCCTCTTCGCCTTTCTCTCTCTCTATCTCTCTCTCTCTCTCCTTTATCTACTCCTCCTTTATCTTTTGATCATATATCATCAATCGAGAGATGTCCATGTCATGGATAAGCATGTCGATCCTTCACTCTTTCACCAGCGAATCCATATCCCCTTATACAAACTTTCTCATATGAGCTCTCAGCTTGGCAACCATATTCACAGCATACTTGGACAACTGTTTGAATTTCAAGGCATACTCTTGAATAGTTAGGTTATTCTGCTTCATATTAATAAACTCTGCTACATTCGCTTCCCTTAAATCTCGGGGAAATAACCTATCCAAGAAGGTCGTGACGAACTCATCCCAACCAATAGGACCTGCACCTACTCTACGTCTCTCCTTCCATAATTGGAACCAAATATGAGCTACCCCTTCAACTGATAAGAGGCTAAGTCTATACTCTCCTCACCAGAAACACCCATATCTGAGTAATCTTCTACATCTCCTCTATGAACTCTTGTTGATCCCTGTCCACCTTAGAATCATGAAACTCAGGCGGGTTCATTGATCTTGGGCAAAATAGCATGCCTAAGTGATGCTTTATAACTTAGTTTTTGTCTTGTTTATCTACTTAATTATATACATTCTCATGTAATTTTATGTAAATGTGAATATATATATACTAACCAACATGATTAGTTCTTGTTTTGTAGGTTTAAAATGAATTTGAGGAACTAATCTACGAGTTGGTGATGTGGAAGCATGGAATGGGAAGTAAAACGCGAACGTTGGCAAGGAGGATGCGCGAAACAGACCACCTGCGTGTTGGCAACGTGCCATGGCAGGCAGGCTGCGCGACAAATGGCATGTCACGTTGCCAACTCGCAGGTGGGCTGTTTCGCGTATCCTCTTTGCCGACGTTCGCATTTTACTTCCGATTCCATGCTTCCACTTCACCAACTCGTAGATGGGTCACGTTGCCAACTCGCAGTGGGCCGTTTCGCGTATCCTCTTTGCCGACGTCGCATTTTACTCTCCGATTCCAAGCTTCCACTTCACCAACTCGTATCAGTTCCTCAAACCATTTTAAACCTACAAAACAAGAACTAATCATGTTGGTTAGTATATATATTCCTCTATTTACATAAAACTACATGAGAATGTATATAATTAAGTAGATAAAATAAAAAACTAAGTTATAAGCATCACTTGGGCATGCTATTTTGCCCAAGATCATCCACCCTACACTTAGCAAAGCCCTTTTCGTCCTCGAACAACCCTTTTACATCTCATGAATATGGATAATCACACATAACTAATTTAACAAAATAATTCAAGCAACAAATATAATGATTATTTAAGATAACAAGTTAAAAATAGAGTATGCATGATTTAATCATTAAAATGATATATAACTATGTTAAGACTTCCTAACATCAAGAATCGACTTTAATCTTAGCAACTCATGCAAATCAACCGATCAACAAATCCGACATTAATGTTATCTCTCATTAAACATGTGCCCTCACAACAAGAGAGTTACCCATTTTTACTCACAAATTCTCAAATCACAACCGCATGGGTATATGAATAAAATACGCTTCTCTCAAAGAATTCACATGCATCATGTAGTGAACTATAAGCTTGCCCTTAGTGTTTTACTCCACTAATTTAAGGATGTATGAACGTAAGATCAAGTAGGACTTGATGGGTTGGAAATGTAACTAAGGAGGGGTAGGTAATATTATGGATAATAGTGGCCATCTTCCTCAAGCGCTTCTAATAACTTCAACCTTCATTAAGGACATCTATTTTCTTACTTCCTCCTCATTCTTTTCACTCTTGAATTTTCTCTTCTTGTTCCCATTTCTTTAAGCACACTCAGCTTATTAGTAATGGGTACTTAAGCAACTTTTTTCATTCATTTATTTACTCCCCTACTTAATAATCAAGAATTTTCAAACAAGTGCACTCGACCTTTCACTTTTACAATCGGCTACTTTTCCTTCTTTTTCATGCTTCTCACTCCTTCACTCTTTCGCATTTTTCACTTGAGCGCATTTAGGAGTTTTGATCAAATTCAAGGCTTATGAAATATAAAGGATTAAGCTTATATTGTAGCTATCAAAGAATAGGCTTAAGGCTCAATGGGGCTCACTAGGATTCAACATTCAAGGTAGGTACAAAGTGGAGGGATAAAGTTTAGGTTCATTCAAAGAAATGCCTAAATCATCTCCTACAATCCATATCCTTCATTTTGTTTTATATACACACCAAGAAAGTTCTAGACATTCCATAATAGCACGGAATATTCTAAAACTTACACTCACAAAGCACATGCTTACTTCAAGACACATTCAGATTTTACTCCGCCTAATCACAAGAATTCGTAATTGTCAATCATAATTTAGTAAACTCAAGAGCCTAGTGTCTCAAACAAAGTTATACACTTCTTACATGCTTCAACACTAACTACTTGTACCTTACAATCATGTATAGCACATAACAAGAACATCAAGCCATCAATTAGTTAGGTTCAAAACCAAAACCTATTGACTAATTTTTTCTCAAGACTTGTCATCCATCCATCGTCAGAAATAGTCTTTAACTATGACTAAAAAATTATATACAGACAAAGAAAAGTTTTATTCTTCGGTTCAAAGACCCCCGTTTAAAAAGGAACGCAAAAAAACCAACGGTGATGAAGTCATGCTTTAATTCAAAATTTTGTTCCAATATTTCTCCCAAGCACTAATTCACTCAAAAATTCAAGCAATAAAAAAAAAAAATTTAATTTTTGTCACCCCACACTTGAATCATGCTATGTCCCCAAAGCATCTAATTAAAATTCAAAAGGATGAGAAGCCTCCCGAGGCCTCTAGGCCTAGCTAATAGCATTACGCTGCTTTTCTTCAAATTTTGCGCAAGTGGGTGTTTGAATCTTACTCTCTTTTCTCTTCCACATGCTTGCCAGCTTCGGCCCCCCACTGTACTGTAATTCCTCCATCTTCGTGCTCTAACTTTTTAAACCAAACAGCACAAATTGAGAATAAACAAAAACATAAAACCAAAATCACAAATTGTACCTTCTACATTCTTTGGGTTGTCTCCCAAGCAGTGCTTTATTTTACGTCGCGGCACGACGTGGACCGTCCTTAGACATCCTCATACCCGGGGTTCCCTTTCAAGAACCATCTTCCTTTTCTTTTTGATTTGAAATGCCTCTCCACTCGCTCCTTCCTTCCTCCAACTTCTTCACACTGAAGCCCTTATCGACTGCCGAACACTTATCCTTACTTCGGCCGTGGGACCTGGTGGAATCACCAATCATACTTATCTTCCGACAACACACTATCCTTACAAAGGTTTCTATAGTGTGTTGGGTGGGTTAATCTCGTGGTATACTGTGGAAGAGCCTTCATCCGACCCTCATTTCGTGGTCCCCGCTTTTAAGTGAATTACCGCTTCTCCTGGTGGCCAAGAATGGCCGTACAAAGATTAAGGGTACTGGTCATCAACATGAAAATATAAGATAATAAAATCAGCATGTATAAGTAAACTTAACCACTTTAATGAGAAGGTCCTCTATGATTCCATCCTATGGCTACTTCGCGATATAATCCGCCAGAAGAAGATCAATCTTCATGGGCCGCGGTTTTCCCAACCCCGTGGTGTTAAATAAAGATTGAGGCATTAGATTAATCAGTTTCCAAATCACATAGGGCCCGGATCACTTCATCTTTACCACCAGAGGAGGGTAAACTCCCCGGGTCTTTGAGCTTCTTAGGAATCTTTCTCAACACCATGTGACCGCACTCCTCCGCCGGCTACCGTTTTGGACATCCACCAATATGACTTTGTTCGCTATCACATCTTTCAAGTATTTAGCATACTTGGGCATTCCCTCGCAAAAACATCAATAAGAGGAAAATTTATGTGTAGTTCTTCGAAAAGTGTCAAAGAACTTTTTGAAGATTCCTCCTCCTTGCTCTTTCACCTTTGAGGAATGGTGATGGTGTTCTCTCGTGGCCGGGCTGGGCAGCTAGCATTGTGCATTTTGTTGCACAGTGTTCGGTGCTATGGTAACTACACGCAAGTGCACATGGTCGAACAAGTAGTAAAGTGGCTTAATTAAAGCCAAGTATCGATCCTGCCGTGACTGAACTATGGTACTAATTAACTCAAGCTAGTGAACTATACCTTTAAGAATGCAAACACAATCAAATAAATAATATTTTGAGAGTTTGAGTTTACTAATTAACAAGAATCAAGGCAAAATTATAAAGTGAGTCTCGAACAATAGTAACAGAAAAGCCTGAGGTTAAAATGAACATGCATGGAATTAATTTATCAATACAATCTTGGCTAATCTTTCCTTCGATTGCTAGTCAAGAATTATAGCCTATGGATTGGAACTTTCGACTCCTATCCACTTTAAGAATCATGAACCTTAATCTACATTTCGTGATAAAAGAATTTCATGTTCTAGCCATACATTCCCGATTCCTTAATTTACTAATAAGACTTTCGTATATATTTCTATTCTAATGTGTAAATCAATTCTCAATTTTCTAAACTAAGAAGAGATCATATCCTACCAATTCACATCTTTCCAATTTCTTTCCTTTTCAAAAACAAAATTGGATTTTTTAGATATATATTATCATTGGCCAAACATTAATGCAGTAAGAACAAGAATTGATAGAACAACCATTGAAGAAAAGATGAAAACTAAAATGATCAACAATTACATTCCACTACAATTGTACTTAACCTCAGCAAGAAGTGAATTTAGCCACTCATTTGTGGATTAGACATCATCAAATAAGAAGAAATCATTCAAACAATTGAGATAAAAGAGAAAGAGATAGAGAAGAACCTTAGAATTTTCGTCCCTCAATTGCCTGTAACCCACGTTCTTGCTCAACCAAGTCGAATGTTTAAAATAAAATCTAAGCTTGCTATTTATACTATTGAGAATTTTTCCCGAATAATAAGCAACGTGGCACGGAGTGTATCGCGAGCACTCCCTCCGTGTCAGTATCGCGACCCTCCTCGAATTCGGCTCGCCGTGCCACTTACTTGCATCACGGAGCCAAAGCCAATCCTGCTGCCCTGCTATCGCGCACCTTCTACCGAAAATTGATGTCTCCACGTAATTGTACTCAACGTGACACGGAGGGCACGCGGAGCGTGGCCTCCATGTCACGGAGGTAACGCGAACCTTCCCCGGAAATTTCCAAAATTAAATCACCCGAGTGCGTAATGCCTCCGCGATGGCAAATAGTGATACCTGGCTCCATCAAGGAGCCCTTATTTTTGCTGCTCTTCCTTGTCCTTTTCCACTCCTTGTTCCCAAGTCCATTCCTGATTTTTACCAACATGTATCTTAGCTTCCCAAAATTCCATTTTACCTACAAAACAACACTAATCATGCTGGTTAGTATAAATTCAATGCTAAACTAAAAATCACATGAGAATATACACATAATGATAGATAAACAAGTCGAAATGAAGCATTTGAGTATCACTTGGGCATGAAATTCTTCCCAAGATCACTTACCCCACACTTAAAACCTTGTTCATCCTCGAACAATGCTCTCACATCTCATGCAATTGACACCCACCCATGAACACGATTTCGCTCTCTCTCCCAAAGAATTCACATGCATCATGTCATGAACCTTAGGCTTGCCTCAAAGGTATTACTCCACTAATATAAGGACGCGTGATGTAAGATCACGTAGGACTTAACGGATTGTAATGTAAGCTAAGGAACTAGTGAATACGAGGCTAACCAATAATAGCAACTAGCTTCCTTAAGCGCTTTTGAATACATCCCACCATCTTTATGGGCATTGTTTCTTCCTCATCCTCTCATTCTGACGATTGTTTCTTTGTTTTTGTTCCCTTTCTTTAAGCACACTAAGCTTACTAACAAAGATTAGTTATACATCTTTATTTTATTTAATTTCAAGAAGTGCACCTTGACCTTTTCTTTACTTTCACCACTTGCGCTTTTCCGCTTGGCCAATTCTCACTCCTTTACACTGTGGGTCTTTTTTTTCTTGAGCGCTTAAGAGTTTTGGATCAAATACACGGCTAATGAAAAGAAGGGATTAAGCTCGCTTGAAGAAAGAAAAATAGGCTAAAGGCTCAATGGGGCTAACTAGGATGTACATTCAAGGTAGCAAGGATATTGGAGAAACTTTCGCTTAATCAAAAATGCCTACATCCTTTTTCCTACAATACACATCCTTCATTTCGTTTAGTACACACACTGCATAAAGTTCTATGTACTTCACAATAGCATGGAATAATCAAAACCTCACTCACACTCATTGCACATGCCTAACTCAAGACATATTCACATACTCTTCAATCAGTCTAATTACAAGAATTCACCATTAAGCCTCGATCACACCGACCGCACTCTATGGCCTAGGTATCTCAACATGTTTACACATTTGCATGCTTTCATACGTAATCACCTTTTTGCATCATTATATCATGTACAACACGTAATAATAATTCCGAACCATGAAGTAGCGACACGTTTGAGACACAAACAAAAGATAGAAAAGAAAGAAAACTACTCCTATCGACTTCATTTCCCTTAAAACTATTGCCATCCATCCATCATAGGGAATCTGTCACTATCTACGACTTCGGTTCAATGGGACTATTATCGGTAAAAGCAATCAAAACAAAAGTCGAGAAACTCAACATAAAAGAAATTCAACAAAAATTTTAAAATTTTGAAATTTTGATAGAAAATAAAAATATTTACACAACAACCAACCAACAAGAGCTCAAGACAAGACACAACAACCTAACATTCATTACAACACCAACTTTAATTACTGCATACACACCACACAGTCACGTGGTCATAATTTTTTCAAAAGCACAACACACAACATAAACATAAAACAAAAAACGTAACACCGGCACCTAACTAATCCCCACCCCCATGATTTCTAAACCCTAACACCGTCTCGTGTTCACATAATTTTGCCATCACAAAGGTAGGTGGTGAAACTCGATCAATTGAAGTATCTAACTTCTTCAATGTGCCGTTGCCTCGGCCTCCCATATCGCACGCCCTCTACCGTCCTCGTCTTAATCAAACATCTCGAGTCTCACGGCGTGTCTCCTCATCGGTGGGGACATCATCATCTATAGGCTCCACAAATGCTGGCCCCACTGCAGAGTTCATGGGCATTCTCGCCGAAGGGGTACCTAAGCCGAGCCGCAAAGTTTCACCTCTCGTTGCGCTCCCGTCAATGCGCAATCAGAGATCTCGCATCCCATACATGCGGCCATACTAATCATCCCGAGCATGTCGCTCGCTAGTGTGAGAACCGCTCAAGTGAGTAGTGTCGTGCCTTGGGTTTTGTGACATCCAAGGCACGCTCAATCTGTGGATGTAATCCAGTGGCCTCCTCCTCGAGCACACACCCTCATAAACATGGTAAGCACCGAACCCGTATCCGTGCCCCCGATGTAGTCGGGTTTCTTCATGGCGGAGATGATCACCGCCCCAATATTTTATCTTCACTTTCATCGTGGCATACACCAAACACACTCGATCCCGGTGACATCTGGCCATGTGCACCCTCGGATCAGGCATGAACACACACAATTTTCAGCCAAATCGTCTTCCTGCTCAATGTAGAGTAGGGCAATGTTTGATGGTATCCCCTCTCCTTATGCCTACCTTACCGTGCCGTCGAACGGCCCACATAGAGTGCTGCTCATGTCCGCATATGGTGCGCCTGTGTCCCCGCCCTGGGTGATAGCATTCAGTGATGGGGCTCAAAAGTGACAAACCGCCCCCGATTTTTGATGATGTGAATCATGAGGGTCGGGTTCCAGCTTGGCATAAAACTCTGACGATGGAGATTGCACTCCTTGGCTCTTCGAAGATGAAGTTCAGCCCAAACGTGTCAACTGTGTACGACCAAGTGTGAATTCCTCAGCAAGGGCTCCCTTGCTATTTGCTCCTCCGGAAGTATTTGGTTTTTGTGTTGTGCATACTCACTTTTTCCCTTTTTATCACCACCCATTGGGTTCCGTATTGTCGCGTTGGCTCCTCGCAGAACCGCCGGTGCCGGGCCAGCGTTGCTCCTAATCCGACTTTCGCCGGCTCCGGGCGTGGATGCGCCTTTCCCTTATCTTGTCTTCTCCCCGACATTGTTCCGCACATTTAACATACAACTCTAATTTATTCAAGTTATAATTAGCTACAACTATGGGTGGTATAATTGTATCACCCCACACTTAGTTTTTAGCCGCAATCAAAACAATTTGACAAGACATTCATGATTTTCCAATTCTTAACATTCAACATGCTTAGTGCCTTCATATAAGTTGATGGGACAATTACTATGGTACTCATCGTACTTCGTACAACGTATAAAAATATCGCCATCGATTCCATTACATCATCATAGCACCTAGCCAAATTTTTGTTCTCAATAACTCTATGCAATCCACCACCCTCATTTTCCCCAAATCCTCGTCTACTTAGCATATTCAACATTAATCACAACATAATTCACTTCAACTAACATGCACAACCCAATTTTTCACATTTCAAACAAATTTATTCTTCTTCATATTCAATCTTCAACCCTAGCTATCAATTTCGCAAAAATTCAATAAAACATGCAATCATCGAGTTCATATACTCACAACTATACTATGAACTTCAATCAATCATATAATCCTAAATGAATTCAAGCTTAATTCTCACTTAGGGCAAGGTTGAATCGCTACACATGTTCAAGAATCACAATTTAAGCAAAATGAGGTAGAGTTCAAGAACATACCTTTAACTTGATGAAATTGAAGAAAACTTGAAGAAAATTAATGCCTAGGTCCCCGTGTCACGTTGGGGGAGACGGGGACGGGGGTGTTGGTCACGGAGGGAGTGAAGAAATAGGAAGAAAATGAGGGGAATTGGGGTTTTAAAGTGATATTTCACGCGGGTTACCCGGCACCCGGTGTGACCCGACGCGAAATGACACTAAACGTGTCACGGGAGTGCAACGCGGAGCACGCTCCGTGACACGGAAAGCCATCGCACTAAAGCTGTTCTCGATTATAAATAAAACTGAACACTTTCAACGTGTCACGAGGGTAATGCGGAGCACCTCCTGACACGGAGCCATCGGGTAGGCTCACCGTAATGTGCCAATTTTTATTTTTCTCACCAATTTTTTCCCCTTTGATCTTCTTTTGCATTTTTGTGCCCTCCGTTCCACCAAAATCATTTCACCACAAGAAATTGGTTAGAATTTAAAGTTTCAACACAAATATATATAATTTTTATTTAGAAAATTTAAAAACATAATTTTTTGTTTTTTTTAATATTTCTACTCATCTATTACAACAATTTCACGGGTTGCCTCCCCGTGGGCAAAGACTGGTTTACCGCCGTGGCTCGACGTCATGCACCTTCAATCATCCTCTAGAGTGATGGACGCCTTTCTTGAATAACGCCCTCACCCCAATAACTTTACACCGCTGCCCATTTACTAAAATTGTTGCACTTCTATCTTCTTGTCACAACTCCACTGCCCCGTAAGTGGGCGGGGTTATTCTCACCACCAAACGCCCGACCATTTGGACTGCACTCTCGGAAATGCCTCAATCTTGAATTCGAATAGCAATACTTTCGCCCGACTAAAGATCCGATGTACCATATGCTTATCGTGCCACCTCTTGTTTTCTTTGTAGCACTTGGCACTTTCATAAGCATGCCAACGAAACTCCACGAGTTCGCCGAGTTGCATCACCCCTTCCCCGCTAGCTCTAGATCCATGTTCACTCCTCACGCCCGTAAAGCTTGGTGTTCTAGCTCCACAGCAGATGACACGCCTTTCCATAGACCAACTGCACGAGAAGTCCCACTGGTTTCTTGTAATGCAGTTCTATAAGCCCACAACGCATCGTCGAAGCTTCTTGTTGACCAATCACTACGCTTTGCATTCACCGTTTCGTAGAATCTCGCTACTTCTCTCGCTCGACACCTCCACTTGCCCATTAGTTTAGGATGATATGTTGTTTCTACCTTGTGGCGCACCCCCATACTTAGCTAGCAAATTTTTGAAACTTGCATTTACAAAAATGAGCCCCTCCATTACCGGGAGCAATGGCTCGGGGTGTCCCGAACTCCGGTGAAAATGTGCTTTTTCACAAATTTTGTTACCACCTTATTGTCATTTCTGGGACAAGTCGCTGTTTTCAACCCACTTTGATACATAATCAACGGACACCAAGATGTAATGATTACCAAATGACGGTGGGAACGGGCCCATGAAATCTATACCCCATACATCAAAGACTTCCACTTCTAATATCTACTGCAAGCCGTATCTCCTACCTTCTACCAATTTTGCCCGTCCTTTGACATCTATCACACATTTTTACGTATGCCATAGAGTTCCCTAAATGTTGTAGGCCAAAAGAAACCCGACTGCAGCACCTGTGCGCCGTCCGCTCGCCCTCCGTGGTGCCCTCCATACAATGAAGAGTGACAACCTCAACACTTCGCGATCCGGCTCTCCGCCGACTCGGGCCTATAGCCACCGTGTAAAACTTCGCCTAACTAGAATACTATATCTCATAGGGGAACCTATGCGGCCGACAAGGCCACCATGCCGTCTTAGTCATCTCGAAACTCAACATAGAGAATACTGGACAACTACGTGACCGGCAAGGTCACCACTACAATCATACTATGGACCCACACGCCAAATATAATCAAGAATGCTAAACAACCGAACAAAGGCACTACTTCTCACACGATCGACACAACTAACCACAGAAGATGAATAAATACAATCCGCAAGCCTCTATGAGTACTCATATAATGGTCGGGACAGGCCCCGGCCTACCCATACTATACAATAAAAGAAAATGAACTACACCTCTCAATATCAAGCTCGGGATGACAGAGCCGATGACTCTATTGGATCGGGTCGGAATCACAAGGATTCTCTCCTTGTCTATGAGTACCTGGCAGTGGTAATGCAAGCCGCTCTCATCCTGCCACAAGACTAATTTGCACGAGTATGCAAAGCAACTGGACCCGAATACAAATAACATAACTAGCAATTTCGAATAGCAAGGAGATAACCGAATCGTAAGAACCGATATGAACCGAATCGTGCTTTTCTATGTTGTGATAGGGCGTAAGCGTACCAGACGCGGCCTCGCCGTCTACACCAAGTATATAGCACATAAATACATATATATAGCAAGCAAGAGCCAATACTAACTCTATAAGCCTAAGGCTAAGCAAGAAAACAATCTATATACCTACCCGGGTCAAACCACCAAAAATAAGTCACCCACTCATCTCGCTAACTACGAGCACCTCTCGCCGCTCGGGTCTCCGACTCGCCATAGCTTCCGATAAATAACCGTGTCTCGAGTTCGAAGCACTCCTATAATCGTATCTGTAACCGTGAATCGACCCGACCGTTTCGGGCGCTGCGCACAACAAAGGCTATCCGTACTATAATGTTGATCACCCGATATGGGGAAAGCTTCATCCCATCTTCGTCCAAATCGATGGCATGCCACTTCCTTGGAGTGACGTGAACCTACCCGTTCAGTGGGCGACACGCTTACCAACCTGTGGCGGCGACGCTCAAAAGGGAGCCCTCACGATACAACCAAGTCTCAACAATCAATAAGCACATAAATAGCAAGCATGTTTAACTGAAAATACTATCCGAATTCCGATTTCTTATTCGATCTCTTCGTGTTATACCGATTCTCATACGTTTATACTCAATCTGTGATCTTATCTAGCTGCATGGCTAAACTGCATCCGTGATACTATCTCACACCAATGGCTAATTCGTGAGCTGCTGTCATTTGTCTATATGGCTAACCAGAGCCAGATACTATCCGTCTATCTCGATTTTTCTTTACTAACTTTTATTCAATATCTGGTCATATTATTCTTAAAACATGCTTCGTTAATCACATATCAAGCTATACCGAGCCTGGAATGCTAACTTCTGCCATTTGGCGATGCTTTACTAACTTTCTGATCGAAATGCATATAACTACGCAAACCAAATTTAATGAACTTGCACAATACTCAATATTCAACTCAAAATTTACTACTGAGTTTACCGTGCTATACAAGGCTAAAACTTCTAACTTAAACTACTTTACATACCTTAACCTCTAAGTTATCCTATTACCTGACGAAACTCGGTCAAGCATCTACTATTTCTCCCAACTACATTAACATATATGTCAATTAGAACTAAATACACCAATATTCCGAATGAAAACGTCACTTTCGATATATTTGATAGCCCAAACTTAGGCTTATCGAAAGACGGTCAAAAACTTGGCAAGGTTATTTCGAAAGTCCGTGAAGGGAGAAATACTCAACTTTAAGGCTAGGAGCACATTGACACTAATTTGGGGCAATTCCACCTACCTTAGTCCGGTAGCACAACGATTTACCGGCCGACCCTCGCGAAACTAAATCCGTAGGAATGCTCCTCGCCGCTAAATACCTCGGTATTCGAGGTTAATTTGGATTTGTACTACGTTTGACGGCAGAATCGGTTTATAATTTATAAGAACTTTCGCACCCTCTCTGCTTTCTCTCACGCTCGAAATTATCTCGACACAATGAAACTGAAGTTAGCTTTATATACTTAAGTTCGACAAGGCCAACGTGTCACGGAGCCAACGCGAGGTTCTCTCGTGGACACGTTGCCATCGCGGAGGGGTCGCCCGCTCCTTCCGCGATGGTTCGACGGTGTTTCGCCTGCCGCTCTTTTCCGGCCTTTTTTAGCATGTATGGCTTTCAAATACGCTTAACCAACACGCGAATAGGCCATCGATGTATCAGAATTTTACGGGGTGTAATACGTGACTCAACACGGTACTGATTAACTCAAGCGTTAGTGAACTATACCTTTAAGAATGTAGACAACCAAATAAACAATATTTTGAGAGTTTGAGTTTACTAATTAATAAGAATATAAGGCAAAAATTATAAAGTGAGTTCGAACAATAGTAATTAGCAAGTTGAGGTTAAAACGAACATGCAGGAATTTAATTTATCAATACAATTCGCTAATCTTTCCTTCGGGTTGCAGCAGTCAAGAATTATTGCCTATGGATTCCGAACTGACTCCTATCCAATTTAAGAATCATGAACCTTAATCTACATTTATGTGATAAAAGAATTTCATGTTCTAGCCATACATTCCCGATTCCTTAATTGACTACTAAGACTTTCGTATATATTTCTATTCTCGAATGTAAATCAATTCTCAATTTTCTAAACAAAGAAGAGATCATATCCTACCACCAAATCTTCACTTTTTCCTTTTCAAAATCAAAATTGATTTTTTAGATACATTAACATTGGCAAAATATTTATGCATAAGAACAAGAATTGATAAAACAATCCGCTGAAGAAAAGATGAAAAATCAAATGATCAACAATTACATTCCACTACAATTTTTCATAACCAAGAAGAAGTGAATTTAGCCACCATCAGGATTAGACATCATCAAATAAGTAAAATCATACAAACAATTGAGAAAAGAGGAGAAAGAGATAGAGAAGAACCTTAGAATTTTCGTCCCCTCAACTCCGCCCAGAACTCCACGTTCTTGCTCAACCAAGTTATAATGTTTAAAATAAAACCTAAGTTTGTTATTTATACTATTGAGAATTTTTCCCAAAAATAACAAGCAACGTGGCACGGAGTGTATCGTGGAGCACTCTCCGTGCCACGGGGGTATCGCGAACCCTCTCGAATTTGGGCTCGAAGAATCTCACCTCGCCGTGCCACTGGCCAGTATCGGGCGGAAAGGAAGCTAACGCAAGTTACTGCGATAGACGCGCATCTTCACCGGAAATGATAAGCCTGTGTAATTGTACTAACGCGACATGGAGGGCACGTGAGGGCATCGCGGAGCGTGGCCTCCGTGTCACTTTGAGGTAACGCGAACCTTCCCTGGAAATTGCTGTAATTAAATCACCCGGTGCGTAATTGCCTCCCATGGCAGCATGACACGCTCCATCGCGGAGGAGCCCTTATTTTTGTCGTTTCCTTCCTTTTTGTCCTTCCACCTTTGTTCCCAAGTCCATTCCCGATTTTTACTAACATGTATCTTAGCTTCCTGCAAAAATTACATTTTACCTCGCAAAACATCTAATCTATGTTGGTTAGTATAAATTACATTTAACTAAAATCACATGAGAATGTGCACATAATGATAGATAAACAAGTCGAAATGAAGCATTTGAGTATCACTTGGGCATGCAATTCTCGCCCAAGATCACACAAAGACTCTTTTATTTTTCCCTGCCGCTGGGATGGTCCCGGGTCGGAATTTCAACTCCGATTGCACCTTCTATTTTTCTCTCTTTGTAATGCACGCCTAATTGTTTGCCTCCTCGACCGATGGCACACTGACGCAAGGACCAGGACACCGGGTGTCCTTCCCGCGGTCTCATGTTTTGAGCAGCCTTTTAATCTGACTCCATCTCGCTTTTATAGACAAGTGTGGCCAATTATTTATCTCTTAAGTCTCCGATTCTGTCCGCTGATTTTCTACTAATTCAATCTAGGTCTCCATGATTTTCTCGCAACATTTCCTCAATGTTGTTGCTAAACCGGACATCATTCTCGCCTATTCTCGATACTCGCAGCAAAGGAGGTTGCCGATAACTTTGCTTTTGATTTCCACCCCAAGAAAATTTGGGTGGCTCGCCACCACCCCTGTTGTAGTTGTTTCCAAATTCTAAGTTTTCCTCTCGCACATTCCCAACAAAATTGACCGATTTCGGATTGGCTCCACAAGTTACCGTATTGTACCCATTGTTTCCGCCGCAAATTTCACACCAATCAAGCTGCCAATCAGCATTAACCTCGACTGCGTTTGGTTCATACTCGCCTTATTGAACTGAGTCATAATCTCGATGTCGGAATGAAGCTAGTTGTGCCGCTGCGCATTCATACCATCCCAACTCTATCAACCCTACTCTCTTTCCTTCCCCTCTCGATGATTCACTGTGCGGCTATGGATTTCCCGGCAATTTATTCAAACAATGTAAGCTCATCATACGTCTTCTTTAAGGCTTGCCCACCCGATGCGTATCTAGCAAAATTTTTGTATGTAGGTCTGTGACTTTCTACAAAGGTATGAGCTAACACTTCATTCGATTGCTGTGATGGGGACAGCTTTCGCGAATGACTTGAATCTCTACAGTTGGGCCAGGTCCCACCAGCCTCTCCCGCTTGAAACTTAGTATTTCACTTCTAATTTTGCGCTTTTCCCTAAGAAAGAATTTGATCAAGAACTTCTTCGCCAAATCATCCCAAGAAGTTATGGAGTTTGCCGGCTCGCCTTTCAACCACCTTTTTGCCTTTACTAACAATAAAATGGGAAGAGGGTAAGTTGGACATAACAGACAATCTGGGGATGAAAGTGTCACTAATCTCTAAAAAGTTCTCTAAGTGCCGCATAGTCCTCATGTGCCATCCTGAATTGACCGTCTACTAGGAATGTAATAACTGCACCATGTTCTTCTTCACCCAAAGTTCCCTCCGTGCTCCTGCTTACTTGATACTAGAGTTCACATCTTCGCCGCCAGGATTGCCACTACGAACCGGTCCGGCTTCCATTGCTTTCAGTGACAATTGTGCTTGTCCTTGTGCTTGTTTGTACCTTTTCTTGAAGTCGCTTCTGCCTTTTCTCAAGAGCTACTCTCCTTTGCAAATGGATTTGACGCTCAGTTCAAGAAACGGTTCCCGGGCTCTCTATTCCTAGCCGCCCGGCCGTACAACTTGTCACCTGCACAAGTCGACTATGACCAAGCCAACACTTAAGGAAATTAAAAATCACACAAAACAAATAAAAATTTACTAAACTTACCAGCCCGCAACGGCGCCAAAAAACATGTTGTGATCAAGGCGACAACGATGCAAAAACTTTTTTGAGACGCGCGGCAGCGGCCAAAACTTGTTGACGACTCTGCGCCCAAGTGCACATGCAAGCGTACGTGGCTCTACAAGTAATACAAAGGGGCCCTTTAAGAACCTGGATGTCGAACTCCACAAGGATCAACCAATTCACTAATTATCAAGTTCAAGTGTGATATTAATCTTCACAAGTGTTGATCTAGACTTTTTCAATAATAATTAACCCTAGGGTGGCCGCGTAAATACTCTAAAATCATTCAAGGTGAAACTAGAGCTAAGGCCTTATAATCATGCAACTATGCTTTGTAATGGTTTAAGTATGGATTATCAATTATTATCTCACATAATTACAATTGAAAGTTCATGTATCTTTCAGCCTCTAAACCCGATAAACTAGCCTCACAACTACATCGTTGAGCGTGATGTGCCATTCTAGCTCGGGGGCAATTCACCACGTGATGTGGTTTGCGAGGTTTATGCTCTTGATTAGGACTTTCATAAATTTCTAATCATTTAACTCAACTTAGCTTCACAACTACTTTATGAGCGGTGATGTGATAATTCTAAAGTTGGTGTCTATCTCATCCCGCTTTTAGTAACCAAGCAAGGAAAATTAGGTATAATTTCTTATCCAATCAATGCACTATATCGTAAGATACAAACTTGCTCCATACTTTCTTTTGTTCTTGCCAAGTTTACTTTCTCAAGCTTTAATCTAGGTAACGTGCTTTGCTGGCGATCAATCATAAAAACAACCATAATTAAGAACTTAAGACAAAAACAAACAATTAATACCTTAAAACCAAAAACAAATTCAAATAATCACAATCATACATTGTGGTTTAACCTGCAGAGAAGGGTTCTAGCAACTCAAGTTCATATAATTACAAGAAATCCTAATTAAAGTAATATACTATACAAGAATTGGTAGAAGAGAAGATGAAATTTAAGAACCCTAGGTGAGTTCTCCCACTTCTCCCTTCTCTCCGTTGGTAGTTTTTCATAAATATTACGTGACAAAAATGTTTTTAGGAGCTAAGGGACCTATTTATAGTAAATGTGAGGTGTATAAAAATATTCCTGGCATGAAATAGCTCCATGTCATGGAGATTATCGTGTTAATTTGCCTCCGTGACACGGAGGCATCGCGTAGGCAATACTTGAAATACAAAACGCCGCCATGGGCCCCCGCCGGCTACAGGTGAAGGGTGGCACGCTTGTGAAGCTTAGGGCCGCGATAATAATGTTTCGCAGACGCTTTTGCCGTGGGCACGCTTGCCAATGCACAGTGTGGGGCTGTTTTGCGCATCCTCCTTGCCGACGTTCGCGCTTTACTTCCGACATGCTTACACTTTACCAACTCGTGGATCAGTTCCTCAAATTCATTTTAAACCTACAAAACAAGAAATAATCATGTTGGTTAGTATATATATTCACATTTACATAAAATTACATGAGAATGTATATAATAAGTAGATAAAAAGACAAAAACTAAGTTATAAAGCATCACTTGGGCATGCTATTTTGCCCAAGATCATTCATCCTAATGAAGTCTCACACCCTAGCAATCGCCTCATTCCCATTCATGTGCACATAAGCCATTGCCTGCTGGTTAACTTGGGTTGTCATAGCTTGAGCCAACATATGGAAAGCAACCATGAACTCAACATGAGTCACCTGCTCATGCAAAGGATCAACTAAAGTCGATAATGGCCGATTGATCATTACCATTTATTCTTCCTTTTACTCAATGATGAGGCATATTTCTACAAATGCATATAGCACGAGTTAAAGGAATAGAGAGAGTTGAACTTCATCGCACAACATAGATCATAAAAGAAGAGAAATTTTCCTTAAATGTTTAGTAGCCTATTCATCATATGTGTTGCGTGCTTCACAATCTATATGAAAAAGACTCTACTTAACATGACTCTTCAAACAATCTCTAGGATACACAATTACCGTTGCTTTGATACCAAGTTTGTCACAACTCCGAGCATGGACCCTGCACTGGGCCAATAGGTTTAGAATCATGAATGGCTCCAAGATAACCTATGGAACATGTATAATGCATATCTGAGCATAAACTAAACCGTAAGGAATCATGAATATCACATAAGCATAAGACGCATATCATAAAACATAAGCATAGATAACAAGTCAACAATGCCGAAGCATCTAATACATAGCTATTTGAAAGCCTCTAATCAAATGTGATGAGCTAATGAGACAACACCCCTACCTAGCTCGCTAATTATAAAAACTGAAAGGCATAATTAAACATAAACAAAAATAAATGTCACAGATACAAGGACTCTAGCTAATATTAGACTGAATTAGAGCGCAAGTGGTGCTAACGCTTTGCTGAGTTTGATCACCCGAACCTATATGATGAAACAATATAGCATAGAAGTATGTGGTTAATACTTTGAATGTACTATATATAAAAGGTAGGTAAAACATAATAATAAAATCGTAAGATAAGACTATGAGTATAGGATAGACTTAAATCATGATTTTCGTATCATAAACCGAGTATAGTGGCTCGAGGTTTTCAAAACTAAATCAAAAGGTTGATCATGAATGAATTCATAGGTAAAACCTCGTAAAATGTATATTGAACCAAAATATCATAGTAGTAAAGTCATACGCCATTAACATAAGTATATATGAAAATCAAGGAACAATGGGAGATTCTATAACCAACACATCCCACGTGAGCATTACATAGAGCGCAGCCTTGTAACCTTTGCTGAGGTGTTTTCATACATTGCCAAGGGAATGGACCAAGGAAGCGGGATGGTTATCACTCATAGATGGCCCATTTGGGCATGGGAAATACTCTTGTGGAGGATCCTATCATGGCTACTGGGTGGGCACGTAGTCCTCAACCCGGGCGCGCCGAAACCCAAATTTTCCTGTTAAATATCGCTCCCAAAACACATTTATAGTGCTCATATCATAATCATGAACATAGGTTTTATATGAGCTAGTTTAAATCATGAAATTCATAATATTTTAACATACTTGAACTAGCTATGAAAATAATGCTAAAGATTGGTCATGATATATAGACATGAGATCAGAAATTGTACATACTTGAATAAATCGTCATAATCTCAGCCATAATATATAAGCTTGAAATTTATAAGATCATGCATAATTAAGAAAAATCATCATAAAATTGAAAACATAGATTCATGAGAGATCTTAGTATAAAGCATGTAATCAATCACAAACTTTAATTGAATCATAAGAGGATTAAAATCAGCTGCAGGTTGATGAGGATTTTTCCAAAATACCTAAACATGGCCACAAACAAAAATAAATCGCGTAACCAAAAATCAGCTGAGATTGGTCATTGATCCCTACAATGCCCTATTGTATCCCTTGTGGGTTTTCACTCTACTCCAAACTTGGTTCTCGAGCTCGCTCCAATGACCAATACAATCAAACAACACCAAAGTTATACAATCCACTTGTCGCCTTAGGCAATTTTCAAGATTTTCTCGTAAGTTGACATTATGGTGCACAACCAATGTCAAGTTTCATTCATAGGCACAAGCCATTTTGATGGTCTTCCAATGGCTCTAGTGCCATTCCCTCGGGCCGATTTCGACTACAAGTCTTGAATCTGATCTTAATGGCTCTGGCATCACACATGGGAATGGTGACCTGAGATAGGCATCAATGCCCATCACCCAACTAACTCTTGCATAAGTAGGTATCATGTTATGTTTATGGCTTCCTTTAATATGTTGGCATAGGATATGATAGCTCAGGTCAATCAATAGGTTGTGGCTCATATGAACATGGAATGGTTTTACAACGGCTGGTGGTGTGAGACTTCACCAGGATAAACCCGCTAGAGTTTTATGATTCTAAGGTGGATGAGGATCTACAAGAGTTCATCGAGGAGATCCAGATGATTACCTAGATTATGGGAGTTTGGGAGAGAGAGGCAGTAGTGGGCCTCCCTATTAGCCGAAGGAAGCTCATATTTGGTTCCAAAAGTGAAAGAAATGCAGGTAGGCGCACTTTATGTGTTGGGATGAGTTTGTCACAACGTTTAGACCTATGCTTCTTTTCCCCCGAGAGTTGAGGGAAGAAAAGGCACAAAGTTTATAAACTTTGAAGCAAGTAATGACATGATTTTTCAGGTGTATGCCTTAAAGTTCACCCAAACTTTCCAAGTATGTCAGAGATGATTGGGTTTAGTCGAGGACTCGCACGTAAATTCTTGTGTTGGGGTTACACATTCGCTGTCAGAGTGCTGACTGCCATGTTTATCAATGACATGTATACATCTCGATTGATTATATAAGCTTAGTAGATGGGAGGAGGAGTATATGAAAGAAAGGGAGAGAGAGGCCAAGAGGGCTAGGACTAGGAGCTTTGGGTATTTCACCGTAGGTCTGATGGTGGATATTGCCTATAGTCTCATCAGAGATCACCAAATTAAATATATCATCAACTAATATTCCATCCAGGCCCAGTGGTGATTAGAAAGGTAGAAAGCATCAAGCCTAGGGTCGAGTAGCATATTAGGGCGCTTACTTTCCTCAAATGCGGTGAAATGTGGTAAGAACCACCCATAAAGTTCTTTGATTGACTCGATGCTTGCTACGGGTGTGCGAATCCCCGAAACAAACTTAGGATTATCCTTCGCCTAGAAAAAGGGATAATAGAGGTTGCACTCCAAATTCATCACTTTTGCATGCCCCATTCGCCCTCCTATCTCATCGTGTGTGGGCACTTCTTCTAGTGTAGGTGGCAGGGAGCACTTTCAGAATAAGTTGTATGCACTATCATCTTGCCGTGGAGTAGGAAAGCTCACCAGATATGGTCACAAGTACATTACGAATCTTTCATCTTGATGTTTATGCATTGCTATATCTAGGAGTCACATTATCCTTTGTGATTCCCCGTGTTGCGATTAGTTTTGATTTTAGTCCTTAAACTTTAGAACCCTTCTCGTACTTACCCTATCGATGGAGTTAGTTATAGCTCGACTAGCATATAAAAATTTCCGAGGATCGTTTCTTTAGAAGGTCACCACAACCGACTAAGTGGGAGTTAGATATGACAGATTGGCGTTATTTTCAGTATGGATTGGTTGTATGCTTGCTATACTTCAATTAATTGTAGAACCCGAATGTAAGAGAGTTTTGATTCTAGGGGTGAAACTACCCTAAAAGGGAAGGGTAGTTTAGTTTGCGGCTCGTAGGTCTCTCTTTGTCTTCTACCTTAAGGTCTGGATATAATCCTTGCTGGTTTTTGTATACAACCTAGTTCGAGTTAAAAGATTCTAAGTTCCGAGACCTCAACTCTCTAGTCCATTCTCGTTGTAAGTGAGTATGCACGTAGCTCTGCATGATCCGCCAAGAGGCCCTCCTGAGCAGGGATTGACTTTGGTATTGACCTTCTCCCTAATACGCAACCCATATCCACTTATAGAATGGCTCTTGTCGTGCTAAAGTAAGCTTGAAGGAACAACTAAAACATCTCCTAGATAAGGGATTCATTAGGCATAGTAAGTCCGTGGGGTGCCCAAATTCTTTTGTCGAAGAAAGATGGTTCTCTTTATGATGTGCATCTATTATCAAGTAATTGAACAAACTCACAACCAAGAATAAATATTGCTTCCCTATGAATGATGACTTTTGGCCGCCTTTCATGGTGCTAAGTGTTTTACAAAGATAAACCTCACATTTGGCTATCACCAACTCAAGGTTAAGGAGTGTGACATTCCAAAGACAATCAGACTCCGCATAGCCACTATGAGTTTGTAGTTATGTTCTTGGATCAACAAATGCTCCTAAATTTTATGGATTTGATGAACAGTATGTTCAAGCAATATTTGGATATGTTCGCTATTGTGTTCATAAATGATAACCTCATATACTCGGAGTGAGAGGAGCATGCTACTCATTTAAGGATTATGTCGTAGATTCTTAAAGATCATCAATTGTTTGCTAATTCAAGAAGTGGAGTTTTTGCTTGAACTCAAAGGGCTTTTTGGATCATGTTGTGTCTAGTGAGAGTGTGCGCTTAGACTTCGAAGATTGAGGCGGTGAAGAATTACTCCTATACATACAACCCGCTAACATTAGGAGCTTTTGGGTAATGGGCTACTACAAGAGATTCATAGAGGGATTTGCATCCATTGCAATACCTTTTACTAAGTTGGATCTGAAGAAGGTCAAATTTCAATGGTCTGATGCTTGTGAGAAGAGCTTCCAAGAGTTAAAGACTCAACTCACTTTAGCCCTAGTTTTGACCATGCCGTAGGGCATAGAGGTTTTTGTCGTATATTGTGATGCTTCTCGATTGGCCTTGGATGTGTAGTTGATGCAAAGCATACAAAGGTCATTACTTGTTCTTTTAGGCAACTTAAAACTAATGAGAAGAATTACCGACGCATGACCTTGAACTAGCAAAATAGTTGTGTTTTTCTTGCATATTTGAAGGCACAATTTTTATGGGGTACTGTTGATGTGTTCTCGACTACAAGACCCTCGCATGTGTTCACTTAGGAAGATCTCGAATTTGCAACAAAAGAGATAGCTAGAGCTTCGTGGACTATGACATGAGTGTCCTTTATCATCCTAGCAAGGCCAATGTAGTAGAAGATGCTCTTAGTAGGCTGTCCATGGATATTATTGATGTGTCGTGATATTACGACACTTTTGACGCTTAAAACCGTGAAATTGCGTGCACATTCTAGGTATGTTTATATAGGTATAAGATATTTTGTGCTTGCTAAAAAAGTAAGGGGAAAACAGGTCCGGAAGTGATTTTGGTCGAATTAATGCCGAAAAACAACCGAAAGGTGATTTCTAGGCACTTAACGAGTCGCTGGGCATGTGGGAGGCACAACCCGTCACTGTAGGCGTGGCAAAAAGATGGAGTTTTGAAGAGGTGAAACAAAGGCATTTGACGATTTGGAGGAATGACTCATTACACTTGGTAACGAGTCATGAGGTCAACCATTAGGTATCAAGAGAAAAATTCAACCTATCCAAAGTGAAGATGACGAGGAGATTATCACGAGTCGCCACCGAAGGAACGACTCATTGGTAGGCCACCGGAGCTATCCGCAGGTGCACGGAATTTCGAGAAAGTAGATCATATGGGACGTAACGACTCGTGCTAAGGCATGATGAGTCGTTAGTGACCCATGTGCCCGGTTAAGTTGTTGGGGATGATTGATTTAAAGCAAAGAACGTACTTGTCATAAGGCCTAATGATCCGTCACATGGCCCGTTACCGCGACTGCTTCATATTTATTTAGGAAAAGGATTTCTTTGTATTATAAATACTCTAGTTTTAGGTTTATTTTAAAGAGATAGGGCGAGAACGTTTAGAAGCCGATTTTTGGGAGAATCTTGAGCGATATTCTTGAGAAAGTTTTCAAGATACGAAAGCTACATTGGAATTTTTATTCAATCTACTTGGTTT
This sequence comes from Datura stramonium, assembly GCA_018107945.1. Taxonomy (NCBI): domain Eukaryota; kingdom Viridiplantae; phylum Streptophyta; class Magnoliopsida; order Solanales; family Solanaceae; genus Datura; species Datura stramonium. Next base: position 212,439 of record JACEIK010000367.1, on the reverse strand, counting down.
TTATTCTACAAAACTTTGTAAGTTGCAATTATGACTTCTTCTATATAATACAAACATGAGTAGCTAAAACCCATAAACTAGGTTTGTGGGAACCAAGATGAATTAACACACATAGGTAAAATACGTAGTGATTTTGAACGGAGTTTATGCATGTATTGCTTCTTCCTTACGTTTAATTTTATTTTTGGGCGATTGCAAATGTTAGACTTGCCTTATTCTTACCTACTTGACCAAGGAGGTAAAGAATGGAAAAGGGATTAACAATCGAGATTTGGAGGCTACCAACCTCATCTAATAGCTTGAACTTCTGTCCAAGGAATAGCTAATCTTATATTAAGGGTAAGGGTCAACTAAGTACACCCATAGTTATTAGACCAAATTAAGTGCAAGTGATGAAAATCACCTAGATTGGGGACCAACCATTTAGGGGAACCTAACTTACCAATATTGCATGTTAAACACCGGAAAAGATCACTAGTATATAATCCTTGTGGTTAGGAAATCTTGGAACACAACTTCAGTCTATCGTGAAATTGAATACAAACCCAATTTGATACAAGCATTCATTAGTTTCACTTTTGTTATTATTCCATATTTTCCCTTCGGAAATAAGTCAAAATATTGATAGTTATTCGCATTAACCTAAGTTCTGACCATATCTACTGTTGGATCGACCAACCTCTAGTTGAGTTCTTTATTGACAACGCCCGTCATACTTCCGAAAGAGGTGTGGCTTGAGCGTTATCAAAATAACAAGCAATGTGGAATAGATAAGGATTTGTTAATTGTGTTAACTTTACTTATTGGTTCTTGTTTCCTTTTTATTTTTTTCTTTTGTTTCTCGCTTGCATTTAATAGTCTAGCCATGGAGGAATATTTGTTTCTTGATGACTTATGTACCTCGCTCCGATGGGCAATGAGGCCGAGGAGATCTATGGGAGTGAGGAGATTTTACATGCACTTGCCGATGGGGTCATATTCCTACGCTCCAAAGAAGATCGATCTTGATTTAAAAAAATAGGGTGACCCCACCACCAAGCCATCTATTCAGAACCTCCAATGTTGGGAGTTCAAAGCACTTCCATTTCTTACAATATGTATTTTAGGAGCCAGAACACTTTACCTATTGTTGCAGCGACTTGGAGGAATGGCAAGTGGAGGCTTAGGTCTCTATCTTGAAGAGATACAAAAAGGCTATTGGGTGGACCATTGCAGATATTATTTGAATCCCAAATTCGAGATTTGCTATCATGGGACCAACTAGAACCAGACAGCATTCCAAATATTGAACATCGCAGAGGGTTGAATTTACCTATGCAAGAGGTGGTCAAGAAGGAAATCATAAAGTGGTTGGATGCAGTGTGGTATATCCGACAGATAACAAATGGGTAATCTAAACCACAGGTGATTTCAAAAAGGGAGTGAATCATCAGGTTCAAAATGCAAACAATGAGCTAATTTAAGCACTGGCCACCAATTGGAGAGTATGCATAGATTACAGAAGCCGAGCCTGGTGGATGCGTAAAGACCACTTTTGATGCCATGGACCAAATGCTAAACACTTGCTCCAAAGGATGGTATTGTTTCCTTTGATGGTTACTTAGTGTACAATCAGATTTTTATATCCTTATGAAGAGCCAAGAGAAGACCACATTCATTTTGTCCATATGGCAGGTCATTTGCGTTTAAAAGCATGTTGTTCGATTATGCAATGCACTCCGCCAATTTTCAACGTTGCATGATGTCCATATTTTCTAACATTATGGAAGACATCATTGAATTCTTTATGGATGAAATTTCTGTGGTGGGTGACTCATTCGAGGTTTGTCTTGCCCATTTGAGCAAGGTTCTTCAAGATGTGAAGAGACAAATTTGGTGTTTAATCGGGAAAAGTGCCATTTCATGGTCAAGGAAGGAATAGTGCCGGGCCACAAGATTTCGTGCAAGGAGCGGAGGTAGACTCAGCCAAGATTGAGGTGATTACTATTCTGCCAGCTCCAATTTCTATGAAAGGTGTTCGTAGTATTTTTGGGCCATGGTGTTTCTACAAAAGCATTCATCAAGGACTTCTCCATAATTGCACATCCATTGTGTGTTTACTCAAGAAGGAGTGTGAAGTTTGTTTTTGATGAGGCATAATCTAAAAGTGTTCGAATGTCTTAAAGAGATTGACCACGACCCTTATTATCGTGGCACTCGATTGGTTTTTGCCTTTCAAGTGATGTGTGATGCCAGCGGTGTGGGACCAAGGAGCCGTGTGTTGGGCCAAAGGGGTGAAAAGATTTTTAACTAATTTATTATGCTACAAAGGCTCTAATGCAGCTTTAGAAAAATTATACCAATGATAGAACAAAGAGCCGTTGGCCGTAGTTTTTGCATTCAGCTCGCATACTTGCTCTGAATCCAAGGTGATAGCGTCACCATGTACTCATGCAACTTTGAGATATCTCGATGGAAAAAAAGGATGCCAAGCCACGGTAACATCGATGGGCGTTTTGCCGCTATAAGAGTTTGAGTTTGGAAGTAAAAGACCGAAAAAGGATCAAAATCAAAGCTGGGCGTACCACTTATCAAGATTAGAGCTCGATGCAAGACTTAAAAATGAGCATGATATAGATGACGCATTTACAGACGAGCAGGTTCTAGCGACATCCCAAGATCTCATCCTATGGTTTTTAAACTTTGCTAATTATCTCGGTGAGCGATGTTGTACTCAAAGCACTCATTTTTTCACCAGAGAGGAAAGTTTATGTTCGATGTGCGTAAATTTTTTCCGGGATGAGCCCTACTTATTCTGCATATATGCTAATGTGGTTATTCAAAGATGCGTGCCCGAAGTAGAGATGCCGAGTATATTAGAGGCCTGCCATTAATCCTATTAGAGGCCACTACGCTAGATCCGCATGCCTCATAAAATTTCACAATATGGGTAATTATTGGCCAACCATTCACCAGGATGCAAATAATTTTGCAAAGGCATGTGATGCATGTCAAACACAAGGAGGTATATCACAGAGGCACGAGCTTCCTCTTACTCCTATCCTTGTTATTGAGTTATTTGATGTATGGGGAATTGATTTCTATGGGCCCATTTGTGAGCTCAAATGATGAGGTATACTTGTCGCCGTTGGAGTACATTTCAAAATGGGTGAAAGCAAATGTTTCGCTAAACAATGAAGGGAAAGTGTCATGGCGTTCTTCAAAAGGAACATATTTGTAAGATTCGGGGAACCCCGCAGACATCACAGATGGGGGTTCGTATTTCAGAATTCCAAGCTGTTTCGCTCTTTTTTATTGAAAAAATATGGGATCAAACACATGGGTGGCTCACACCTCTATCATCTCGTAGTCTAGTGAGTAGGTTGAAGTCACCAATAGAGTGATAAAGACTATTTTGGCAAAGACTGTGAATGCAAACCTGGACAGATTGAGCAAGAGAGCTAGATGATGCTTTATGGGCCTATCGACCGCCTTCAAGACTTCTATAGGTATGTATCCGTATCGCCTTGCTGGCGGTGTGCCATGTCATCTCCCTACGAATTCTGAGCATAAAGCTATGTGGGCACTCAAGAAATTGAACTGATTGGAAAGAAGCTTAAAATGAGGCTTGGATCAGCTTGAATGAGTTAGATGAATTTCATTTGAAAGTCTAAAGGTTCTGAAATTTACAAGCTAAGAATGAAAATTCAACATGATCGAAAATCGAGAAAAGAGAATTCAGTCCTGCGATATGGTACTATTGTTTAATTCTAGACTTCGGTTGTTTCCTCGGAAAGTTGAAGTCTAAGTGGATAGGAACCTACCGAGTGGTTCAAGTATGCTCTCATGGTGCAACTCAAATGAAACAAGGAAGGGAAGTGGTTCAAGGTACACGATCAGCGGGTCAAAGCTATTTGGGAGAAGCTAAGAAATCAAACTCGGTAGACTCCGTGGATTTTGGAGTGAAGTATTAGTACCTAAAGTGACTTTCATCGTGCCGCGATGTTAAATTAGGCACTACATGGGAGGCAAACTCCATGGAGGTGTTTTGGTGAAGTTTGAGTAGCCAAAACACCCACGTCGTGCCGCGACGCAAATCAAGTGCTTTGGGAGGCACCCAAGTTGTAAATGTAATAAAAGTTAGTGTTAACGCTAATACGGGTGTAGGTGAATAAGATGGAAAATCTGAAGTTGGAACAAAAACTAGAACTTCGGGCTTCCGTGTAGAAAATCACGTAATGAGTAATTGCCTAACTTGACGACTCGTTTAGCCGCTCATGAAAAGAATTGCGTAAACAAGGAGCAACGGGTGACTTCATGAATTGTATCTCCAAGGAACGAGTTGTTCGCCCTTTCAAGTACACTGATCAAAGTTGAAACCTAAAGAAAAAGGGTGATCACCAACGAATCGTTGGAAACCAAACGAGTCAGTCAAGTGACCCGTCTTGAAACTATAACAAAGTAAAAGACCACACTGTGTGGAATCATTGGGATAATGCCACGAGTCATTACATGAGTCGCCGTCCCCGTAAGTTGACCTAACCCGACCTAATGAACTATAAATTGGAATAAGTTAAAAATTCAAATCAAAGAATCCCGATTTCATACTCTGCTAAAAGCTTCAAACTTCCCTCTTCTTTACATCTTCTTTCTTCACACAAACCCATCGAAAAACACCATTAAACCACCTTCACCACGGCACAACACATTCATTGAAGCACAAGCATAACTGCCATCACATTCCATCTCTCGATAAATTACATTGTAAGTGCTCTTCCCCACACTAACAAATTTCTGATTAATATTGCATTCCATCAAGAACTTGCGAAGACCTATAAATTAGTTAGTTTGAATGATTCTTTGAGTTACATTGTGTTTCTACGTGTCTTGGATGTAAATAAAACCCTAGGGAGTACAAAACATTGAGTTTCGATCATGAAATCACCTGGGTAGATATTTAAATTAAAATTTGTGTGTATGTGGAATTTTAAACTAGTAAGAAGAAGACGATTAACAGAACTTGAGCACGAGCCACATCACGAGCCGTTGGGTCACCAAATGACTCGCCATGTAGCCCGTGCTTATAGTGGGAAAAATAAAATAGCTGAGGTGTTGTACTTGACGAGTGACCTAATGACTCGTTGCCTCGGTAATTCACTCATTGGGACAAATCACAAGTACACCGGACCTATTTGAAAAATGTTCAAATTTGGGGTAACAAGTGACCTCACGAATCATTGCCAGAGTCAATGTTTGTTTAGTCACCCGTTCTACCATCGGCACTCGCTAAAATTTCTCTTTCATCTCCTTTGTGTACTAACATGGTTTCCACAGCACAATGGCTCCACGCAGGCATGCCAAGAAGGGTCCAAACCAAAAATTAGGTACCTAGCGTAATCATATAGATATCAGATGATCCATCTCTCGAAGAATCGAGTGGCTCAAGAGGAGTAAGGAGTTGTCGAAGAACAACTAGTGTGGAGGATGACCAGGATAGGGATCAACAAAGTTCAAATCGACAACCCCGGTCGATACTCCCACTCCACTAGCAAGGGATCCGCCAGCCTGCACTAACAGTGTTTAGGGCTGCCGCACTTGTTATGGAGGATCCTACACTCGGGCACACACAGAGAGAGATAAGTCATGCCCAGCGAGGAGACACGAAACAATGAGCTGACTGCACTGGGCACATCAAATGAGCAACCGAGAAATGAGAGATGGTGTGCCCACGTGATGTGGCTATATACTATCGGGATATTTCTCCAAATGACAAAGGCAATCCAAAGCTTGAGCATTTATGAGGAGCCAAGGCCGATCACCACCAGGTTGAAAGATCTTCCAGCCACAGTAGTAGCTGAAAATAAAGTCAGTGGTTGATAGAGCCTTCAAGTAGCTATAGCCCTTTCCCCGTTCGCAATTTATGCAAAGATATGCACTACTTTGGTACGTTGACACTAGGGAGGCCGATTGGAAGTATGCCTTCCTTAAATAAAGTGATGGTGCGTGAGACCTTAGTTGATATATCTCGAGGAGACAATTTCTGCAGGATGTTGTACGCTTTAATATCGGTAGCCCATATGAGACAACAGAGTTTGATCACAAGGTATCCGAGTTGCGGAAAGTCAAACGGCGAAGTTCAATAGCATGGAGTGGATACAACAAGACACTTGGCTTTCCGTATCATTGCCACAAATGGGCCATTAGTTGAATAGTTTCATGGAACTAAGCTGTTGATAAAGAAAGCCACTCAACTTTCGTGTGATAAATTTTGGTGGTCGCTGAGAGGCATAGGCCGGTACCTACAAGCAATGACAATATTCCTTTCCTACCTCGATGTAGTCACACTAGTAGTTGGTATCATGGAGGGGTACACAATGAGCTTCCATGTTCATTGTCGATGAGATTCAGGAGAGGTCTATAAATGATGGAACGATGATTCCCTTCCCATGCTGATTGATAGACTCTATTGGGAGTCTCGAGTGCCATCGCCACCGCTGATCGGGAGAGAGTGTGTGGTTCAAGATTACCAATATCGGGGTTGGATTAGAGATGATAAACACGGTATCGAGGGCGAGTACTTAGGCATCTCGTGCATTTGTTGAAGCGACCATAATAGAGGCATTTGGCGCAACAGATGCAAATTTACGCAACACACTCTTTCTTCGAAATAGTGCCGTTTCATACATAAGCAGAGAGATGGGTAGCCAGCTTGAGGCGAGGATGGCAACAGATGCCTCCCACACCTGCCGATGTTCCAAAATCATCATCTATAGTGAGTCAAAGATCCGTATTCATCGCTGCACTCTCCACGATCCACTGCGCCGCCTAGCCCATTTCACAGGTGTTTTTGGTTGACATGGATAGGCTACAGCTAAAGGTAGAAGCAAAGTTGTGCACACACGGCTCTACAAGTCAAAGTCTTGATGTAAAGGTGGGAAGCCGTGGTTGTAAAAGGTAAGAGACACCGCCCAGCTCGGCACATGAGCGATCGGACGCTTTTGAGTGAAGGGGATGCACGAGCGCCGTACGTTTACAGTACCGTGAGTTAGTCCTAATGGCACGCAGAGTTTGGAGCATTACAACTGAGGTACGGACTTGGCCGCATGGCGATACTGCTAGTATTGTCCACCGGTCCTCCCCGTGATTGATGATGAGTTTGAGGAGGAGATACCACCAATTCTTGAGCCTCTATCGATGGGAAAGTCAGGGCACATGCAAAGGGGAAGAGGCCTCGTGAGGAGGCAAGTGATGATAAGCATACATCTTCAAGCCCGTCGCAAAATGGGAGCAAGAGTGAGATGGAGCGTGTACGACCAAGAGAGGAGGATCGACTGAGAGCCGAGACCGGTGCGCGGCTCGTGGTGCAAGAACGGGCTCGAAAGGACCAACAATGCGCCGGCCATGCAATATTGAGTGATGTTGGAGGCTTATCTACACCTCCACCAACCAGCTAACACCTCAGGTCACACAAATGTATGTTTCTATTCCCTTAGTTTTTGTTCGTACATATATGCGTCAGATGACTGATGTTTTTGACGGGGGTGGGGAAGGGATACTGCATTCTATTTTGCTGAAATGGTAACTTGATGGTTTTTCTTGTCAATATCTTTTCCTGGTGTTCCATATCTAGTAGAAACCCAAGATGTCTTATGATTTATTTTGTGTTTTTGTGTTTTTTTTGTGAAATTATTTGAAAAAAAAGAAAAAACATAAAAAAAATAAAAAAAATTGTTTGATATTTTGAATTTTTGATGATTTTATACCCCAAAATTTTTTGTATATGTGTATATGAGAGTTGACAATCATGACCTTGTGAATCTTTGCAATGACATTGTGAACCGGTGGAATTTGTTTACCATCGTATGGCTGTACCCGAACTAGTGATGAGTAGAATTGATGATGTTGACCGCTATGTCTGAAGGTGAGGTTTGATAGCCGACCGTTGTGTGTGTCAACTAACTTGCCGTGATGAGCCTACAAGTGTACGGTCGTACAACTAATAAAGTGGCTCTTTTTAAGAACCGGAATGTCGAACCCACAAGGCTGTGACTACGGGGTGAAACCTTTTCAAGTGCTAATTTACTACCACTACAATAATGAAGACAAAGCAGTAAAGAAAAAGTTTTTGTATTTTTGGAACTATTTTTATAACAAAGTAAAATACATTTACATAACTTGAATCTGAACTATGAATGAGCATGCCGAGGCTAGCAAAGAACATGTAAAGAAACTAACTATCGATGTACATGATTTATCTTTTCTCCGGTTGCTAGTCGGAACTTATGCCTATGGCTTAAAACTCGTATTTAACCCACTTTAAGAATCATGGAACCTTCCACCTACATTTCGGGTGGATAAGAAGAAATTCATGTTCTAGCCAAAACCGATTTCTCCCACACATGACTACTACGACTTTCGTGTATATTTCTATCCCGAAGGTAACCAATTCCCAATTTTCCCAAACCAAGAAAAGATCATACCCTATTAATTACAACTTTCCAGCTTCTTGCCCTGAAACTCTGAGCCTTTGGATTTACATTAACATTGGCCGATATTAACGTAGTAAGAACAAGAATTAAATAGAACAAACTATGAAGAAAAGATAAAATAAAACCAAGAATTAACAATTACATTTCAAAACAATAGTTCATAACCTCGCCAGAAGAAAGAGAATTAGCCACTCATTTGTGGATTGAACATCGTTAAATGAATGGAAATCATGCAAACAATTGAAAGGAAGAAGAAAGGGATAGAGAAAACCCTAAGAATTTTCGTCCTCAAAACTGCCCGTAACCCACGTTCTTGCTCCACCAAGTCAGAATTTGTAAAAATAAACCTAAGTGTGCTATTTATAATAGTAGGAATTCTGTCCCGGAATAAGCCAAGCAACGTGTCACGGAGTGCAACGCGGGAGCATTGCCTCGTGACACGGCCTAAACGCGAGGCAATTCGGAAATCGCCCGAAAATTCGCTTCACAGCGACCTTGCCGCGTTGGTACAAGTGGGTACGCTGCCGGGCAATACAAGGTAATAAGGTTGCCCCGAGCCAATTTCTTGCCGTGGCACGTTGCCAACGCGGCAAAGGGGGCTGTCTTGGGCAGCTCGCCCGCCGTGGGCACGTTGCCGACGCGCAGTGGGCTGTTTTGGGCCTCCTCTTGTCGCCGCTTGCGTGTTTATTCCGTCTCCAAGCCTCTACTTCACCAACTCATGAATAGCTCCTCAAAATCATCAAAAACCTACAAAACAAAGTACAATCATGTTGGTTAGCACATATCTTCACTTTTATATAAAATCACATGAAAATGAATTAGATAACTTAGACAACACGATTAATTTAAGTTGTAAAGCGTATCACGGGACCTATATTTTTTCCGTGATCACAACCCCACACTTAAAGCCTTGTTCGTCCTCGAACACCCTTTTACATCTCATGTAATGAAGATTCACACATAGCTAATCTAGCAAGATAATTCAAATTACGGCTATGATGATTATTTAAGATAAGGCTAAAAATAAAGCATGCACGTTATGATCAATGAAATGAAATACAACTATGTTAAGACTTCTTAACCTCAAGAATCAACTCTCACTGGCTACAAACTCATGCAAATCAACCGACTAAGAAATCCCACAGAACTATATCCTTCCTTAAACATGTGCCCTCACGGATTGAGAGTTACCTAATTTCACACGCAAAACACATTTTATATCACAACATGTGTGGGTACATAAATAGAATTTCACTCACTCTCACAAAGAATTCACATGCACCATGTAATGACCCATAAGCTTGCCCTTAGTGCTTGTACTTCACTAATTTGAGGATGTACGAATGTAAGATCAAGTAGACTTTTTAGGTTGTAATGTACTCAGTGTAGGTAGGTACTATCGTGATCAAGAATAGTGACTATCTTCCCTAAGCGCTTTCGATACATCACACCTTCATTGTGAACTTCCCTTCCCTTACTTTACCTTTATCCTTGGTAGTTTTATTTTCTCTTGTTTCATTTCTTTTAGGGTATCTTCTTTTAGCTCATTAGTAAGGAGTTGTATAAATTATTTTTCATATTCATTTGTTTTCTTACTCCTTACTAATAATCGCCATTTTTACCCAAGTGCACCTTTGACCTTTCTCACTCTTTTTTACAACTTCACTTTTCCTTCTTTTCATTCTTCTCACTCCTTCCTCTTTCAGATTTTTCTTCTTTAAGCGCTTAGGAGCTTTGGATCAAATTCAAGGTTAATGAAATAAAAATGGTTAAGCTTATGTTGCAGTTTAATAAAGAATAGACTAAGGCTCAATGGGGCTGACTATGATTGGCTATTTCAAGGTAGGTAAAACGAGGGATAAAGATTAGGTTCATTCAAAGAGATGCCTAAATCCTCTCCTACAATTCACATCCTTCATTTCGCTTCATACACACACGCAAGTTCTAGACATTCCACAATAGCATAGAATACCTCAAAACCTTACACTCATTGCACATGCTCAATTCAAGACACATTCAACAGACTCTTACTCAGCTAATCACAAGAATTTAAAATTAAGCTTCAATCACATCGAGTCAAATTCAAGAGCCTAAGTGTCTCACACAAAGTTATACATTTACATGCTTTGACACTAAACATACTTGCATCTTACAATCATATATAGCACATAACAAGAATATCAAGCCATCAATTTGCTACTGCCTCAAGAACCAAACCTATTGACTAATTTTCTCAAGACGGTCGTCATCCATCCATCGTCTAAACAACCCCTAACTACTTACCAAAACATTTTATATAGACAAATAAAAATAAAAATAAAAATAAAAATTTTATTCTTCGGTCAAAGACCCTGGTCGGAAAAGAACGATAAGAAAACCAACGGTGATGAATTCATGCTTGACTAAAAAAAGTTTTCACATTTCTCAAAAAAAATTTTTCACACAAGCATTATATTCACCAAAAATTTGCTACGTAAATTTTTTGAAATTTCCCTTGAAATTTCCCTCACCCCACACTTAAATCATGCTATGTCCTCAGCATCAAATTAATATTTAAAGAGGGTGAGAAAACACTCCGAGGCCTTTAGGCCTAGCCAACAAAGATGCTTCCGTTCAAATTTGCACGAGTGGGTGTTCACCCCACACTTTTTCTCTTCCACGCTTGTTAGCTTCCTCCTTCATGGGTACTCACCTTCTTCCCCTCCATTTGTGCTTAACTTTCCACCAAAAACAACAAAAATGAAAATGCGTAAAATCAATAAAAATGCAAGAAATTAAAATGGAAACCCATGGTACCCTTGAGTTGCCTCCTAAGCAACGCCTAATTTTACGTCGCGCACGACGACATGCCACCGCTTTACCCGCCTTGAGGATATGAATTCACCCTAATTTCTTCTCTAATTTTCTTTATGCTCCCGGGTGGTGGTGAAAAAATCTCTGTGTAAGTGACCAAGCAATAGATGCCGCCTTGACGTTTATTGGTCCTCCCGTAAGTGAAGTCATTCTGTCATTAGGCTCAAAGAAATTTGTGACATATGGAATCTGGTCCTCCTCTGACATTTCTCCCTAAGCTCTGAAGACTCTATTTCTATGTCGTCAACCAAACTTAAGGTAGAAAAGTGCTTCGAGTAAGGTCCAATGCATCTTGATTCGAAACCGCAATGCAATTGACTCCTCCTTACTTGTATACCTCTTCTCGCATCAACATCTATCTCTCTAGTAGTACAAATGGGGTATACTCTATCTTTTCTCCCCAAATGATTCTCCTACTAGTATAAGCTCATCACGGGACACTCAAGAGGTTCTAAATGCCTAAGCCATCTCGAAAATTCACCTTGTCTTCCTCTCTTTGTAGTTCCTTCGACTATCACCTACAACCGCCACTCGCAATTGATCACAAGCTTCTGGCCGCAATCATCTCCGTGAATTTAACGCTCATCCTTAGAGTCTCGCATTTTCCTCTTCCTTCGACTTATCAATGTTGCCACCGTCTCCCTTCATTGCTTCATTGTCATGAGTTGTTTCAAAGATGTCTTCTAATCCGCCTTGGCGTCCCAAATCTCATTTTCAAGATGCCCAGATTCATCAAACAACAGAAGGGTCATAGTAGGGTTCGGGGAAGGGAGTATGCATTCGGACAGCCCATCCCAATGGCCATCTGACTCACACATATTTTGCATGTGTTACAATGTTGCCACTAGCAGGTTCTCCAAATCGCAAAGGTTCGCCAAAATATGAATATTTACCATTTAAACCATTTGTGTACTCCAAGATGTCATGTTAAGAAGGGTATTCACAAACAATCAAAAAATATTTAAAATAAAAATAAAAATTAAAAACACGTTGTCAACGCCATATAGAATTCGTTAACTAACACTTAAGAGAAAGAATTTCACTAATTGCCTCGTCCCCTAAGAACGGCGCCAAAACTTGATGAGCCCGCAAGTGTACGGGTCGTGGGCAAGTAATATAGTGGCTCTTTTAAGGAACCGGAATGTCGAACCCACAAGGACAGACTACGGGGTGAAACCTTTTCTGGCAAGCAATTTACTACCACACAATAATGAAGACAACAAGCAAAGAAAAAGTTTTTGTATTTTGGAAACTATTTTTATAACAAAATAAATATCTATACAAATTGAATCCGAACTATGAATGTGAGACATGCCGGGAGGCTACAAAGAACATGTAAACAAACTTACTATCGATGTACATGGTTTATCTTTCTCCTCCTAGCTCCTAGTCTAACTTATGCCTATGGATTAAAACCTCGTGATTTAACCCAACTTAAGAATCATGAACCTTCCACCGCTTCTGATAAGAAGAAATTCATGTTCTAGCCATACAAAACCGATTCCACACATGACTAATACGGATTCTCGTGTATATTTCTATCCCAAGGTAACCACCCTAATTTTCCCAAACCAAGAAAAAGATCATACTCCTATTAATTCACAACTTTCCAGCTTTACTTCTGTGAAACCGGATTCTTGGATTTACATTAACATTGGCCAAATATTAACGTAGTAAGAACAAGAATTAAATAGAACAACCATGGAAGAAAGATAAAATAAAACAAATAATTCAACAATTACATTTCAAAACAATAGTTCATAACCTCATCAAGAAAGAGAATTAGCCACTCATTTGTGGATTGAACATCGTTAAATGAATGGAAATCATGCAAACAATTGAAAGGAAGAATAAAGGGATAGAGAAAACCCTAAGAATTTTCGGGCCCTCAAAACCGCCCGTAACCCACGTTCTTGCTCCACCAAGTCGAATTTGTAAAAATAAACCTAAGTGTGCTATTTATAAATAGTAGGAATTTGTCCCTATCAACAAGCAACGTGTCACGGAGGCAACGCTACATTGCCTCCGTGACATGGCTCAAACGCGAGGCAATCTAGAATGCCAAAATTCGCCCTGGCAGCACCTGCCGCAGGCGTGGCACGCCGGCTGGGTGGGGCCAATGCACAAGGTTGGTCGCGGAGTTACTCTTGCCGTGGCACGTGCCAACGCGTGTGGGTCGTTTTGGGCAGCTCGCTCGCCGTGGCACGTTGCCGACGCGCCAGTGGCTGCTTTTGGGCCTCCTCCTTGTCGCCGTTTGCGTGTTTCTTCCGTCTCCAAGCCTCTACTTCACCAACTCATGAATTAGCTCCTCAAAATCATCAAAACCTACACAACAAACGCTAATCATGTTGGCTAGCACATATCTTCGTACTTTTATATAAAATCACATGAAAATGTATCAAATAGCTTAGCAAACACGACTAATTTAAGTTGTAAGTGTATCATTAGACCTATATTATTTCCCGTGATCAACGTCGATTTCTTTAACAATAGAGGATAAGGAACTAGGAAAAGATCATGACGTTTTTTATTTATGAGTCCACTTTATCCTAAAAGACCTACCAAATGAATAAAATCCTTGATCCAAATTTTTGAGCTTTAATGACCTTTCTTTTCATTCACACCAATTCACCTACTCGATTTTACTATGAATGAACTTGTTTTGGCTCCCCGGTCCCTCCATAGACATTGTGAACTTCTACTGTGAAACATTCCTAAGTTGAGGGTGGCTATGATAGGGGTGAGTAAGAAGAGTGGGGTGGAAGTAAAGTTGAGTAATGAAAAATAAGAAAGAGAGATGGTGCGGTATGCATGATGAAAACCATACCGATAAGTTGTCAAAAATTTTTTGTCAAAAAGCAAGAAAAGAAAAGAAGAATAATGTGTGACATCGATAACTTTTTTGAGTTAAAAGTAACCGCATTCGTATGTCTAAAGAAAAAAAGGAAAAAGGGAGAAAATAGAAAGAAAGGTGAAAAGCGGAGTAAAAAGCATAGTGCCAAGGAGGGTTGGATCTACTAAAATTCATATGTACCTATACCTAAATCCGAGCCTACTTACAAGACAAGAAAGTCCTATAGTGATCCTAGTTATTTGTCGAAAATCGAGGTATTGAAAGTAAAGGCAAGCCTATGGTATTGTATGCATATAATTTGAATTTCTTTGTGAGCATGAGTGGATCTTACCTAGTCCCAAGAAAATATACCGAGATAATCATATACATATGTGTGAGTGTGATTTCTTTGAGGTGAGAACACTTGGTCACCGTGACTGCCCGCAAATTATTTGGGCAAGCAGCAGATTTACGTGTGTGGTTACAGTGAAAATATTTTCCCCCACATTTTGATTCCTATATGTTATGGTTGGAAATTTTGCATATTCATAGTGTTTTGAGTTGATATGATGAGGGAGGGGTTAGAAAATTTGATTTTGATGACTGTTGTAACTTTCAAAGCCCGGTTTCGATTGAAGCGTCGAAGTAGATTGTTTTATTTGTTTTTGCTTTTGCATGAGGACATGCAAAAAGTTCTAAGCCGAGGGTGCCGACGTGTCGTGATTTTGGCCACTTTCACGCTTAAAACCAAGAAATTATGCACATTCCAGGTATGTTTATATAGGTATATGTATTTGCTCTTAATGTGTAGGAAAATAGGTCTCGAAAGTGATTTTGGTAGAATTAATGTTGTAAAAACCTAAAGGTGACTTCTAGGGGCACTTAACGAGTCGCTGGCAAGAGGCAATGACCCGTCTCTTTGAGGTGTTGGCAAAAGAAGGAGTTTTTGAAAAGGTGAACAAAGGCACTTGAAGATTTGGAGGAACGACTCATTACACTTGGTAATGAGTCAATGAGGTCAACCGTTAGGTATTGAAGAGAAAAATTCAACTAAATATCTAGAAGATGATGATGCATATCACGCAGCTCGGCCACCTGAAGTAATGACTCGTTGGTAGGCCACCGGTCCATGAGGTGCACCGGGAATTTCTCGAGGAAGTAGATCACGAGGGACCTAACGACTCGTGCTAAGGCATGACGAATCGTTAGGTGACCCACAAGGTGGCCTAGGTAAGTTACCGGGACCATTGATTGAAAGCAAAGAATGACTCGTCAGAAGGACTAACGATCCGTCACATGGCCCGTTGCCACCGCCGACCTCGGTTTCTAGATTTATTTAGGAAAAGGATTTCTTTGTATTATAAATACCCACTTTTAGGTTTATTTTAAAGAGAGAGGTTTGAGAACATTTAGAAGCCGATTTTTGGTAGAATCCTGAGCAATATTCTTGAGAAAGTTTTCAAGATACGAAAGCTACATTGGAATTTTTATTCAATCTACTTGGTTTTTATTCTACAAAACTTTGTAAGTTGCAATTATGATTTCTTCTATATTTTGTGATGGAAATAGCACAAACATGAGTAGCTAAACCCATAAACTAGGTTTGTGGGAACTAAGATGAATTAACACACATAGGTAATATGCGAGTGATTCTTGAACGGAGTTTATGCATATATTGTTTCTTCCTTCGTGCTTTAATTGATTTCTAACAGCTTGCAAATGTTATAACTTACCTTATTCTTACGCATCGGATCTAGGAGGTAAAGAATGGGAAAAGGGATTAACAACGGAGATTTGAGGCTATCAACCCTCATCTAATAGCTTGAACTTGTCAAGGGATAGCTAATCCGATATTATGCAAGGGTGAACTAAAGTACACTCGCCGACTTAATTCAAGTTGTGTAGTAAAAATCATCTAGATAGGGACCAACCATTTAGGTGATCCTAACTTACCAATATTGTTTGCTAAGCACCGAATAGATAACTAGTATAAAACACTCAGGTTGTGAAGTCATGGGAACACTTACCCCAGTTAGTTTCTAATAATTTGAAAACAACAAAAATTTCAACGTTGTTATTTATTAATTTTATAAATTCTATTTTAGGAAATAATTAACTAAACAAATTTTAAGCACTAGCGTTCTTCTACATCCTTCCGTATTCTCTCGGGTGGGATCGAACTCAACCTCCAGTTGGGTTCTTTATTGACAACGTCCGCTTCATATTTCATAAGGAGGTGTGGTTTGAGAATTATCAATTATGTCCCATGTTGAGGATGGGAGGAAAGAATTGGTGAATGATGTCCATAGGCTTGCTTGTCTAGGGCTCCCCACGGATTCAAAAGATAATGGTGTTATTGTTCAAAATGGATCAGAATCTTCATTGCGGAGGAAGT
The DNA here is from genome assembly GCA_018107945.1 of Datura stramonium. Classification (NCBI taxonomy): domain Eukaryota; kingdom Viridiplantae; phylum Streptophyta; class Magnoliopsida; order Solanales; family Solanaceae; genus Datura; species Datura stramonium. Next base: position 195,890 of record JACEIK010000367.1, on the reverse strand, counting down.
TAAAGCAAGGCAAGATGAGGATCCTATCTTTGTGAGAAGTTGAAATAAGTAGTCCGGAATCAAAAAGTGGAGGTTTTATCCCAAGGGCGAGATCGTATACTTCGATATCAAGGCCAACCGTATGTTTTGGAGGTGGATGATTTGAGAGCGGATGTTGAGAGAGGCTCATAACTCTCAAGATTTTATCCATCCAGGCCAACTAAAATGTATCGTGACCTACAACAAGTCTATTAGTGGAATGGCGTGAAGAAGGATAGAAAATGTTTATGGCTAAGTGTCCAATTGTCAACAGTGAAGGTTGAGCATTAGAGACTCCGGAGTTATACTACAAAGATATACCTCGAGTTATACTACGTAATATTAGTATTCCTACTTAGAAGTGGAAAGAGATCAATATGGATCTTATTACAAGGTTGTCTCAGATATGCCGACAACATAATTCTATATGGGTGATAGTGGGTCTAGTGATTAAGTCAAGATATTTTCATCGGTAAAGACTACGTATCCAGCCAAGGATTATGCTAGGAATTTATATTCGGGAGTTAGTTTCGTTGCATGGATATCCATTATCTATCATCTCTAATAGGGGTGCTTAGATCACCTCTCATTTTAGAGATCGTTTCAAAAGGTTTGGGTACTCAAAGCTAGCGCCGCCTTTTCACCCGTAGACATATGGTTAGGTCGAGTAGACCATCCAGACTCTTGAGGACATGTTGAGAGCTTGTGTGATCAATTTCAAAGTTAGTTGAGATGATCACTTTCCTCTCATCGAAGCCTTACAATAATAGCTAATACCTAAGATTCGGGATGGCGCCATTTAAGGCTCTTTATATGGAGATGTAGATCACTCTATTAGATGGTTCGAGGTGGGTGTTTCACATTGGTAGGGATAGATTTGATTCAGGAGGCCATGGAAAAGGTTTAGCTCATTAGAGAGGGGCTGAAAATAGCTTAGAGATGACAAAGAACTACATATTAGGAGGAGAAAGCTTAACTAGAGGCTGATGATTAGTGTTTGAAGGTGTCTCCTATGAAGTGAGTTATGAGGTTCGGCTTAGAAAGGGAAGCAGTCTTTAATATGTTGGTCCATATAAGATTCTGAGATGAGTTGGCAATGTGGCCTTCATGAGTTGGAGCTACAATTGAAGCTAGCTTCAAGGCATCTAGTTTTCCATAGTCCTTCTCAAGAAGTGCATTGGTGATCCATCTTCTAGTTGTTCCAAAGGGAGAGCATCAATGTGAGGGATACCCATACCGCTTCGGGCTAACCCGAACGGGAGACCCTGGACGAGACATAGGACAAGGAGCTTCAGAGACCGTGGAGTCGACCCATGACGTAAGCATACATCTAACTCGCTTTAATAAACTTCAAGAATCAACAAGATAATCAATAGTGGAAACAAATCAAACATAATATCGGTCATTACAACTGTTAATTACATCTTTTGTTTGAAAAGCCCATAAACACAACGGTGCTGATGGGACAAGACCCTAACCAAGTCAATAAGCCGAAACCGAAAATACATGAAGAAAATCTGAATAGTCTAGTCCTTCGAGATGAGACTCACCCACAACGAAGATGCTAACTCGAAGATCGACTATGAATGAGGCCGAGCTCGAGAGCTTCTGCTCTCAGACAAGAAATGGTACATCATAGAGTATGCGGTCGGCATGTGGAATGTACCAGTATGCAAAGGTAAGTAAAATCACTTAAGTAAGTAAATCATTTAAAAGCATGCATAGTGTAAAACATAAACATTAAAACCCGAGTGTAGGGCTTGCATGCATTCTTTATGAAATCACGATCTCATCATAACATAACATAACATAACATAACATTAACATCATAATCGACCTCACGACTCAAAGCCGAAATCGAAAGTCATGAGTAAAATCAACATTAAGTCACATGCTTTAAGACATATATGGGTATATAAATTCCCATAGATGATGAACATGCATAACCGAAATCATGAGGAACAATGGGAGATTCGCTTTAACCGATATACCACGATAGAGCTTACATGGTCCCAACCATCACACTCAAGTGGGTAGAGTCGTCCAAAGACTTCCTGTGGCTAGGACGATACCATGATATCAATATCAAGCTCATGGCCTAATAGGGCAGGGATAGCTCATACTGGAGTCCCATAATAGTATATATATATAAACCTATGTTAGTACGAAGTTCTAAGGCATAAGGTGATCGACTCTTAGCCTACCTTAAGCAAACACTACTCCCAAAAACATGCATATGCTCTCCATTACTCTCTCTCAACGAATCTCAACATCTTCTATTGATGAAGCTCAATAATCAAATACATATCAAAGCTGAAATCATGCATATGAGAATGTTTAACTCAAATCATACCACAAGCTGAAAATAATTGGGAGTCTTCTATCCCAAAACCATGTGGTAAGCTTAATTCGGGAAATCATAAATCATACTTGATCATGTACGCATTGCCCAATACTTCATCATGCTTGAAAATACTCAATTCATATCAAAAACATGATTATAAACAAGGGTAGCTTGAAAACATGCTTTTCATCATAATATCTTATCATCAACATACATTCATCACAAATCTCATCTTTCATGAACTTCTCATCAATAGCCTTTTAATTCATAAAACTTGAAACATGATTTTGCGAAAAAAAATAAAATTTGGCCATAAATCATAATTCGATCGTAGAAACATATTTAGATCATGCCCATGTAGAGAATTAGAAAATTCATGCATTAAGTTAAAATTCCATAAAGTCGCATATATAGGAAATCTATGATTTAGGAGAGGGATTGGGCATGGGTGTGAGTGATTGGGAATGGGTGTTGTTCTTCCATTCGGGATGACTACACGCAAGTGCACGTGGTCGAACAAGTAGTAAAAATGGCTCAAGTAAGCCAAGCATCGATCCTACAGGGACCGGACTATGGTATCAATCTAATCAAGTGTTAATAAACTTTAATTCTAAAAAAATGCATAACAATGTGAAAAAGATTTTTATATTTAGTTTCCCTATTTTATACTAAGTCTAAACGAATATACAATTTGAGTCTCAACTATAAGTAAGGAGCATGCCGAGGCTAAAACGAACATGTAGTGAAATAAATTATCAATACAATTTGATTAATCTTTCCTCCGCTAGTCAAGAATTATTGCCTATGGATTAAAACTATCGTATTTTAACCAACTTAAGAATCATGAACCTTCCACCTATTTCAGATAAAAGAAATTCATGTTCTAGCCATACAAAACTGATTCTGTAATTGATTCATACGACTTTCAGGTATATTTCTATCCTAAAGGTAAATCAATTCTCAATTTTCCCAAACTAATAAAAGATCATATCCTATCAATTCACAACTTTCCAATTTCTTGCTCTCTCGAGTGAAACCGACTTTTTTAGATATACATTAACATTGGCCAAACATTAATGCAGGAAGAACAAGAATTAATAGAACAACCATGGAAGAAAAGATGGAAAACCAAATGATCAACAATCACATTTCACTACAAATGTTCTTCACCCTCAACAAGAAGTGAATTTAGCCACTCATTTGTGGATTAAACATCATCAAACGAAGTGTAAATCATACAAACAATTGAAAGAAAGGAGAAAGAGATAGAGAAAACCCTAAAGATTTTCGTCCTCAACCGCCCGTAACCTACATTCTTGCTCCACCAAGTCGACACTAAAAATGAACCTAAGTTTTCTATTTATACTTAGGGGAATTTTTCAGAATAACAGCTAACGTGTCACGGAAAGTGCATCGCGAGCACCGCCCGTGACACCAAGACAAACGTGGAACCTCACTAGAATCTGCCCTAGGTATTTATGCCTAACGTGCCAAGGCGTGCAACGCGGGTCTTGGCCAATGTGCCATCAAGCCCACCGCGCACCTTCACTGGAATTCCATTTCTGTAATTAGGTCCAACGTGCCACGGAGGCAACGCGGACTCTCGGAAATTTGCCAACTTTTATCATCCGGCAGAATGCATCCGCGGGCGGCGCCGTGACACAACTCCATCGCGGAGCCCCTTAAGTCATGCTTTCCTTTTGGCTTTTTCTTGCTCTCGCTCCGAGTCCATTCCTAAGCTTCCTAACATGCATCTCAAATTTTCTAAAATTGTCTTTTTTCCCCGCAAAACAACACTAATCATGTTGTTATGATAAATTGGCCAGCTTAACTACAATTTACATGAGAATGTACAAACATCGATGGATAAACAAGACGAAATGACGCATTTGAGTATCACTTGGGCATATAAACCGCCCAAGATCACTTACCCTACACTTAAAATCTTGTTCGTCCTCAACAATAATCTACACCTCATGCAATTGACACCAAATCATGGCTACTTTGGCTCGACAATCCGAGCTACGGTTATACCGATTTAATATAGCAAATCATCAAGAAAACATGCATAGTCTCATCAATTGAATGACATTAACACATTAAGAATTTCCTCACTCAAGAATCGACTCTCGATATTGGCAAACTCATGCAAATCAATTCGATCAAGATATCCGTCATGAAATTCAATCTTCTCGCCAAGCATGTGCCCTCACAACACAAGAGAATTTTCCCTTTTCAATCACATGAACTCTAAACATTACATGCAAAAGTATAAACACGATTTCGCTCTCTCTCCCAAAAGAATTCACATGCATCATGTCATGAACTATAGGCTTGCTTTTAGTGTATTAATTCCACTAATATAAGGACGCGTGATGTAAGATCAATGACTTAACGGGTTGTAAATGTTACTAACTAGTAAATACCGGCTAACCAATAATAGCAACTAGCATCCTGTCGCTTTTTCAATACATCCCATCAACATTATGGGCATTGTTTCTTCCTTCATCCTCCCATTCTTGAAGTCTTTCTTTATTTTTTTGGTTCCCATTTCCTTAAGCACACCCGACTTAACAACAAAGATTAGTTATACATCTTTATTTTCTTTAAATCCCATAAGTACTTTTAGATCTTTTCTTTACTTTCATCCTTTGCTTTTTCTTTTCTTTTCACAATTCTCACTCTTGACACCGGTGGAAATTTATTTTTCTTGAGCGCTAAGAGTTTTGGATCAAATTTACTGATAATGAAAAGAAGTGTTGCTTGGCTTTACACATTTCTACGAAAGAAAAATATATAGGCTAAAGGCTCAATGGGCTAACTAGGATTGACATTCGAGGTGGGTATGATACTCAAAAAAGACTTTTTGCTAAAACAAAGAAACGCCTACCATCCTTTCCTACACTACACTTCCTTCATTTCTCGTTTTGTACACACACCAAAAGTTCTAGACAATTCACAAAAGCATGGAATAATCGAAACCTCACTAGACACTCATTGCACATGCTCAACTCAAGAAATATTCGCAGACTCTCAATCGCCTAATTAGAAGTGAATTCAAACATTAAGCCTCATCACACCGACCACCTATGGCCTAGGTATCTCAACATATTTACAAAGTTGCATGCTTTCTCATACCGAATCACCTTTGCATTCTAAATATCATGTACAACACGCAATGTACCTCGCAACCATAAAGTAGCAACACGCTTGGGATACAACAAACAAAAAATAAACTAAAGAATAAAACTATTCCTATCGACTACATTTCCCTTAAGATGGTCCTCATCCATCCATCGGGAACGGTCACTATTTACGACTCTGGGCTCAATGGGACTATTCTCGGTAAAAGAACTCCAAAACAAACGCAGAGAAACCCAATCATAAAGATAATTTAATGAAAATTTTAAAAATATCGATGATTTCGATAAAAAAAATATTTAAACAAACTGGGCCTAACAACATTCAACAAAGACACAACAACTTTACATTAATTACAATACAAAACATACACACAAAAATTACAGGTCACAATTTTTTTCCAAGCACAATAACAACATGAATATCAACAAAACAAGACAAAACCAGCACCCCAACTACTCCCCACCCCACACTTAAAACCGAACACTCGTCCCCGTGTTCATAAATTCAACATAGCACAAAAGTGGGCGGTGAAACTCCCGATCAATCGAAGTATTCAACTTCTTTCGTCGGTGCCGCCGCCTCGGTCTCCCATGTTCGAATCACCCCGCCGCCCTCATCCGACGAACACCCGAGTCTCGCGATGTGTCTCTCATCTAAGGGGGACGTCATCCACAGTTCACAAAAGTAGGGCCCACCCACATAGAGCCCTAGCATTTTCGCCGAAGGGGTAGCTCCTGCCGAGTTGCCATAGCTATCCTCTCGCGTCGGCCTCCCGCCTATGCGCAACCGGGAGACCGCATCTCGAACATGCGGGCCATGTATCGATCATCCCGGCATGTCGCCGGCTAGTGTAAGAACTGCCCGTGAGTGGTGTCGGGTGCTCTTGGTCTTTGTGACATCCACGCATGCCTATCCATTTAAGTGATGTAATCCAGTGGCCTCTTCCTCAATATCCTCGTGCCCCGCAGTAACGTGGTCGCAAGCCACCAAACCCGTACTCTGCCCTTGATGCAAACAAGCTCTCTTCATGGCGGATATGATCACCGCCCCCAACATTGATCTCCTGCACTCTTCTATCAAGGCATAGACCAAGCACACACGATCCCGGTGACATTCGTTATGTGAATTCTAATCATGCAGAACAAACAATTCTAAGCCAAATCTCGGCTTCCCTGCTCATCTCGCGAGTAGCAATGCCTGGTGGTAGCTCATGCTCGGCTTCCAACGGCCGTTGAACGGGTTTCCACACAAGGTTCATCTGATATACGCATATGGTCGAGTGATGTTCGCCCGGCCGAGTACATGGGCGCCCGTGTTCCGCACTCTAAGATGGTATCTGATGACGGGCTCAAGAGTGACAATTTGACCCCTTATTTTGACGGTGTGGATCGCAGAGCGTCGGGGTTCCAATTGCATAGAACTCCCCGAATTGCGATTGCACTCCTGGGCTCTTTAAAGATGAAGCTCAACCCTAGCAGCGTTTCATCCGTGGACAATTCGAGGGAACTCCCTGGTACAAAGGCTCCCTTTGCAATGTGCTCCTCGGGGAAGCATTTATTCTCCTTGCTTTGTATACAACTTCTTCCCCTTCGCTCGTCACCCATCGGGTTCCGTATTGGCAGCGCGGCTATGCGAACCGGCTGGTGCCGGGGCTGGACCGTGCTCCCAGCTCGCCTTTTTCTTCCGCGCCCGATGTAGATGCGTCTACCTTTGTCTGCCGCTTTCCATTGTTCCCGTAAAATCGCTGCATATTCCCAATGTCGGGCCAAATTAAAATTAGCTTCGACTAAGGCTAGGTTAGGCTAGGCCATCCCACACTTTCTTAGTCTTTTAGCCACAATGACAAAGATTACTATAAGATCATCCTTATTTTCCAATTTACATAAAAACAAAAAAACAACAACAAAAATGCCTCGCGGCATTCGAGAATTTGACGGTATAAATTTATGTACTACCTGAACTGTATAAATTAATCACAACATTACCATCGATAACATTTCATCACATAGCACTTAGCGAAAATTTCTAACAACGCAAGCCTATACAATTCACCAATTTCATGCATATCACAATTTCATTACCCCGAAAATCCACGCTCCTTTAGCATATTAACGTAAGCACAACACAACTCACCCTACCCAACATGCACAACCTAACAAGAATTTGACATTTCAACTCAATTTTAACTTCTTCATATTCAAATTCAAACCCTAGCTACAATTTCACAAAAATTGTAATAAGCATGTATATTTCGCGTTCATACAATCACAATGGTATTACGAACATCAATCAACAATAACTTAAATGAATTTAAGCTCAATTTCTACTTAGGGAAAGGTTTACTCACATCACATGTTCAAAATCAAATAATTCAACAAGAATTGAGATAGGAGTTGAAGAACATACCTTGAATTCGAGAAAATCGAAGAAACTTGAAGAAAATGTGTTCCTAGGTCCGTGTCACGCCGAGGAAGGAAGGATTTTTGGGGTGTTTATCATGAGGGGGAGAAGGAATGGGGAAAATGAGGCAAATCAGTGGTTAAAAGCCGAGATTTTCGCAAGGGTCACCCGCTGGGCGACCCGGTGTGACCTCCTACGCGAAAGTAACACTCAACGTGTCACGGAGTGCAACACTGAGCACCCCTCCGGACACGGAGCCATCACGTGGGTGTTCGGAATATTAAAATTCCAAATTTACACCTCAACGTGTCACGAAGGGTAACGCGGAGGCCCTCCTCCGTGACACGGAGCCATCGATAGGCTCACTGCTTTGCCACTTTTTATTTTTTTCTTACGCCGATTTTTTTTCCTTGAGATTCTTTGCATTTTTGCCCTCCATTCAACCGAAATCCATCTTACAACAATAAATTGGTTAGAACACCAAGGTTCTAAACACAACACAATATTTTTTTATATTTAATTTTATATATTTTTTCTTTTTTTCTTTCTTTTTATTTAAATAACTTTTTAATCGTATAATCAAATACAACAATTTCACAGGTTGCCTCCCACGTGCGCCGCTTGGTTTACTATCGCGGCTCGATGCCATTTAAGCTCATTCAGCCCTAGGTGGCGCATGTTTCCCGAACACGTCCTCACTCCGTGTCATGCTCACCGATGCCCATCAACCGCGACCGTGGCATCTCGATCTTATTGCCCCAACTCCAGCTTTGGGGGATCCTTCACCTGGTTTCCCAAATGACTCCCCGTGACTCAACACTGCATTATCAGCTTGATCAAGCACGTTGATCACTGAGAGCTCCTCGTACACGACCGGAAGTAGTGCCTTGTACCCATCAAATACTTCCTCACCTTGTCGTGCCGCATGGTTAGCCGCCTCGCAGCCTACATCAATTAGCGTTTCCTGGCCGCAAAAAGGGACGCCCCAAAATAAATGGGACTTCCACGTCCGGCTCAAAATCCAAGACAACGGCTCACGGAAGATAAGGGAGCCCACATGCACTACACATCCTCCACAATGCCATCGTGTCTGGCCAAGGAACGATCCGCTAGTTGCAAGATCACCGTTGTTGGTCTAGGACTCCTAGGGCCCCAACTTCTTGAATACCGATGTCGGCATCAAGTTAATGCTCGCTCCCAAATCACATAATCCGCGAGCTCGGATACTCGCCCAATTGTAATTTGAATTGTAAAGCTCCCAGGTCCTTGAGTTTATGGGCAACCTCGTTTTTGTATCCGAGAAGTGCACTCCTCCGTAAGAGCCACCGTAGCGTACTCGCCAACTCGCTTGCTCGCCACGATGTCCTTGATATACTTCGCATACTTCGCACCCCTACAAAAACATCAACAAGAGGTAAATTGATATGTACCTGTTTAAGAACCTCCATGAACTTTTTGAAACACGCTTCCTCCTTGTGTTTCTTTAATCTATAAGGGAACGGGGTGGTGGTTGCTCGTTCAAAGATCTTTCTTCTTCCCTCTTATCACTATGCTCCCTCTCATTTTCGCTACTCCCGACCGTTGAGGCGGTTTTCCTGTTCCACCTCTTTAAGCCGTAAAACCACTCCTTGTGGTCACCGCATTCACTTTCTTGGGGTTGGGATCAAGATCACTCGGGCAGCCCTCCTCCTCTAGGCCTCGGTGTTTTGAGCTCCAGAAAATTGCCCAACCGGTACTCCAACGCCTTTGTAGCTAACCTGATTAGTTTACATCTACTGCCAATTTCACATAGCCGCCCGCAATTACTGGGTTAGCTATCATTGTCTTGAACATCTCCTAAATGCCGGGTGATGGTGGTGGAGGAGGTGCATGTTGTTCTGCATCGCGATCGATAGTTCCCGCTCGCCCTCCTTGATTTCTTGTGCCCTCTCGCCTCAAAATTGTTCTGATGGCTGTAACTACCCCAAGAGAAATTCAGGTGATTCCTCCAGCTAGAATTGTAGTTGTTGCCATACCGTTGGTGATTATTTCTCTGTACATTACCAACAAAGTTCACCGAATTCAGATTTGCTCCACAACACTCGCCCGAGTGTTCATTACTCCCGCACACTCACACTCAAATCTCGCGCACTACATTCACCGGGGCTTGAGATCGATTCAAGCTCATATTAATGGGGCGTGCTGAGCTGATTCCCGCAACGTAGCTATTTGTAGCGATAGCTATAAAAACCATCCACTTCTAAGACTCCACTCGCTCTTTGTTCCTCCTTGAAGAGTCCATATTCCACTCTGGATTTCCCTAGGAAATACGATTCAACAAAGTATACAGCCTCCTCATAATCTTATCTAATGCTTGTCCCCTGCACCGTCACCAAAGAAAATTTTTGTGTGGGGTTCCAAACCCTCTATTATGAAAGTATGCACCAAAGACATCATTGATTGGTGGTGATGAGGACAACTCGAACACGATTTGAATCTCTCCTCAGCTTCATATAGATTCTCCCCTCTCTTTGTTTAAAACTTAGAATTTGAATTCTATGTTTTGCTGTTTTACCTGTGGAAAGAACCGTATCAAGAATTTCTTCGCAAGATCATCCCACGTGGTGATGTGGGAATTAGGTGGCTCACTTTTCAACCACCTTTTAGCTTCTCCCAAAAAGTGAAAATGGGAACAATGTAAGCTCGACATAATCCGATGACACTCCGCGGGGATGTAGGTGTTACTTATCTCCAAAAAATTTTGGAGATGTTGTTGTGATCCTCGTGAGGGAGACTCCGTGGAACTCAAATACTAACGTGTGCAACAATTTCACCATGTTTTGTTTAAGCTCGAACCTCCCTCCTAGCTCAGTTTGCGAATGCTAGATGTGACATTGTTAGTGTGGTATCGCCACTTCAAGAACCGGCCTAGCCGCCATTTCCTCGTGCACTAACACCGCCCGCACAAGTGGTGGACTCTGTGGTTGCCGTGATTGTTTGTCTCGAGCAACCTGTACTTTCTCTCTAGAGCTTCTCTCCTTTGACGATGGAATTGTCTTTCCGGCTCTAAGTACGAGTCCACCAGCTCTCCTTGTCTCTTGCCGTTGTTCAATGTAATTTAATATCTCGTAAAATACAAGCAAGACCAAGTTGTCAGCACTAATATAGAAATAGCAAACTAACACTTGAGAAAAATTTTGCCAATTGCCGCCTCCCTGACGGCGCTTCAAAACTTGTTCTGGTCTCTGCTCGGGATGACTACACGCAAGTGCACGTGGTCGAACAAGTAGTAAAACAGCTCAAGTAAGCTGGGCATCGATCCCACAGTGGACCGGACTACTAGACAATCTAATCAAGTGTTAATAAACTTTTAATTCTAAAATGCAGCATAACAATGTGAAAAGATTTTATATTTAGTTTCCTAATTCTATACCAAGTCCAAAACGAATATACAATTTGAGTCTGAACTATAAGTATGAGCATGCTGAGGCTAAATGAACATGTAGAGAAATAAATTATCGATAAATTTGATTAATCTTTCCTCCGACCGCTAGTCAAGAATTATTGCCTATGGATTAGTATTTAACCCAACTTAAGAATCATGAACCTTCCACCTACATTTCGTGATAAAAAGAAATTCATGTTCTAGCCATACAAACAGACCTCGTAATTGGTCTGGCTACGACTTTCGTATATTTCTATCCCGAAAGTAACCACCTCAATTTTCCCAAACTAAGAAAAGATTATATCCTATCAATTTACAACTTTCCAATTTCTTGCTCTCTCGAGTGAAATCGAACTTTTTAGATATACATTAACATTGGCCAAACATTAATGCAATAAGAACAAGAATTAATAGAACAACCATGGAAGAAAAGATGGAAAACCAAATGATCAACAATCACATTTCACTACAAATGTTTACCCCTAAAGAAGTGAATTTAGCCACTCATTTGTGGATTAAACATCATCAAATGAGTGTAAATCATACAAACAATTCAAAGAAAGGAGAAAGAGATAGAGAAACCCTAAGATTTTCGTCCTCAACCGCCCGTAACTCACGTTTGAACATCAAGTCGTGTAATAATTAAAAATGAACCTAAGTGTTCTATTTATACTAGTGGAATTTTTCCCGACAGCAACGTGTCGCCGAGTGCATCGGGCGGAGCACCGCTCCGTGACACGGCACGAACGCGAACCCTACCGGAATCCTGTAGCCTGTGGCGAGTGCTCAACGCCACGGCGTGCAACGCTGCTTGCCTAATGTACACTTCCGCCTCCAACGCTACACTCTTCACCGGAATTCCATGTTCAAGGTAATTAGGTCCAACGTATGCAGGCAACGTGGACCTCCTCTGGAATTTTTCCAACTTTATTATCCTGGCGTAATGTATCCGCGATGGTAGAAGGACACAGCCCATCACTTGAGCCCTTTAAGTCATGCTTTCCTGGCCTTTTCCTGCTCGCTTCCGAGTCCATTCCCGGTTTCTCCCAACATGCATCTTAGCTTCCTAAAATTGTCTTTTTCCTACAAAACAACACTAATCATGTTGGTTAGTATAAATTCACATTTTAACTACAATTTACATGGGAATGTACAAACATCGATGGATAAACAAGACGAAATGACGCATTTGAGTATCACTTGGGCATATAAATCTGCCCAAGATCAGGTGTGAAAGGATTCACCCATTCATAACCCTACATACCTGATGGTAGCTGATTCTTACACTTCTTTGATTGCCCAAGAGAAATTAAAGAGTAATTGAACAAAAATAAGCTTCATCACCCTTTCTAACCTTCTACCTTGCATGCATGAATGAATACAGTCTAAAATAAACTAAACCCCTTTAAAATTCATCATTCATAACTCAAAATGACGTAATTTAGGCCTTAGGAACTTAGGAATTAAGGAAAACCCATACTAAATTTGCAGAAAATAACTGTCTGTAGGTCCCAATGAGGGACCTAACGACTCGTCATCAAGGGCCACAACTCGTGGCATCATCCGTTGGGTTCACTGCTTATCAGGTCTCCTAGGTTCGTCACAGGTGAATCAACGATTCGTTACTGGTGACCACGACCATTGGTCACCACCCTTCATGTGCACTGCCTCATTCTCATTGAAACTTTACCTACTTGGTCACGACTCATCCCACGAATCTTGGGGACTGACCACGACTTGGGTCCTTCCTGTCATGACCCGAACATATACCTAGTTCCTAACACGGGATAAGCAGCCTCGAGAGACTCCAAGTAGATCCATGGCATAAAAACCCATCTAACTTCATATCATTAATCGAAATACTTAACATGACGATGTAGCAGAAACATAAACATAACATAACATAGCATGATAAGTGGAATGTACAAAATACATAACAGCTGAGTACTACAATTAGTTTGAAAGCCTCTATCTATCAGATGGGTTGTGGGATAACACCCCAACTAACTCGGCAAAACTGAAAACAAAAAGGGACATTAATATCTTAAACATATTGTCCTCGGAGAATGAGGACTCACCAAAAGGATGGATGCTAAACTGTGAAATGGACTACTGATGGGGCAGAGCCTGAGAGTCAGGTCCTATATCATAAACCGATACAACATAGAGTATGCGATCAGTACATGCAATGTACCGAGTATGTAAGGTAATTAAAATGGACATTTACAAAAAAACATAAAAGCTCATATATGGTCATAAGAGTGGGTCAACATGTTCATAACATAAGTAGCATACGATAACATGAGGCTCAAGGTTTTCAAAACATTCGTAGTTCAATCGTAATCATGATCATAATATAAAAGCTTTATTGAACATGATTTGAGCCAATGTTCATAATTATAAATGCATAAATCATGAGGAACAGTGGGAGATTCTTATAACCAACATACCCCATATGAGCACACATGGAGTCCGACCTGTAAATCCCTAGTCGGGAGGGTGTTCATACCTTTCCAAGGGTAGAACCATGAAGGGAGTGATATCACACATGAAAGGGCCTATTTGGGCAAAGGGAACAGTCACAAGGGATGTCCTATCATGTCCTATAATGGCACGTAGTTCTGCGATTCAGGGACAAACCTGGGCCCTAAATCTACTCAGTGTTAAATACTACTCCCGAAATGTATATAATGCTCATAGTATATATGCATAAGATTCATGGGATAGTTAAATCGTGATAATCATAAACATGATTGTAAATACGTGAACTAGCCATGAGGGTAAGGCCCATGAGTCGGCCAAAAACATAATTAGTAAATCATGGGATTCATGCATACTAGTAGATAATGTATAGACTTTGTAAATCGTAAGTTTATAATGTGCCTTTGAATAAATCCATATTATAACTCATAAATCATGATGGGTTTATGAACATCGACAATTGAGGTAAAGATCATAACTTGATTCATCATAGAACATGCATAATTAGGCATAATTTAGTGAAAATTAAAATCATTAAATTTATAATCAAAATAGTTGTAGAATCTGATCGTAATTCATTAGATATGATATAAATCACGAAAAATAATAATCCATTGATAGATCATTAGAATTCCACAAGATTTAAGTTAAAACTCCAGAAGATTTTTGAACAAACTTCATGAATTAGGAGAGATTGGGCATAGTTGTGAACGAAAACACCCATTCATAAACTTACATACCTAGTTATGGCTTATTCTAACACTTCCTTGAATGCCCAAGAAGGAATTGAAGAAAGACTTTGAAGGGTTTCCTTGATCACCTCTCTTAGACTATCCCTCTTGCATGCATGAACATGAAAATGGCCTAAAATGAACTTAACTCCTCTAAAAGTCACTATTCATAACTAAGAATGACGTAGTTTAGGCCTTAGGATTTTAGAAATTATGGAAAATTCCTTATTAAATTCGCAGAAAATAACTGCCAGATGGTCCCGAAAGGGGATAGTCGTTACCCTGGACCATGACTCGTGGAGTCGTCTGTGAAGTACACTGCTCAATAGGTCTCCTGGGCTCATAATGGAAGAGATAACGACTCGTGACCAGGTGGCCACGACTCGTGGTCACCATCTGTGATGTGCACTGCCCTAGTTTCAAAAAAATCAATCCCTTCTTGGTCACGACCCTCCCCATAAATCGTGAGGACTGACCACGACTTGCGGGGTCCTTCCATCGTGTACACTGCCTCTCTTCTTCTATCTTCTTACTCACCCACCCCACAGCTGGGGCCTAACCACGAGTCGTGGTCATGCCTGTGGGGGTCTCATTTCTCATGTTTCAAATTCATTCCCCGTGCCTCCCCACGATTCACATCATGACTCATGGGCTTCTTTCATTGGTCTCCTCACGACTCGTTATGTGCCTAGTGCCAGATTTTAGGTTTTTCTCCGTTTCAACTCTTGGGTCTGATCTTTGGGCTTTCAGGGTATAACAATATCTCCCCCTTGGGAACATTCATCCTCGAATATTGGAAAACATATAGAAAAGCAGAGAAATGGGAACATTCATCCTCGAATGTTGGAAAACATATAGAAAAGCATAGAAATGCAATTATCATATTCAAATACTGATCATTTAAACCAAAACTGACAGAATGACTTCCTCTAATTCAAACTACATTGCTGAACTGAATTCACAAATCATACATACACCCTCATACATAAAAGAAACTTGGGCACATGAACTGAACATGATAACTAAATAGAGTTTTATGTCATAACTGATACCTCAAGCTTGAACTGAGCAGGTAGAGAATAAATGTGGTTATCTAGCCATCATATTCGTTTCGGCTTCCCACGTAGCTCCTTCACATGTTGATTCCTCCATAACACTTTAACAAAAGCTATTTCCTTGTTCCTTAGCCTTCGAACCTAATGATCCAATATTTCCACCGGATCCTCCTTATAACTAAGGCTGTCTTTTACACTAACACTGTCCACCAGGAAAACTAGAGCTGGATCACCAAAACACTTCTTCAAAAGAAAAACATGGAATACAGGATGTATAGAAAATTCTGAGGGCAACTCCAATTCATAACCCACCTTGCCAACACGTCTCACTATCCAGTACGGGCCGACATAGCGGGGACTGAGTTTCCCCTTCTTTCTTAACCTCATCACTTCCTTTATGGGAGACACCTTCAGAAATATCCAATCATTGACCACAAATTCTAATTCTCTCCTTCTCATATTGGCATAGTACTTTTGGTGACTCTGGACAGTTTTCAACCTGTCCCTTATCAACTAAACCTTCTCCATAGCCTCATGAACCAAATCTGGTCCTATCATTTCCGCTTTTCCAACCTTAAACCATCCAATAGGCGACCTACACCTACGCCCATAGAGAGCCTCGAATGGTGTCATCTGGATACTAGAATGATAGTTGTTGTCGTATGCAAATTCGATTAGAGGCAAATGCTCATCCCAGCTACCTTTGAAGTCAATCGCACATGCTATCAACATGTCCTCGAGAGTCTAGATTATCCGCTCCGCATGGCCATCTGTTTGCGGGTGAAATGTTGTGCTGAGCATAGTGTGAGTACCAATCCCTTTTTGAAATGACCTCCAAAACTAAGAGGTAAATTGAGTACCTCTACTGAAATGATCGATAAGGGAACTCCATGCAATCAGACTAGCTCTCGGGTATAAAGTTTGGCATAATCCTCCATCGAATCTGTGGTTTTAACTGGTAGAAAATGAGCAACCTTGGTCAACCTATCTACCACAACCCAAATGGAGTCATATTGTCAGCGAGTACAAGGTAAACCTGTGATGAAGTCCATATTGATTTCTTCCTACTTCTAAGTAGGAATGCTGATATCCTGAAGTACACCTCCCGGTCTCTGGTTCTCGACCTTTACTTACTGACAGTTCAGGCACTTTGCTACGAATTCTACAATATCCTTCTTTATGCCATTCCACCAATAAACTTCCTGTAAGTCACGGTACATCTTGGTGGCACCTGGATGAATAGAATATCTGGATCCATGAGCCTCGTACAACATCCGGCTGCTCAAATCATCAATATCTGGAATATATAGGCGACCCTGGTACCAAAGCACCCCATCTCCCCCTTTATGGAAGACCTCTAACTTCTGATTCTGAAGGGCTTCCTTTAACTTTACCAAAATCGGGCCCTCATCTTGCCTAGCTGTTACATCAGTCACCAAGGATGATTCTGACCTATTCTGAACCACAACACCACCATCGGTCGAGTCAACCAACCTATCTCCCAACCTTGCGAGTCGATGCACATCCTTCACCAACTCCTTCTTCCCCTCATCCACATGGGGCACACTCTCCATAGAGAGCCTACTAAGTGCGTCCGCTACTATGTTGGCCTTACCCAGATGGTAAGGGCACTTATATCATAGTCCTTGAGGAGCTCCAACCACCTTCTTTGCCGAAGATTGACATCCTTCTAAGTAAACACATATTGTAAGCTATTATGGTCCATAAACACATCCACGTGAACCTCGTACAAATAATGTCGCCATATCTTCAAGGAGAATACTGCCACGGCTAATTCAAGATCATGGGTCGGGTAATTCTTCTCATGAACTTTTAACTGTCTAGAGGAATATTCTATAACCTTCTTGTGCTACATCAACACACACCCCAGTCCGATCCTTGAAGCATCACAATACACCAAGAATCTATCGGTACCCTCAGGTAGGGTCAACACTGGTGCTGAGGTAAGTCGAGTCTTCAACTATAGGAAGCTCTTCTCACAAGCCTCCGATCATTGGAATTTCACCTTCTCCTGGGTCAATTTGGTCAAAGGTGTTGCAAATTGCCACACTCTAAACAAGCGTCTGAGCCAACTAAGCACCTCCCTGGGTGATTCTTGCCACACTTCGCACATGTTGGGAAGGTGCGCTCTATCTGCATGCTACCCTGGCCTCTCGAATCTGAATCTCTGCTCCTCCGATCCCCTCGTGACCTAAAGGGTGTACTACCCAATGATGGTTCCGAAGCAAAAGACCTGTGATGAGACTGTTGGCACTTCCCCCAATCTAGGCTAAGAAATCCCATAATTGTTCGTCTTGGCCCTCTTGGCCTCTCTCTGCCTTCGATACACTGACTCCATCTGCTGGGCATGAAAGACTATGCAGGGAAAATCTATATCTCGATGCAGAATGGCGATCCTACAGTCCTTATCCAAGTAGTCCGCCACTCCATGTACAAATCGGCTCGCCCGAGCCGTTTGGTCTGTCACTAACTCTGGTGCATACTTGTATAAGAGGGGAAACACCAGAGCATACTCCTGAGCCGATATATCACCCTGCTTTAGATTTACAAACTCGTCCGCCTTCAGTTCCCTCATTTCACGATGGAAGAATCGATCCAAAAAGGTTGCATGGAACTCTTCCCAAACTATAGGGCCTGCTCCCACTGCCCTACACTCTCCATTGTTTAAACTAAATATGTGCCACCCCTTTTAGCTGATAAGAGGCCAAATCAACACACCCTCCATTTGTCACCCCCATGACCTGGGTGATCTTTAGAATCTCATTGATGAATTCATATGGGTCCTCAACTACCTTGGACTCAAGGAACTCTAGCAGGTTCATCCTTAAGAAATCTCTTACTTGAGCTACCGCTGCATTTCCATTTTGCGGAACATGCATACTCGCCAACTGATTGACCTGAGCGGTCAACGGCTACATGAGCATCTGGATTGCTGCCCGAAACTCAGCATGGGCAACTGGCTTCGGTGCCTAGTGCTCCTAAACCGGTGAGGCCTATTGGTTCCCAATACCGTTGCCATACTCTTGGACATCTCCATTCCCATTCCTTCTACCATTCATTCTTCAGGGATCCATGATTCTACAATCGCGAATAGCATGAATTAGAAGGATAGAGAGACTTTTCATCGCACGAGATAGATCATGAAAGAAGGTCACATTTTCTAAGCATCTCGTAGCCTATTCATCATAAGTGTGGTGCGTTTCACACACATGAAAAAGACTCTACATAACGCGAATTTCAGACACCCTAGGACACTTCAAACCTATGGCTTTGATACCAAGTTTGTCATGACCCGAATGTAGACCAAGTTTGTAACATGGGGCAAGGAGCCCCGAGAGACTCCAAGTCAACCCATGGCATGAACACCCATCTAACTTCATATCATTATTCTAAATACTTAACATGATGATGTAGCGAAAACATAAACATAACATAACATAACATGATAACCGAAATGTACAAAATACAAAACAACTAAGTACTACAATTAGTCTGAAAGCTTATATCGTATTAGATGGGTTGATGGAACAACATCCCCAACTAACCCGGAAAAAACTGAAAGCACAAAGGGACATCAATATCTGAAACATATGGTCCTTGGAGATTGAGGACTTACCAAAAGCTTGGATGCTAACCTCTAAAATGGACTACTGACGGGGTTAAGCCTAAGAGTCGGGACTTGTATCATGAAATGATAAAACATAGAGTATGCAGTCAGTACGTGGAATGTATCGAGTATCCAAGTTAAGTAAAATGGACATTTACAAAAAAAAGTACATAAAGCCTTATAAATGGTCATTAGAATGGGTCAACATGCTCGTAACATAAGTAGCATATGATAACATAAGGCTCAAGGTTTTCAAAACATTTTTAATTCAATCGTAATCATAATAATAAGAGAAAAGCCTTATTGAACATGAATTGAGTCAATGTGCATAATTATAATCATGCATAAATTATGAGAAACAGTGGGAGATTCTTATAACCGACAT
>JACEIK010000367.1:162237-175750 GCA_018107945.1 Datura stramonium | reverse complement strand
GCTGTAGAATCTGACAGTAATTCATAAGATATGATATAAATCACGATAAATAATAATCCATTAATAGATTATTAGAATTCCACAAGATTTAAGTTAAAACCCCATAATATTTTTGAAGAAACTTCATGAATTAGGAGAGATTGGGCATGGGTGTGAACAAACCTGGCTATGGCTGATTCTAACACTTCCTTGAATGCCCAAGAAGGAATTGAAGAAAGACTTTGAAGGGTTTCCTTGATCACCTCTCTTAGACTATAACTCTTTCATGCATGAATATGAAAATGGCCTAAAATAAACTTAACCCCCTTAAAAGTCACTATTCATAACTCAAAACGATGTAGTTTAGGCCTTAGGATGTTAGGAGTTATGGAAAAGCCCTTACTAAATTTGCAGAAAATAACTATCAAATGGTCCCGACGTGGGACCTAACGACTCGTTACCCTGGACCATGACTCGTGGAGTCCTCTGTGAAGTACACTGCTCAACAGGTCTCCTGGGCTCATAACGGAAGACATAACAACTCGTGACCAGGGGACCACGACTCGTGGTCACCATCTGTGATGTGAACTGCCCTAGTTTTAACAAAATCAATCCCTGCTTGGCCATAACCCTTCACGTGAATCATGAGTACTAAGCACAACTCGTGGGGTCCTTCCGTCGTGTACACTGCCTCTCTTCTTCTAGTTTTATTACTCACCGATCGCACGACCGACCTAACGACTCGTGGGTCCTGACCACGAATCATGCTCATGCCCTTTGGTTTCTTATTTCTCAAGTTTCAAATTCATTCCCTAGGCCTCCCCATGAGTCACATCATGACTCGTGGTCTCCTCTCACGGGTCTCCTAACGACTCATTCTGTTCCTGGTGCTAGATTTTAGGTTTTTCTCTGCTTCAATTCCCATGTCTGATCTTTAGGCTTCCGGGGTATAACACTTTCGTTAAGTACATTGTCTTCCTTTTCCCCCTTTCGCCATCACCACTCCCCAAGACTGACCTAAGGAGTCATGGGGCCTAACCATGACTCGTGGTCACTACCGTGGGGATCCCATTTCCAAATTTCAAACTCAACACCCAGGCCTCACCACGAGTCACCTCACGACTCATGGGTTGCTCCAAAGGGTCACCTCATGACCCGTTCTGACACTTGATGCCAAATTTTAATTTTTCTCCATTTCAACTCCTGAGTCTTATCTTTGGGCTTCCAGGTATAACACATGCCTATGAGGAAGTTCAGATTGAGATCCTTGATCATCAGGTCGGCAAGTTGAGGAACAAGGAAGTAGCTTCAGTGAAGAATTTGCAAAGAAATTAGCTAGTTGAGAGAGCTACATGGGAAGCCAAAGTAGATATGATGGATAGATACCTGAATCTATTCCCCTTCGAGCATGAGGTACAAATTTCCTTCTTAGTACTCTATTCAGTTTCATGCCTAGTTCATGTCTCCTAGTTTTTTTCATGTCAAATCACGCATGTTTGTTTCATGAATTCAGTTCAATCATGTATCTCATGCCGGAGTCAATCACATCATCAGTTTTCAGTCTATAGCTTTAAGTTCTGGGATTCCAGTTCCTTCCCTATCCTTCCAGCATGCTTAATCAACATTTGAGGACGAATGCTCCCAAAGGGGGAGATAATATAAGGCCCTAAAAATTCCTTAAGATCACATCTAAGACATGCAGCCGAAACCAGCAGGAAATTTGCACTAGGGCCATTCAAGGACCCACGGGATGAACCGTCCTAAGAACCAATAGTTCATTGGTTTGGTACATGTTAACTTCATAGAAATGTAAAAATCTGCCCAAAACTTATGACTGGATTGTATGACCCATTGTTTGATAGCCAGTTCCACATTTTCTTTTGATAGTTCGGGGGTATTTTGGTAAAATATTATGCTTTTAACTCTTAAGTGACACTGTTTTAAGTTTCCTATAGGTATGATTTAAGGGTTAAAGTAAACCTAAACCCTTACTCTCTTCAAAACACTATAGTTGGGAAATCAATCTCAAGGAAAGCTAGGGTTCATCATCTCCATCTTACCAATTTCTCTTGGGTCTTCAAGACAAGTTAAGGAATCATCTAACCTAGGTATTTAGGGTCATTAACTAGGGAGTTCTTCCACCCTCATTCCCAATTTCATCTCAATCTCATGAATTCAAGTCTTCAAGCATGATCTTATAAAATTCTATGGTTAGACCTAATTCTCATAAAATCTCTTATGATATCTTATAAATTCAAATCTCTTATTATCCAATTCATGATTTTTGATTATGATTACATGTTTCCTACTAATATCTCTCATGAATCTATGTTTTCAAGTTTATGATAATTTTAGTCAATTATGTATGATCTTATGAATTTCAAGCTTATGAACGTATGTTTTCAAGTTATGACGATTTATTCAAGTATGCATGAATTTCATGAGTCTCAAGCTTATGTATCATGACCGACTCAGTGGCATTGGTTTCATGGCTTGTTCACGTGTGACAAGTATGATTATGATTTTCATATTTTCTAACTAGCCCATGTAAAACCAAGTATGTTCATGATTATGACTATGAGCAATATACATGTTTTGAATATAGTATCTAGCACTGAGTAGGCCAGGGTTCAGTGCACCCAAGTCTCAAAACTACATGCCACTATAGGTATTTGTTCATGTTAGTAGCCTCACTAGAGTGTTTCCCCTAGCCCGATAGGGATCACGAGTGATACCATGCCTTTATCCTTTTTGCCTCGATAGTCATAGGATGGCTATTTGTACTTGAACGAGATAGTTAAGGAATCATGTGCTCATTCATGATGGTGTCAGTTATGATGAAGTCTCCCACTGTTCCTCATGTTTTAAGTTATTCATGTACAGGATTTATTATATCATGTTTTATAGTATGATTGACCCATTGATCAGATTATGAGCTTTGACTTGCATTTTCAAACATGTTAAACCATATGATTTTTCTTTGAAACCCTTGGGACATTATGCTTCAGCTTATGATGGATAACTCATGTTTATAACTATCTCACGATCATGATTTTTGTATTTTTTCCTTACTCTCAGGTCTTAGCTTGCCTTATACTCATGATTTCAGACTATCATTTTACTATCATATTTGTACATACCTTACATACTCAGTACATTCAAAGTATTGACCACATACTCTATGCTATATCATCTCATGATATAGGTTTGCGTGATCAGTCTCAGCCCTAACGTTAGTTTCGCTCCCACTTCAGTCCATTCTAGGTTTTATGAGTCCTCATGATCCGGGAACATCTTTTTTGTTATAATTTTCTTCTTTTTAGGTCGTTCAGTTTTAGTCATAGCGAGCTAGTTTGAGTGTTTTCGCATCATCTCATCATATGATTAGAGTAGTTTCAGACAACTAAGTATAGATGGTTCAGCATTGTTGACTTGTTGTCTATGCTTATGCTTTATGATATTCAGTCTTTCGCTTATGTTATGTTCATGATTCCTTTCCACTTAGCTTATGCTCAAGAATATGCTACATATGTGCCATGATTTAGCTTGGAACCATTCATGGTTCTAGGTCCCGTATCGTAGTTCTAGGTCCATGCTCCGGTCGTGACACCATAGGAGCTATGTCCTGGCACCTATTCTTCAGTTATAGAGGCTTCATAGATAGAGTTAGAGTTGAATCAATAATGTCACTTTATAACATTGATTTTGGTTTTAGTTGATAAATCTTAGTTTGTTATATTGAGCCAATATAGTTATTACTTTCACTATATATTATTAACTGAAACCAAAATCAATGTTATAAAGTGTCCTTGGCTAATAGTAAGTCAGGCCAAAGTTTCTCTTAGATCACTATGTGGTATAAGTACCGATCAACGTCCAAGGTATAGAGTCGGTGGGTGAAAACGATATATTGGATTAAATGAGACACTTTATGTTCAACAAAGACCGAAGGTGGAGTGGGTTTCAGATCATTATTGATATATCAAATGCTATATTTGTAAGCTTTGGTGGAACTTCATAACAAAGCCAACATTGTGGACCTCTTTCATGGGAAACAAGTGTTTTAAGTAACTGCATGTCACGACCGGTATATAGGCCCAGATAGAAACACAGGACAAGGGGCCTAGAGAGACTCCAAGTCGACCCATGGCATCAACATACGTCTAACTCAATCAAGCAAAGCGGAAGACTTAACATAACAAGCATAATAGAAGTCTGAGCACAACATACAATCTGAATATACAACATAAATATGAAGTTGAATACAATCTATTGTCTGGAAAGCCTCTAATTCTGATGAGTTGATGGGACAAGACCCCAACTAACTCTCAAAGTATGGAATTGAAAATACGTAGACATAACTGAATGAAAGAGGGGCCCTCAATAGATGAGGACTCACCAATAGAGACTGGATGCTAACTCCGGAAGCTGGCCAGTGACGAAGCTGAGTTTGAAGATCGAAACATGTATCTTGAAACGATACATCATAGAGTATGCGGTCAGTACGTGGAATGTACCGAGTATGCAAGGTAACTAAAACCGCTTAATTTAAGTATAATCATTTAAAATATGCATAATATAAAATATAATCAAGACAAGAATCTGAGAGTAGGGCTTGTATGCTATTTTCTTAAATCATGATAACCATAAGTAAAACTGAACATTGGGTCAAACATGATTTAGAACANATATATATATTCATGAATGATAAACATGAATAACTGAAATCATGATAAACAATAGGAGACTTGTCATATAACCGACATTACCACGATAGAGCTTACGTGGTCCCGAATATCACACCCAGGTGCATAGAGTCGTCTAAAGCCTTTCCAAGGCTAAAGACGCTACCATGATATCGATATCAAGCTGAAGGCCCCTTGGGACAGGGGAAAGCTCACATAGGAGGTCCCAAAATAATCTGATCATACCTACGTTGGCGCGTAGTTCAGAGGCATAGGGTTGACTAACCGTCAGCCTACTCGGTGCTAGACACTATTCCCAAAAACATGCATATGCTCTCCATCATTTTTCAATGAAGTTGACCATCATCTATTGATGAAGCTGAATAATCCTATACTTATAAAATCTGAAATCATACATGAGGAGCCTTGTCTCAACCATACCACACATTGAACATAATAGGGAATCTTGACTCCAAAACCATGTGGTAAGCTAATCCGTGAAATCATAAATCATACTTGAACATATAGGCTTGCCCAATATGCAAACATTCTTGAAAATACTCAATTCACTTGAAGACATGATCATAAACATGGGTAACTTGAAAACTACTTTTCATCAATAATATCTCATCAAACTTGAACATTCATCATAAATTTCAACATTCATGAACTTCTCATGGATGGGCAGTTTAATTTATAAAGCTTGAAAACTTGATTTATGTTTGAAAACATCGTAAAACTTGCACATGAATCATAATTTGATAATAGAAACATACTTAGATCATACCCATGGTAGAAACTAAGGAAATTCATGCATTGGGTTAAAACCCCATAGGATCAATATATAGATTTTCATGAATTAGAGAGGGATTGGGCATGGATGTAAACAAATTCACCCATTCATAATTTTACATACCTGGGAAGAACTGATTTTACCACTCCTTGATTGCCCAATGAAGAATTGAAGGAAAACTTGAAGGAAATTGAGCGTGATCACCTCTCTAGCCCTTTACTCTTGCATGCATGAACAGGAATGGCCTAGAATGAACTTAACCCTCTTAAAATTCATTATTCAAAGCTTAAATGACGTAATTTAGGCCTTAGGATCATAGAAATTACGGGTAAGCCCTTACTAAAATCGCAAAAAATAACTAACTGCCAATCCCAACGAGGGAATGGAAGAGTCGTTACCAAGGACCATGACTCATGGTCTCCAATCGTCGTGTGCTCTGCCACTTTTCTTCAAAGGGTCCCCACGAGGGACATAGTGGATCGGTACTAGTGACCACGACCCATGGTCGCCACTCGTCACCTCCACTGCCCAAAACCTCAAGATCCTACTCAACTGCTGACCATGACTAACTTGATGGATCATGGCATATGACCATGTTTTGTTGTGCCCATTCATAGGAAACACTACCACTCAACCTTCACCTTTCCATTTCCCTTGACCATGACTGACTCAACGAGTCGTGGGGACTGACCACGACTTATCGTCATGTCCGTGGGGACTAAAACTATAATTTTCCAACTCAAGTCAAACTCCTCACCACGAATCACTTAACGACTCATGGTCAACCTGATGGATCACATGACGAACCGTTCTGTGACCTGGTGCCGAAAATTCTATTTTCTCCATTTCAATTCCCGAGTCTAATCTTAGGGCTTCCAGGGTATAACAATATCTCTGATGTTCTACGAGTTTACAACACTTTGGATGCTCAAAACTAGAAAAATAGCATGGACTTAGGTATGTTTTTTCTTTGGTTACACGAAAAATAGGTGTTGGAGCAAGAATGTGCAAAATATAGCTTGAAAGTGAAGAAAATAGGCTTAAGTAACAATTCTCACTACGAGCCGTAGGAAGGTTCTACGAGCGGTACTGAAGTTTGTGCAGAGTATCAGAAGGCTAAGTATGAAGAGTGCATCCTACGATTCTCAGTACGAGTCATACAATTCTTATATGGGCCGTACTGTAGAAGTCGTGGAAAGATTCAGAAGATTTACACAAGAGGATACTCCTTATACAGATAGACAGTACGAGTGGTGGTATCAAGGTACGAGTCGTGGTATCAAGGTACGAGTCATACCATAGCACTTGTGAAGAACTTTAGAAAAATTTAGAATTCTCATAGTCAGACCACGGAAGCATAGTATGACTCATAGGAAGTATGTATGAGTCGTACCAAGGTCCAACACATAGCCAAATTTAAACCAGTCAATGACATATGGGAAGCAGGTACGACCCGTACATACCTGCTACCCGCGACATTAGTTATGGAAATTCACCCTGTTAGCCTAGGAAAAGAAATTTTAAGTCTGTATAAATACGTTTTATGTTTTATTTTGAAGAGAGAATATTTAGACAACATTAGAGGACGTGAGATTTGAGGGAGAGAAGATAGATTTGAGTTGATTGGCTTGTGATCAACCTTTTCTTGATTTTCTCTTGAACTTCATACTTTGTTCTTGAGGATTTTGCTTATTGATTTAAACAAGTTTTTCTCTCATCCATAATTGTAAGTATTGATTTATGTATTTAATTATGAATGTAAATCACAATCTTGCAACTATGAGAGNGTATTTAATTATGAATGTAAATCACAATCTTGCAACTATGAGAGGTTAAAACCTCCATAACAAGGGTTATGGGAACCATAGTGGATTAACAATCTAGGATTGCATAAAAGTGATTCAAAACCAATGCAAAATACTTTTTTTGTATTCTCTTTATTCTTAAACGTTTCTTAATGGTGTACAATGTTAGGACTTGATAGAATTCTTTATTTTCTTGAGCCTAGAGAGATAGAGATTAGAAAGAGAATTACAACAAAGCCTTGATCTTGATGATCATTGTATTAACTTGAGTTGTGGTCGCGGGATAGTTAATTTTGGGACATATTGATAACGGTTAATTTGCAATCTCTCGTGAGACTTGACTCGATGATTGAGTATAGTCATTCAATAGGGACGAACCAGTTGTTTGGATGAACCTTAGTTATCAGTTCTACAAGTAAGCATTAGTGATAATCACGCATGTATATCCGAAGCGGTTATGAACCCATGGAGAACACAAAACCCTAGTAATCTTTCATTTTTTATTTCAACCAAAGATTTAACAGTTGTTTTTAATTATTGTTTTCTTTAGAACCCCCAGTTTTGACAACGCCCGCTTCATACTTCAGTAGGAGGTATGGTTTGAGCGTTATCAAAAATTGGTTGTTCCCGAGGAATACGGCTAAGACTAGATTATTTGCTTGTATTTGACTTCTTGATAGTTATTTCCTCAATTACATTTTCTTTTTGTTTTTTTTATACCTGCAGGTTGTTTTCCGGTGAATTCCAAGCACTCGGAGTAGTGGAGATCCCCTGATTCCATTGTACCCAAAATTGAACAAACACTGCGCAAAATGGAAAACCATGAATAGAGAGATGCCTGCATAACTGAAGAAGCTAGGCAAGTTGAGCTAGCTCAGCAAGCTGCACTTCAGGATGCGGAAGATGCCAGAGAAGAGGTTGTTAATGCTGGTCTATATGGGAGGTGCAACAAAGGTCATTGACTTGCCCCTCAGTTCTTCGATGATGAAGACCCAGAAATTGATGAAGTTGGGTCAACTAGAGCAATTGTGCCACCACCATTGCCCGCTGGGGCTAAATTTGTCATCACGAGCACCATGATTCAATTGTTAAACATAAAAGGGGTGTTCAGTGGTCATGCAGCGGATGACGCCAACCTGCACTTGATGAACTTCATTGGAATATGCAAGGCGTATAGGTTGCCCGGATTTAGCCAAGATCCCATGAGGCTCTGACTTTATCCTTTCTCTCTATCAGGTGAAGCCACTTTATGGTTATCGGAGTTGCCCAACGACTTTATAACCAACTGGAGGGAGCTCAAGCAGGCCTTCTTAAAGAGATTCTTTCCTCCCAGTAAAATGTTGCAACTTAAGGATGAGATTTACAATTTCCGACAGCTCAAAATTGAGGCACTTCATGAAACCTGGTTGAGGTTCAAAAAGAAGTTGACAAATTGCCCGAACCATAAGATCTCAGATGACAGTTTTTTGGAAATTTTTTACTCGTCCTTAAACAATAGCACAAAAGTTGTGGAAGATACGGTGGCTGGAGGAGCATTGATGAGTCACACCCAGAAGCAAGCTGCTACTATCCTTGACAGGGTGACCAAGACAAACAGGACATCGCATACTAGGGAGGTAGATGCTGCAGTTGGTACATATGTTGTTGGTTTGACTGCAGACCAACGTAGGAAGGAAGAAGAACGCAACTAGGAGTTGGCTCACATGCGCACATTGTTGGATTTGCTTACAAAGCACATTATGGGAACAGGAGCCAAAAAGGTAAATGTAGTGAGGAAACAAGGACTAGAAACGGGGCCAGATCACTCTGATTTCGAGGAAGAGGCAAATTTCCTGGACAACAAAGTGGCGGGTTTCCGAGCCAACGCCCAAGCGTCTGGACAAGACAATTTGTGCTAAGGTTCTGGGAACCTAGGTTGGAACCAATACAGAGACAACTACAACCGAAACGGGCACAAAGATAGGAGTCGCGGTCGTGAGCGCGATGGAGAATGGAGAAGAAACGATGGCTACCGCAATAACCGGGTTGGAATTTATGTGCCTCCCAATGCACGAGAGGGGGAGGCTGGGCAATCAAAGTTAGAGAGCATGATGGTCAAGATGCTGAAAAAGGTAAGGTCCACTAATGAGAAATTGAAGGAGATCTCTGGTGACATATCAAGTATGGGTCAGAGAGTGGAATCTCTTCCAACTACCATCAAGCAGATTGAGTAGCAGCTTGGGAAACTTTGAGCATCACTGAACCCTAGAAAAACGTACACTTCCTAGCAACACCATCTATAACCCAAAGAATGATGGCCACTGTATGGCGGTGATGACTAGGAGTGGTAAAACCACAGTTTACCCCCCTTTTCTAGTTGTAGTTCAGCGGAAGAAAGAGAGCATGATTGAGGAGAATGAGAAGAGTGTTGAGATGGAGAATGTTGAGTTTCCAGAGGCCCCGATAGGTGAGAAAGAACCTAACATTGATCAAGGAGCAACCCAATTGCACCGAGCTATCCCGCGACCACCATCACCGTTCCCTCAATGAATGCAGAAAAAGGAAGAAAATTGTAATTTTGAAAAATTCCTTTCAATTCTTAAGCAACTATCTATGAACATACCATTAGTTGAGGCATTGGAACAAATGTCTGGATATGCTAAGTTTATGAAGGAATTGGTGACAAAGAAGAGGTCTGTAAGCTATGAGTTGGTAGAAAATGTACATCACTATAGTCCATAGCTACACGGGTCCTGGCTCAAAAGAAGGAAGACTCAGGTGCTTTCACTATACCGTGCACCATTGGCAATGTCGAGTTCGCAAGGGCACTTTGTGATCTGGGAGCAAGCGTCAACCTAATGCCTTGGAAGTCTTCAATAAATTGGGCTTAGGAGCCCCCACACCGACCAGTATGCGACTACTAATGGCCAACAGGATTGTGAAGAATCCAGTGGGGATCCTATTCGATGTATTGGTTAAGGTGGGCAAATTCATATTCCCATCACACTTCGTGATTCTGGATCATTTTGGGGCGACCATTCCTTGCGACTATGAGGGACTTAGTAGATGTGGAGGCTGGCCAGCTAAATTTTAGACTAAACAAATAAGAGTTCACTTTCGACATCTGTCGGACAATGCAGCAACCTAAGGAATACAGTGTAATCTCAGCATTACAGGATAAATATGAGTCACTTGACGAATTCTGGGTAGTCAACACACTTGCATCATGCCACGACGTTAAATCAGGCGCTTCTTGGGAGGAAACCCAAGTAGTTTCTTGGTAAAGTCTGAGTAACCGGGCCACCTGCGTCGTGCCACAATGTTAAATCAAGCGCTACTTGGGAGGCAACCCAAGTGATTGAACTAATGTATGTTTAGTGTGTAAGGAAATAAAAGGCAGAAAGACTACTAAAAAAACAGCTACTACGGCTCTCAGTATGACTCGTGAAAGCATCATATGAGCTGTAGAAGGAAGCATGGAGAGGTTCAGAGATGTATTTCAAAGCAAAGACCTGTGAGTCATCAAATGGACCATACCTGTAACACCCTGGATAATATGAGCGATAAAATCGTACTTTTGAGGTAGGACTAAGAGTACTAAATAGGCTAATAAGAAAGTATTATAAGTTATTTGAATCACTCTATAGTCATATTTAAGATTGGACGTCGATCAAGTTGTATAAAAAAAATTCGGAAAAAGTGATCGCAAAATTTCCTTCTTGAGATTCTTTGAAATTTAGGTTAAATATCTCGAAGCTTTTCCCCAAATAAATAAATAGTTATGTGGTTTGTGACCTATCAAATTAAATATCTACGAGGCTAGTTTCCATCGCATCAAACCGTTCGTCAATCCGACTTCAGAGTAGAAAGATATTCGTGTTTTCGCGAGACCGCGCAAGCAGGCACGTCACAAGGGTCTAAGGCGGTGGAAGGCTATTTAAGCCCCTTGGGTCGGTTTCTGGTCATCCAAATTCATTTTCCAGAAACCTACTTTGTAAGAAACCTCTCTCAACTTATCTCCATGGTTTTCTTTGGGTTTTGAGGCTAGAAGACATGGATCAACATGATTTTGGTGTCGAGAAGTCGGGAATCGCGTGTAGTCCGTGGTTTGGTATTTTTTTATGGGCTGTTTGGGGCTGTTTCGTGGTGAATCTGTTGTTAAGACTTATTTATTTTGTTCTCTTTAGTTTTTAAGGTTGTTTATAGGTGTTTTAACTCCAGTAGGTTATTGTCTCGGAGTTTCTACCGTCGAATTCCTATGAATCTTATCGGGTAAGCTTCGTTTGTCTTGTTTTGTTGTTGAGTTGTGTTGGCTGCGTTTTGGAAGAATCTTAGACTGACTTTAGGAATTAAATTTCATGGTATTGAAGCCTCAAGTTCAGCTAGTCGTGAAGCTAAGGTATGTTAGGCTTGTCCTTCCCTTTGTCGGCATGAATTCCATAGCCGTTGTTGTCCGTGTTGATGTGTGTGTTGGCTATTTTGCGATGGCCTGTGTTTTGCTATTATTGAACTCTACTTTTCTGTTTATATGGTAATAATGGTGTGTATGAGGTTCTAGTTTTGTTGGTGGCTCAGGCTTTAGTGCGGAGAATCATAGTCATGGAAAATTGTTAGGCTCGGTTCAAGAGGTCGTGTGTGACGCACGTGGTTCTTATGGAAAGTTGATGTATGTTTGAGTGAATAATATTAGGTGATTATATTGATAGGTGATTTAGGTATTATAGTTGTTAAGGTCTATGGTTGCGACGATCTTTTGTTATGTTTGAATCGGCGATCGTGTCGATTGTGTCGATGGCACGTGATGGTCGTGGGGACACTTGGGCTGATTTGTCCGTATCCCTTGATGTTAGTAGTAAGTAGAGTGGCGTGTGGGCTGTTTTTAAATCTTGAGGATAGACTGGTTAGGATGGTAATCCTTAACTTGGTTAGTGGCTCATCGGTGGACGGCTAGACGTGAAAGAATAGTATTATGTTATAATAGTAGGGTTGTGGGGTTTGAGAGCCGATTGTGGGCTTTTTCAGCATGTATTATTATTGTTGTTTAATGTGAATATTGTGATTTTGTGTGTGTGGTGTTTAAGGCCTTGTGTCTTGTAGATACCCGATGCACGAGAGTTGTTCCGGCTAGGGGTCAAGCCCGAGGTACCTTGTGGTGTATGGATACCCAACGCACGAGAGTTTTCGACTGAGGGGTTGAGCCCAAGGAGTGAAATGACCTACGGGGTTGAGAATGATGTCCTCCGCATTGTCGAGTTGACACATGATTCGAGAGTGGTCCGACATGTATGAGCCTTCCTGGGATCGCGATTTGGTTCTCCTAGATGGATTGAGCTCCGCTAACTGTGCGCAGTTGAGAGAGAGTCCGACAGTGCTTTATTGATGATGTTCACTGACTGGTGTTTACTTTTTATATGCTTGGCATTATATTGTAATTTCTGCTCGTGTTTTATTTTATCTAATAGCAGCGGATGCTAGATGTTGGCTGGTGTTAGCTGGAGGTCGTAGAGAGGTCTAGAGGCAATGATAGGTGAGCTATGTTGGCTTGGTGCCGCTATGTTATTGTTTACTTTTAGACTTGCCTGGCTTATGGAGGCCAAGTAGGTTTTATTTGTATGTTTGTTTGTACTTGTCAGGCTTATGGGGGCCAGGTCGATTTTATGTGTTTACTTATGTTGAGTCTCCTTCTGCGATATCTTGATATCGCTCAAATTCACACTTCTTAACAAAGTATGAAGCGAACGTTGTTAATAAAGAACCCAACTAGAATACGGAACGATATACAAGAACGATAGTGCTTGAGCTATGTAGTCAATTATTTCCTAAGACGGGGGAATTTGTAAAAGTAATAAATAACAATGTTGAGAAATTGTTAAGGTTGAATCCAAATTAATGCAACTAACTAGGGTAAGTGTTCCCCATGACTTCATAACCACAAAGCGCTTTATACTACTGATCTATTTCGGTGCTTAGCATGCAATATTGGTAAGTTAGGTTTACCTAAATGGTTGGTCCCCTATCTAGATGATTTTCACTATGCAACTTGGTCCGTCTACGGGTGTACTTTAATTGACCCTTACCCTTAATATCGGATTAGCTATCCCCGAATAAGTTCAAGCTATTAGCTATTAGTTCAAGGAAGAAACAATACATGCATAAACTCCGTTCAAGAATTACTAAGTATTTTACCTATGTGTATTAATTTGTCATGGTTCCCACAACCCTAGTTGTGGTGGTTTTAGCCTATCATGTTTATAAGTAAATTAATAGATTTC
>JACEIK010000367.1:143360-161372 GCA_018107945.1 Datura stramonium | reverse complement strand
TACTTGCACTTAGGATCATGAGGCACATCAATGAAGCTCAAACAATTCACTTGCATGCATATAAGATCAACATTAAATTGTCAAAGTTTGAAATCACTTAACTTTTGAAAACTAACTCAACAAGACATATTTTGGGCCAACATAAATTATATGTAATTTAGCAATCAAGATTTAAACCAAAGTCTTACCATTGTGCCCCTCACAATTTGGAGAGATGCCCGTTTTCACACAAGATATAGTATAAGATTAACTTGGGCATAAATAAAATAATTTCTGCTCACTCTCACAAAAGAACTCAACATACATGCAAACGACGACCCATAAGCTTGTCCTTAGTGTAATCCTCCGCTAATATAGAATTATGAATCAAGGATCAATTAGGACTTTAATTTTGGTTGTAATGTAGGCTAAGGAACGGGTAGGAACTATTTGGCCAAGATAGTGACTAAGCTCCCTAAGCACTTTAATACTTCACAACACTTTGATTTTTAGCTCATTCCTCAATTTCCAAAATTTTCTCCTTATACCTCCTTAATTTTCAATTTTTCAACTTAGGTGATTAGTGGGGGTTTTTCTTTTCATCATTGAGCTCATTCACACACAATTTTTTCTTCTTCTCATTCCCATCATTTATGAACCCCTACTCTAGCCACCCTCAAGCATTTTTTCTTATGTTGAGGTTCACAATATCCAAGAAAGGATCAGGTCCAAAATAGGCTCATTGTAAACAAATGGGTACGGTTAATCGGTAAATCTTCAATTTTTCAAAGCTCTATCTTATTTTTGTTTTCCCACTAAAAATCACCCTCCTTGTTTAGCAAAATTTCACCTTTTTCTTTTCTTCCAATTCACCACACTTTTTAGCTTTTCCCCTCACTTCTCCAATTATGCTCCTTTCATACAAAAAAGTTCATTAAAGTGCTCCAGGAGTCATTTGGATCAAATACAAGTCAATAGAACAAAAGGGATTCAATCTTATAATATGGCTATCAAAAGAATAGGTTAAGGCTCAAACATATCTAACTAGGATATTTACAATCAAGGTAGGTAAAATAGGATAAAAATAGGGCTATCAAAGAAATGCCTATATCACTTCCTAAATCCATCATTCTTATTTCGCTTTGCACACACCGGCCGAGTTCTAGACATCAATTTACAAGCATGGAGTATATCAAAGATAATTCCTCACACATTGGCACAAGATGGTTTAACAATGAAAATCAAGATCATATAAACACATATATCCATATTGCATGCATAACATAATTAAGCCCATTTTTTCAAGTACAAGAGTCAATTTTTAAAGGACTAAGTGTTTCTACCTTTTTCATGCATTTTGAGTGAATTTAATAAAGTCTCAATGATACCTAAAGTGAAGCACCTAGCATTCGTAAGTCTCAAGTCTTGTTCTTCCTAATGACTAATTTACCCTTAAGACGGTCGTCATCCATCCATCATCGGGAAAAGTCATGACTTAATGACTAAAAACAAAATAAATAAATAATCTAGACTCTATAGTCGGTTCTAAGGGACTATCCATCGAAAAAGCAACGAAAACAAAAATCGGAGGAACCCAAAATAAAATAAAACTAAAAATACTACAAACAAACAAGCATGCAAGATAAGTCATAAATTCCAAAAAAAAACTAGGCCTATCATGTACAAATTTAGCAATTAGGGAATGCATGGTAATATGAAGTTCACTTCTCCCACCCCACACTTAATTAGTTACACTGTCCCTAGTGCTAAAATAAATAAGCATAAAGTAATAGAGTGAAAGAAGACTTTATGGGCCTCTACTCCTCGTCATCTGTGGGGGTAGGAATAGCTTCCCCATCTATGTATTTCATGCTCAAAATATTTTATTGAAAATTATGAGCTATCACTTGCACACTTAAACAAACACATAAAAGTGAAAAATTTATCTTGGGTTGCCTCCCAAGTAGCGCCTGATTTAACGTCGCGGCGCGACATAGGTATCTTGATTACTCAGACTTCATCAAGATACCTGTTGAGACCGTGGTCATATCTTGGTCGCTTATTTCACCACGCTGCCCTGTGACACATCATAAAATAAAACCAAAAAAATGAAATAAAGACTAAAAGTTAAACACAAGCAATTAATTCAATCCTAAAACGTATTCCCCGGCAACGGCGCAACTTTTTGATAACGCTCAAACCACACCTCCTTCGAAATTATGAAGCGGACGTTGTGAATAAAGAACCCAACTAGAGGTTGGGTTCGATCCCACGGGGAATATGAAAGGATGTAGAAGAATGCTAGTTCTTAAGCTTTTTAGTTAATTATTTTCTAAGAGGGGGGAATTTGTAAAAGTAATAAATAACAATATTGAGAAATTGTTAAGGTTGATTCCAAATTAATGCAACTAACTAGGGTAAGTGTTCCCCATGACTTCATAACCACAAAGCGCTTTATACTAGTGATCTATTCCGGTGCTTAGCATGCAATATTGGTATGTTATGTTGACCTAAATGGTTGGTCCTCTATCTAGATGATTTTCACCACGCAACTTCGTCCGTCTACTGGTGTACTTTAATTGACCCTTACCCTCAATATCGAATTAGTTATCCCTGGACAAGTTCAAGCTATTAGATGAGGGTTGATAGTCTCAAATCTCCGTTGTTAATCCCTTTTCCCATTCATTACCTCCTTGGTCCGGTAAATAAGAATAAGGCAAATTCTAACGTTTGCAACCATTAAAAATCAATTAAAACGAAGGAAGAAACAATACATGCATAAACTCCGTTCAAGAATCACTAAGTATTTTACCTATGTGTGTGTTAATTTGTCATGGTTCCCATAACTCTAGTTATGGTTGTTTTAGCCTATCATGTTTATTAGTAAATTAATAGATTTCATAAGTAAAAGCTAAAATTAATACTTACAACGTTGATAGGAAGAAACTCACCTGATTATTGCAACAATTAAGAAGAACAATTCAACAATTGTCTTAAAGTATGTCGTAAAACTTCTAAGCCCAAGACTTGTCTAAAACTCGGCTTCTAATTCTACTTCAAACTTAAAACTTGAAACTTCAATTCTTGAAGACATAAAAACAACATGCCTATTACATGAAAATAAAAGGGTATCTATAGTAGTAGATTTATGCTTTTCCTTTTCCTTGATGAATTTGACTTGGGATTTAAATTTTCTTTTCCTAATTAAAAATGGACTCCAGGTCGTCAGTGGTCACAAACTAAGTAACGACTCGTGAGGGCCTTAAATGAGTCGTGATCAGTCAAGCACAGTCATCCTCAGCATTAGGCCTAGTCTTGGTAACGGGTCACCTAATGACTCGTTAGGACTGGGCACGAGTTGTTAGGTCCCTCGTGGCCATGGATCATCACATCCTCTACTGTACTTGACAGATGATCACAGTGTCTGACAACGAGTCGTCACATCACGCGACAACTCGTTATGTCACCCGTTACCTTCGCTGGACACTTCTTCAGATTTTCTCCTCCCAGTCCTCACTTTATTCTATTTTCTTCAAATTCTTTATAAAGCATAAAATACACCAAATCCATCGCTTTTAGACTTGAAAACATCTAATCACGTGTGTTAGACATTTTCACAAAATATAACATTAACACATGAAAACACACATAATTTGTTCTCAAAACATAGTAAAGTACAGGCAAAAATACGTCTATGAATTGCATAAATATGCCCTTCATCAATGTTTAATTATGTTTAGTCTCCTTCTACGATATCTGGATATCTGTTGACCTCTAATCTATGTCTTCCAATTGTTTCTTCCTGTCATGCTCGGTACACTATTGTACTAACGCCCTAGTTGGGGCGTTGCATTCATGCCTGCAGGGGATGGTGGGCTGGTAGATGGAGTTCTTGGGTGCTAAATGGAGTTTCAGCTGAGTTGGTGTGCTCCAGGTATTTCAGAATCTCCAGATGTTTAAGTTAAGGTTAGTTGAAGGCCCTGTCCCGATCATTTATTTACTAATATATTTATAGAGTCTCATAGACATTACTGTGGTTTTAGTATGTTTTTATAGGCCAGGCGGGCCATGTTTTATAGTTGTTTTCCTTTCCATGGCCTTTACGACATATGGTATTTAGTTTTTTGGTTGGTTAGGTGAGCAAGCTTTCGCTATAGTCTATCGTCTTATTCTGATTTTATAGTTCTTGTGTTGTTGAACCTCATTGGTTCTGGCCTTTATTTATATTTTGGGAATCAGGTATGCTCATATCAGGGATGGCACCAGGTGCTAATCATGCCTCCCCGGGTTAGGGTGTGAAAGACTTGGTATCAGAGCAGTTCGTCCTAGGGAGTCTATGAGTCGTGTCTATTAGAATCTTGTTTATGTGTGCATTGCGCAGTGTACTTATAAATAGAAGGCTACAAGACATTTAGGACTGTTACCCTTCTTTCTGGATCGAAATCGTGCGAGAAGTCAGATGTCACAGGAGTCGGGTCTAGACTCACGTTTGCTGACTTTTGCAGGGATGCTTGTAACATGATGAATTATAGCCTTTCCAGTGGCTAAACATGGTAGCAGGAAAGATTCTTATTTTGATTATGGTTATAGTTGTGTCGTGCCTCGGCATGGCGCAAGGCATTGTTGTTTGGAGTTGTTTATGATAGTCTTTTCATGTGAGGCTATGTCATGCGATGTCGTGTTGTGTCAGTCCTTGAGTTAGAATCATGTGTTTCGTCCAACATTCGAGGACAAATGTTTCTAAGGGGGGAAGGATGTAACACCCCGGATAATTTGAGTGATAAAATTATGCTTTTGAGGTAGTACTAAGAGTACTAAATAGGCTAAGAAGAAATTATTATGAGTTATTTGAATCAATCTATGTTCATATTTAAGATTGGACGTTGATCAAGCTGTAGAACAAAATTCGGAAAAAGTGATGGCAAAATTTCCTTCTTGAGATTCTTTGAAATTTAGCTCAAATGTCTCAAAGCTTTTCTACCAATATATAAAAGATTTATGGTGTGTGTGACATATCAAATTAAATATCTACGAGTCTAGTTTCCAGTGCATCAAACAATTCATCAATCCGACTTCGGAGTAGAGAGATATTCGCTTTTTTGCAAGACTGCGCAAGCAGGCACGTCACAAGGGTCTAAGGCGGTGGAAGTCTCTTTAAGCCCCTTTGGTCGGATTTTGGTAATCCAAATTCATTTTCCAGCAACCTACTTTGTAATAAACCTCTCTTAACTTCTCTCCATGGTTTTTTTTGGGTTTTGAGGCTAGAATCCATGGCTCAACATGATTTTGGTGTGGGGAAGTCGGGAATCGCATGTAGTCCGTGGTTTGGTGTTGTTTTTCGGGCTGTTGTTGGCTGTTTCTTGGTGAATCTGTTGGTAATCCTTCTTTATTTTGTTCTCCTTAGTTTTTAAGGTTGTTTATAGGTGTTTTAACGCTGGTAGGTTATTGTCTCAGAGTTTCTACCATCGAATTCCTATGAATCGTATCGAGTAAGCTTTGTTTGTCTTGTTTTATTGTTGAGTTTTGTTGGCTGCATTTTGTCAGAATCTTGGACTGCCTTTAGGCATTAAATTCAAGGTGTTGAAGGCTCAAGTTCGGCTAGTCTTGAAGCTAAGGTATGTTAGGCTTGTCCCTCCCTTTGTCGGCATGAATTCCATTGCCGTTGTCGTCCGTGTTGACGTGTGTGTTGGCTTTTTTGCAA
Organism: Datura stramonium; assembly: GCA_018107945.1. NCBI lineage: Eukaryota > Viridiplantae > Streptophyta > Magnoliopsida > Solanales > Solanaceae > Datura > Datura stramonium. Next base: position 155,692 of record JACEIK010000367.1, on the reverse strand, counting down.
TGTCTTGTATTTCTCTATTATTGAACTCTATTTTTATGTTTATATGGTAATAATGGTGTTTATAAGGTTCTTGTTTTGTTGGTGTCTCGGGCTTGAGTGCGGAGAATCATAGTCATGGCAAATTGTTAGGCTCGGGTCAAGTGGCCGTTTGTGAGGCATGTGGTTCTTGTGGAAAGTTGTGGGATGTTTGAGTGAATAATATTAGGTGATTATATTTAAAATTGAATGATCTTTTTATATATTTGACTCGGCGATCATGTCGACCGTGTCGATGGCACGTGATGGTCGTGGTGACACTTGGGCTGATTTGGCCATGTCCCTTGATGTTAGTAGTAAGTAGAGTGGCGTGTGGGCTGTTTGTAAAGATTGAGGATAGACTAGTTAGGATGGTAATCCCTAGCTTGGTTAGTGGCTCGTCGGTGGACGGCTAGACGTGAAAGAATAGTATTATGTTATTATAGTCGGGTTGTGGGGTTTGAGAACCGATTGTGGGCTTTTTGAGCATGTATTATTATTTTTGTTTATTGTGAATATTGTGATTGTGTGTGTGTGGTGTTTGAGGCCTTGTGCCTAGTAGATACCCGATGCACGAGAGTTGTTCCGGCTAGGGGTCAAGCCCGAGGTACCTTGTGGCGTATGGATACCCAACGCACAAGAGTTTTCGGCTGAGGGGTTGAGCCCAAGGAGTGAAATGACCTACGGGGTTGAGAATGATGTCCTCCGTATTTTCGAGTTGACACATGATTCGAGAGTGGTCCGACATATCTGATCCTTCCTTGGATCGCAATTTGGTTCTCCCAGATGGATTGAGCTCCGCTAACTGTACATAGCCGAGAGAGAGTCCGACAGTGCTTGATTGATGATGTTCACCGACTGGTGTTTACTTTTGATATGCTTGGCATTATATTGTAATTGATGTTTGTGTTACATGTTATCTGATAGCAGTGGATGCTAGATGTTTGTTGGTTTTAGCTGGAGGCCGTAGAGAGGTCTAGAGGCGATGATAGGTGAGCTATGTTGGCTAGGTGCCTCTGTGTTATTGTTTACTTTTAGACTTGTCGTGCTTATTGGGGCCAGGTAGATTTTGTTTATATGTTTGTTTGTACTTGCCAGGCTTATGGGGGTCAGGTAGATTTTATGTGTTTACTTATGTTGAGTCTCCTTCTGTGATATCTGCGATATCTGGATATCTGTTGATCTCTAATCTATGTCTTCCAGTTGTTTCTGCCTTTCATGCTCGGTACACTATTGTAATGACGCCCTAGTCGGGGCGCTCCACTCATGCCTACTGGTGATGTGGACTGTTAGATTGAGTTTATGGGTGTTGAGTGGAGTTCCAGCTTATTTGGTGCGCTCTAGTTCTTTTGGAGTCGCCAGATGTTTGAGCTAAGGGTAGTTCGGGGCCCTGTCCCAGTCATTTGATTACTAATGTATTTATAGAAGCTCATACACGTTATTATGGTTTTAGTATGTTGTTATAGGCCAGGTGGGCCATGTTGTATAGTTGTTTTCCTTTCCATGGCCTTGACGGCATATGGTATTTATTTTTTTTGTTGGTCAGGTGAGCCAGCTTCCGCTATAGTCTATTGTCTTATTCTAATTTTATAGTTGTTGTGTTGTTGAACCTCATCAGTTCTGGCCTTTGTTTTATATTTTGGGCGTCAGGTATGCTCATATCAGGGGTGGCACCAGGTGCCATTCACGCCTCCCCGGGTTTGGGTGTGACAATACCCACCTTTACGAGTTGTAGGATGTACTCATAGGTCCTCAGGTAAGTTTTTCAAAACATTGGCTTACGGGTCCAACAGACGAATCGTAAAGGCTTCCTACGACTCATGGTATGAGTCGTGACGGGTTAAAATCTTTAAATTTACCTGACTCAACCCAGATTTTCAAATCTTTCCTTCTCCTATTTTAAACCCCAGACCTAACACGACCCTTTTTCCCACACAAAAAAAACCAAGTACGAGCAAGGCCTACGAATCCTTCAAACCCGTAACTCAAAAACAAAGAACCTACGAACAATTTCTTGCTTAAATTAATTGCATCTCAACTCATATTCTTTACTACCAGTCGAAGAAAGAAGTAACAAGTAAGTGAATTGTATTTTGAATATCGAGAAACTTATTTGCTTAAAATAATGACTGTCAAACCCCTGTGAGTCTTTGTGTTTTCTCAAAAAAAATTGAAGGAAACAATGATCAAGGGTGTTAGTGAACTATGTGCGACTGGGGAAACATTATTTTTTAGGGAATAAACTTTTGCATTGAAGCATTTAAATCTGAGTTATGGGTGGTGACTAAAAAGGGGAGGGATGAGTAGTGTTAAATCAATTGAATGACATGCCTAGACCTGGGGAAATCTGAGTACCCAAATTGTGAAAAAAGAATCCCTACAAACTAGACAAAATCGAATAAGTCAAGAAAGAGGTACAAAACAGAGTACGGTTCCTCATTTGTCACTATGAGTCGTATTGTGCAATCATACCCAAGACCTGAATAGAGCTAAGCCAGATGAGGCAGAAGAGTCCTTCCCATGACTCATGGAATCAACCTACAGGTCGTACCATGATTCGTGGAAAAATACAGAAAAATTGCAGTGTACGAGCATTCTAAGACGACTCAAGGTATGGGTCGTACCTTCGTGGTATGAGTCATACCTATGAGTCATAATATGCATATAGAGTTGTTGGGACTTCATACGAGTCGTACCTCCATGGTATGATCTGTATTGTTGACCTGTGATGAGATATTGAAAATTTATTTCTAGTTTTTCTCTCTCAAATATGGAATTCTAACTCTCTTCTCTACTGGATCAATGACAATGAAGCGGAAAGCATCCAAAGCAACAACCCAAAGAACATTACATGATGAAACATCTGACTCCGAGGCTGAGCAAGTAGGCAGCTCCCCTAGTGGTTCAGTCTAGGAGTACCAGGTTGATACATTAGACACTGACGGAACCAGAACTACTAGGGAAAAGGCTAAAGCACAAGCCGTAGCAGCTACGGCTACATCTGTCCCAGCTCCCCAGTCTAAGGAGGGAGCTAGAGAAGGTAATCAGGAGTTGGAAAACGACTCAAATACAGAAGAAAGGTCTAAGGAGACCCAATTCGGAGAGGCAAGTGGCAGTGATGACTCGTAGGAAGAGGCTCCTAATGTTGTGAAAGAGCAGACTCTGTCTAGAGAGAACCACACAGTCTGGTGGAGAGTGCCAGGAGCTAGAGAAATTTATTAGCAAGGCATTTCTCTCACCGCCAAAAACAAGCCAAGGCGGAGCATCCATGAAGAACTGCAGATCCTCACAAATTCACTGAATGAAGTTGAGGAGATGAAGTAGATATTCATCTTTTATGGCTTCAAGTGGATGGCCAAGACTCCAGCTCAGTATACCGCAGAATTGGTTTGGGAGTTCTGTGCCAACTATTTGGCCACCATGGAGCAAAAGGCTAAGGAGGGGCATAAAATAAAACACCAACCCCGACTGGAGAGTGTTTTGGTCCGAGGACCATAGGTAGACATATCAGAGTAGACCATCTCTCGAGTGCATGGACCACAGTTCGTGCCCATACTAATGATGTCCGAGTATGATTACAAGGTGGAGGCAATGAAGCAAATTAGGAATTTGGGATTGCCGGAAAGGTAGAGGCAGCTGTAATGGTTGGCGGGTGTGATTGCTGAGAATAAGGAAGAAGCTAAGTAGGTTACTAGTGGAAAGCACGTCACAAAGAACTCACTAAACTTCACCGCAAAAGTATGTTGGACACTAGTACGCTATCGGTAAGCACCCACGGTGAACGACAACACATTGATTGCTGACAGAGCAGCTTTGGTGGCATGCCTCATGTCCCCATATCCTATCAACATCTCGAGGATCATCACAGAGGAGATACAAGATCGGGCGGTGGGAATGAGCACTACCATCCCATTCCCAAGTCTTGTATTCAGACTATGCACAGAGGCAGGGGTGCCAATACGATGGGGTGAGGATCGTGTGGTAGAAGGGCATAGGATTGCAAACATCGGCCTTATCCGGAATGAAATGAACCCGGTAAGACAAGCTCAGCTTCCCACAACAATTCCATCGGTCCATCCAGCAGGAGGCGCATAGGTGAATGACCCCACCTTATAGGAGCAGAGCGAGACATCGGCTACAGATGCCGGTCATTCAGAGTCAACTCCTAGCACTTCAGCTGTGCCACAAACTAGATTGAAGACTCAAACTCCAGCAGGGCATGTTTTAGTGCCTCAACACTTCCTCCAGAAACTGGCCAAAATGTTGACCATGGCTAAAAGAAAAATTCAAGCGATGATGGAAAACGTGAAGCCATGGGTTAAAGCACAAATAGATACAGCAGCTCTGGCCTTACATGCTTGCCTGGATGGATTTACAAGCCGGTTCAAGATGCGTATGGTTGAGCAGACAGACACCAGTAGTCTCCATGAGGAGTTGGGGGTTCCTCGGAGTCGAGTAGTCGAGTTTTCATCATAACAACCGGCAGTCATAGCAGCCCCCACTATTCTAGACCTTGATGCAGAACCCGATGAGGAGATTGGTTTGGCGGCTTCTTGGGAGCCAATGGTAGCTGCTAGAGATAAGCGAAAGAAAAACATTTTCGAGGATGTTGGAGAGGAGAGTTTGAGGAAGAAAAGGAAGAAGGAAAGGAGAGAACGCAAGCGGGACAGAGCAGTGAGCCTGCAGACTCATGACTCACATTTGTCAGAGCTACAGGAGCGAGCTAGAGGAGCAGGCAGCTCAACCATGACTCAGCCCGATCTTATCAGTGGCCGTAACCCTTCGGGTGAGCCACCTTCAGCCCTGAATGACACAGAGGTCGTACAAACGGCCAAGACTACTGAGGGGGTAACCACTTCCCCTGTAGATACTTCAACGAGTGCGCGGCCACCGCTAGTGCCATGATTACAGCGGAGGTACCTCCTTCGTACGATGACAGGGGTGCCTAGAGAGCCACAGGTATGTTCCATTCCCTATGTTCTTGTAGTTCAGGCTTCGGGAATGAAGATCAATTTTCAAAAAGGAGAGGGGGTGTACTTATGATTTTTTGGGGATTTTTGGATTTGTTCAAGGTTTTTCCTTGCCATGTTTCTTTTCTCTCAGACATGCTATCTAGTAGAATCAGCATGTTTAGGATTTTATTTTGTTATTTTGTTATTTTTGTTTAATTAGGAAATAACATAGGAGTACTCAGCCAATGAAAATACACTAGTTTTGATTTTTGAAGAAAATTGACCCTGTTTAAAAAATTTTGATGCATTAGCTATGTATTTGTGACTACATGCATGATTTCTGTGGATCTTTTGATGTCACTTAGTTTATTAGCATGAGGAGTCTTGTTAATCCATGTGTAAACCAGATAGTTAAAGTGAATATAAGTCTTGTTCCATGAGTGAGTGAGGTGTAATACTTAGTTCAGTACTGTGTTGAAGATCTAGAACATGCCTGGTTGGTCTCTGCATAGGCTATGATGGTTGGTTAGGATATGATCATAGGCCGTTCTTTGTTAAGCTCACTTTTAGCCTAAAAAATCCTACCAAAATCATGTGATTCCCTTGATCCCAATGTTGAGCCTTTAATAGACCATTTTTCTTTGATTAACCGATGAACCGTACCTATTTGTTTATAATGAACCTATTTTGTCCCTGGTCCTTCCTTGGATATTGTTAACCTCAACATAGGCGAAATGCCTAAGTTGAGGGTGGCTAGAGTAGGGGTTCATAAATGATGGGAACGAGAAAAAGGGAGAGAAAAGAGAAAAGGTTAAAAATGAGGGTGTGGTGTGAAAAAGAAAAAGATGAAAAATTTAAAAGTCTTGAAAAACAAAATTCAAAAGAAAAAAATATAAAAGTCTTGAAAAAGTTGAAAATACACCATACCCATACAAATGTATACAAAAGAGGTGAAAACAGAGGAAAAAGAATGAACAGAATAAAGGGTGAAATAGGAGAATGGTGAGGCCAATATATGTAGTGCCAGGGATGGGATAGTCACCATAAAATCTTTCATATTTATCATGTCCAGCCCTAAATCCTACATTACAAGCCATAGCAAGTCCTATAGTGATCCTAATCTGACTATCTGATAAACTGAAGCAGAGAAAATAAGGGCAACCCTATGGTATCTAATACATAGTACTTGAAACTTTTTTGTGAAAATGAGCATCTTGCTTGTTTAGTCCTATGCAATATTTGACACTATATCTATGAGTGGGGACTTCATTTGTTGTGAGGGTACATGGATTATGTTTATTTTTACCATTGGTTTGTGTGAAAAGTATTGGTGATGACTTGATTACCTGTTGATAGCTAGATGACATGTCTTGGTCCCTGTTTATCATATTTTGTGGTTGCTTGTAGTACATTAGCTGATGCTAGTTCATGGAAAAAGGGTCAAAAGATTGTTGAATGTGTAATGCGAGTTTTGTTTGGTATTTTCTATAATATCTAGGTTTATTTTCGAGTTGAGCATCGTATTTAGTTTTTCTTTTCTTTTCCTAAGGACATGCAAAAGTCTTAAGTTGAGGGTGTTAATGTGTTGTGAGTTAACAGCACTTTCGATGCTCAAAACTAGGAAAATAGCATGGACTTAGGTATGTTTATATGGATATAAGGCACTTTTTCTTTGGTTACAGGACAAATAGAGCAAGAATGTGTAAAAGATAGCCTGAAAGTGCAGAAAATAGGCTTAAGTCACAATTCTCAGTACGAGCCGTGGGAAGGAGCTACAAGTCGTACTGAAGTTCGTGCAAAGTTTTACATGGCTAAGTATGAAGAGTGCATCCAATGACTCCCAGTACGAGTGGTATAATTCCTATACGAGCCGTAGTGTAGAAGTCGTGGAAAGATTCTGAATATTTTCACAAGAGGCAGACTCCTAATACGGATAGACAGTATGAGTCGTGCTATCAAGGTACGAGTCATACAATAACACTCATGAAGAACTTTAGAAAAATTGAGAATTCTCAGAGTCAGACCACGGAAGCATAGCACGACTCGTATGAAGTATGTACGAGTCGTACCAAGGTCCAACACTTAGCCCAATTTTAGCCAGAAAATGACATACGAAAAGCAGGTATAGCCCGTACATACCTGCTACTGGTCGTAGGATTGGTCGTGACACGGGCGGCATCAGTTATGGAAATTCATCCTCTTAGCCTAGGAAAATAATTTTTATGTCTGTATAAATATGTTTTATGTTTTATTTTCAAGAGAGAATCTTTAGACAACATTAGAGGACGTGAGATTTGAGGGAAAGAAGATAGATTTGAGTTGATTGGCTTGTGATCAACCTTTTCTTGATTTTCTCTTGATCTTCATACTTTGTTCTTGAGGATTTTGTTGATTTATTTAAACAAGTTTTTCTCTCACCCATAATTGTAAGTATTGATTTATGTATTTAATTATGAATACAAATCACAATCTTGCAACTGTGAGAGGCCAAAACCTCCATGCTAGGGTTGTGGAAACCATGGTGGATTAACAAGCTAGGGTTGCATAAAAGTGATTCAAAACCAATGGAAAACACTTGTATTCTATTATCTTTATGCTTAAAAGTTTCTTAACGGTGTACAACGTTAGGACTTTCCTGAATTATTTACTTACTTGGGCCTAGAGAGGTAGAGATTAGGAAAATAGAATTATAATAAAGCCTTGATCTTGATGATCATAGTATTAACTTGAGTTGTGGTCGCAGGATAGTTAATTTTGGGACATATTGATAACGGTTAATTTTCAATCGCTCATGAGACCTGACCCAGTGATTGAGTATAGTCATTCAATAGGGATGAACCAGTCATTTGGATGAACCTTAGTTATTAGTTCTACAAGTAAGCATTGGTGATGATCACGTATATATATCCGAAGCAGTTATGAACCCATAGAGAACACAAAACCCTAGTTTTCTTTCATTCTTGATTTCAACCAAATCCTTAATAGTTGTTTTTAATTATTGTTTTCTTTAGAACCCTCAATTTGGAGTAACTACCCAACAAGTTCTCTTACTGGCTTTAGTCTAGCTCTTCCATATTCCCTGTGGGTTCGACCCCAACCTCTTAAATGGGTTCTTTATTAACAACATCCACTTCATACTTCTATAGGAGGTATGGTTTGAGCATTATCAATCTCCCCCTTGAGAACATTCGTCCTCGAATGTTGAAAATCATACATAAAAGCAGAAGAACACAATCATCATATTCAAATATTGATCATAGAAGTCGAAAATTGATGGAATGACTAAATCCAATATAAACTACGTGACTGAACTGAATTCATGAATCATACATACATCCATATACATGAAAGAAACGGGGGCACATGAATTGAACATGAAACTGTATAGAGTTTTAGGGAAAAAACTAATACCTCAAGATGGAATTGAGCTGGTAGGGAATAAATGTGGGTATCTAGCCATCTTGTCTTCCTCGGCTTCCCACGTAGCTCCCTCAACATGTTGATTCCTCCATAAAAATTTAATTAAAGAAACTTCCTTATTTCATAGCCTTCGAACCTGATGATCCAATATTTCCACCGGAACCTCCACATAACTAAGGTTTTCTTTCACACCAATTTCTTTCACACCAACACTTTCCATCAGAACAACTAGAGCTGGATCACCCAAACACTTCTTTAGGAGCGATACATGAAATACGGGATAAATGAAAGCTAGTTCTGAGGGCAACTCCAATTGATATGCCACCTTGCCAACCCGCTTCACAATCCGATAGGGACCAACATAACGAGGACGGAGTTTTCCTTTCTTTCTGAATCTCATCACTCCCTTCAGGGGAGACACCTTCATAAACACCCAATCATCAACTTCAAACTCCAGTTCTCTCCTTCTCACATCAGCATAGGAATTTTGGCGACTTTGAGCTATTTTCAACCCGTCTCGTATGAGTTGAACTTTCTTCATGGCCTCATGGACTGAATCTGGTCCTATCATCCAAGTTTCACCAACTTCAAACCAACCAATAGGCGATCTACACCTCCGCCCATAGAGAGCCTCAAACAAAGCCATCTAAATTCTAGAATGGTAGTTGTTATTGTATGCAAACTCGATAAGAGGCAAATACTCATCCCAAATCCCCTTCAAGTCAATTACACATGCTCTCAACATGTCCTCAAGAGTCTGAATTGTCCGTTCCGCTTGACCATCTATTTGCGAGTGAAATGTTATACTGAGCTTGACCTGAGTACCAAGTCCTTTTTGAAACGATCTCCAGAACTGAGAGGTAAACTGAGTACCTCTATCTGATATGATGGAAAAGGTTACTCCATGCAACCGAACTAGCTCTCGAATGTATAGTTTGGCATAATCCCCAACTGAATCAGTGGTTTTGACCGATAGAAAATGTGAGGCTTTGGTCAACCTATTTACAACAACCCAAATGGAGTCATATTATCGACGATGAAGTCCATATTGATTTCTTCCCACTTCCAACTAGTAATGCTGATAACTTGAAGCACACCTCCCGATCTCTGGTGTTCAACCTTCACTTGCTGATAATTCGGGCACTTAGCTACAAATTTAGCGATGTCCTTCTTCATGCCATTCCACTAATAGACTTCCCGTAGATCACAGTACATCTTGGTGGCACCTGGATGTATTGAATATTTGGAATCGAGAGCCTCATGCAACATCTGATTTCTTAAATCATCAATGTCCGGGATCCACRAGCGACCCTGATATCGAAGCACACTATCTCCCCCTGTGGAGAAGACCTCTACCTTCTGATTCTGAATGGMTTCCKTTAAATTTACCAAAATAGGGTCCTCGTCTTGTCTAGCTTTCACATCARTCACCAAGGATGATTCTGACCCGTTCTGAACTATAACACAGCCATYGATCGAGTAAACCAAAYGAACTCCCAACCTTGCAARTCGATGCACATCCTTCACTACCTCCTTCCTCCCCTCATCCACATGGAACAMACTCTCCATAGAGAGTCTACTAAGTGTTTYTGCTACCACATTATCCTTACCCATATGGTAAAGGACATTCATATCATAATCCTTGAGTAACTCCAACCACCTCCTTTGACGTAGATTTAGGTCCTTCTGGATAAACACATATTTTAGGCTCTTGTGGTCCATAAACACATCCACATGGACCCCGTACAAATAGTGTCTCCATATCTTCAAGGAGAATACCATCGCCACCAATTCAAGATCATGGGTCGAGTAATTCTTCTCATGAACTTTCAACTGCATGGAAGCATATGTTATAACTTTACCATGTTATATCATTACACAACCAAGAATGATTCTACAAGCATCACAATACACCACATACCCATCGGTACCCTCGGGCAGGGTTAACACCGACGCTGAGGTGAGTCAAGTCTTCAACTCCTGAAAGATCCTCTCATAAGCCTCCGACCATTGGAACTTCACTTTCTTTTGGGTCAATTTGGTCAATGGCACTGCAATAGTTGAAAATCCCTCAACAAACCTCCGATAGTAACCAGCTAAGCCCAAGAAGCTCCTAATATCCGAAGGATTCACCAGTCTCGGCCAATTCTTCACCGCTTCTATTTTCTGAGAGTCTACCTTTATTCCCTCACTTGACACCACATGACCCAAAAATGCCACTGAGTTGAACCAAAACTCACACTTGCTGAATTTTGCATATAGTTGACGATCCTTGAGAGTGTGTAGCACCACCCTCAAATAAGCAGCATGCTCCTCCTCGCTCCGTGAGTATATCAGGATATCATCAATAAACACAATCACAAACATATCCAAGCATGTCTTGAACATCCTGTTCACCAAGTCCATAAAAGCTGCAAGAGCTTTTGTTAGTTCAAAAGACATAACTACAAACTCATAATGATCATACCGCGTCCTGAAGGCTGTCTTTGGGGTGTCACTCTCCCAAATTATGAGCTGATGGTGTCCAGATCTGAGGTCTATCTTTGAAAAACATTTGGCACCCTGAAGCTGGACAAACAAATCATCAATCCTAGGAAGAGGATACCTCTTTTTAATGGTGACCTTGTTCAATTTTCGATAATCAATACACATACGAAGAGAACCATCTTTTTTTTTTGGACAAAGAGAACTGGTGCAACCCCATGGGGATTTGCTCGATCTGATGAAACCCTTATCTAAAAGGACTTTCAACTGCTCCTTCAAATCCTTTAACTCAATTGGATCCATTTTGTAAGGAGGAATAGATATAGGTTGTGTATCAGGAATAAGGTCAATACCAAATCAATCTCCCGCTAAGGAGGGATTCTAGGTAGATCATTTGAGAAGACTTCTGGATACCGCATACTACCAGGATTGACTGGATAGTCAAGGTCTCGGACATAGCATCATTAACCCTAACTAGATGGTACACGCAATCCTTGTAGATCATCCTTTTAGCCTTAAGGTAGGAAATGAAACGACCTATAGGTACAGCTGAACTACCATTCCATTCTAAACTCTACTGCCCGGGTTCTATAATTAACTGAGGTATAACATGCAAATACCTAATCCATGCCAAGGATAACATCAAAGTCAGCCATGGCTAACTCTACTAGATCTGCTGAGGTGACTTTCTGAAGGACTGTGACCGGGAAACTTCTATACACCCTTCTAGCTACAACTGAATCACCCACTAAAGTAGAGACTAAGAAGGGTTCTGACAAGATTTTGGGACTGACTCCGAAATTACTAGCCACATGAGGTGTCACAATAGACAAGGTAGCCCTTAGATCTAACAAAGCATATACATCAAGATGGAAAACTCGTAACATACCAGTGACTATATCCAGGGAGACCTCTTGCTCCTTGCAGGATTCTAAGGCATAAAATCTATTTTGGTGCTGACCGCCACATGTGCTAGTAGATGCCCCTCCTGGGCTAAGCGTGCTGGTGGAGATATTGAATTGGCTGTAGGGCCTCGGCCCCTATCATGGCCCTGTCTAGCTGCTGGCCAATTTCTGAGCATATTTCTGGGCTTTTCGCACCAAAAGAAAGCACTTGTACCCGCCAAACAATGACTCGTGTGCCTCCGACCACACTTGTTGCAAACTGGGATACTGGAATCCACGGGCCTGCTTCTCTGACCCCTCGAACCTGATGCCCGTCCCCTATAGTCATTCGTAGGTTTGGATGGAACACTCATCGCTGAAGATGTTGGGGATGAATATCTCTGGTGGGACTGCTGTCGATGCCCACCACCTGGTCTTAGCTGAGAGAATCTATAGTTATCTATCCTGGCCCTCTTGGCCTCTCTCTCCCTCAGATGCACTACCTCCATCTATTGGGCGTACAAAACTATCTGAGGGAAATTCATATCCTGATGGAGTATGGCGATTCTGCAATCCT
>JACEIK010000367.1:110871-126885 GCA_018107945.1 Datura stramonium | reverse complement strand
AAACAATAATACTGATAGATACTAAAGTAATAGGAGACGGGCTGAGACTGACTGAAAAGAGCGTAACTTTACTGAAGAGAGTAAGAGTCATACCTGATAATATGGCGGTCTACATTCTATCTATAATAACTAACACGACATAGCATAAAAGAACCTTACCAGCCCCCATAAGTCGTATGGTACCAACCAACACACAATCTATATACCCCTACCAGGTCATACCATCCACCTAGTAACTATGAGCATCTTGCCGGCCCCTTGGGTATGCAACTTGGGCTTACTGGGCCCCTGACTATAGCTGTATCTGAGTTCGGAGGACTCATGAAATTTGAAATCTGAAATTTGAAATCTGAAATTTGTAATCTGAAATATGAAATCTGCACCTCGGGCGCAACCGCTCAATAGGGGGTGTGGTATAGTGTTGATCAGCCTGTTATGGGGAATCTGCATCCCATCTTCGTCCGCTGGCGGACGGCATGCCACTCCGTAGAGTGACGTATCCTCACCATCTGGCGGGCGAGTCGACACAGCTATTAACCCTGGGGCGGTCAAGGAAGCTCTAAGGGTGCCCAACATAGAACAATCATGTCTCCACAGATAGAAATAACCGCATGTAATATATATATACTGAATCTGATAATAATATTTATATTCTGGTATTCTGTTCTGAATTTCATACTGAAATATACTGAATCTGATAATGAAATATGTTGAATCTGATACTGAAATATACTGAATCTAATACTGAGATATACTGAATTTGAAATAATATTTCTGGAATATTCTGCTGGGAATTATACTGTTTTACTGAGTTTCATGCTGAACACTTTATAATAGTTCTAACATGCTTACTAAACTCATACTGAATATAATATACGGCTTCTGAAACATTCTACTAGAATTTGTACTATTTTGTTGTACTGGAACTACTAGCTTGCCGAAAGAAACTGGTTTTACATTCCTCAACTGCCGACTTTCTGATTAACTGCGTAGCTCGGCTAGTATTCAGCTATCTCTCCCAACTGTATTCATATTCACGAAATAACAGAATTAATTCTACTATTATTTTGGGAAAAAACTATATTATGGCAATACCTACTGCCTATTCTTCGACTTATCGATGAACAACTGAAAACTCGCTATTTCTCGGAAGTCTAGAAGGGAGAAATACTCACTTTAATGTTGGGAGTATATTAACACTAGTTTGGAGAAATTCCACTTACCTTGGCTCGGCGTGACGACGATTCGCCGGCCGAATTTTGCGAAACTAACTCCATAGGAATGCTCCCTACAGCTTTATACTTCGCTACCCGAAGTTAATTTGAGTTTTAGCTGCGTTTGATGGCTTAATCGGATGGACATTAGTGAAAACCCTTTGTCTCCCCTATTTACTGGTCGTTCACTAGAAATTAAATGTAAGGAAATGATTTAAAACAAGGTGGGAGGCCTTATATACTTGGGCCCGAACCCCTCCTCTTTAAGTCGCATTTGTCGAATGCGATTTATAAGTCGCATTTGCCTTGCGACGCTCTGACTTGGCGCTTGTCCGGTTTCTCCCCGGGCCCTTTTCTCGCACGTATGGAATTCTAAAACTCTTAACCAACATGCGAATAGGCCAACTAAGTGTCAAGAACTTACGGGGTGTAACATCTGGTTAGGGATACTTTCTACTAACAAGAGGCTCAAACGTTCAAAGGATCATGATCATGCTTTATAATTGAAATACATAACATCATAGGCCCAAAATGTAGTATAAATCATATGTTCTATATTCATGAAAACTCATAGGTTCAAATCGTACTTTAAATATATATACTGAAAACATGGTAAACCTATGTAGATATTTCATAAGGACCATATCTCGAAAATAGTGCCAATTCATGGAAAAATTCTATAAATCATGCTACTATCATATCATATACATAAACCATGAGTTTGGGAGACAATTCATAAGCGTGCTTAGCGATTTATAATTAGGGTCTTGAAGTTCATGGAAGACATGTGAGAAATCATGCATAGATTGAGACCCTAAGACATACTTTTCTAAAAATCAATTAATTAGGGTTGTACTAAAAATTGGGGCACAAGGATGAAAGGAGATCGTTGTTGAAGTTCCATATACCTGCTGGAAGAATCCCCTTAAGGAACTTGAAGCCTGTTGCATCTTGGATAAGAAACCCTAGGTGTTCTTGAGCTTTGAGAGAGAATAGGAAGGAGATTTATGGATGAGTTTGGGTGGAATGAGGGATTACGCTGGGAAGACCCCTTAAATTCGACTCTAAGGATACCCAAGACGGTTCCATTTAGGAGTTAAAAACTTAAAAAGTTACAAAAATATCCTGGGACCATGCATTAAGAACTAAATTTGCTAGTCGTCATGACTCATACCACGAGTTGTACCACTATCATATGGCTCGAGGTTTCCTCCCATAACAACCGATCCAAAATTCTAATCTTCTGAATATTTCTACTAACACTTCCTACGACCCGTAACTCCGAACTATGGTTCATACCATCACTCGTACCACCCATACTAGGAAATCCCCTGAACTCTTCCACGGGTCGTGCTATGACTCGTACGACATTCATACAATCCATACAACCTCTCATATAATCATCACCAGGGAATCTTTGAATCTTACCATGAGTCATTGTATGACTCGTAACACTGACCTACGACCCGTAAGAGGAGTCGTACTAAGGGAATTCTGCAGAATTTTCTTTTGAACACATTTTTAAATCCCGAGCCTAGACATAGAAACTTTTGGGGTGCTACAATAACATAGATTCAACTCGTAGTAGCAAACCACAACACACATAACCATGAAAACTAATACGAAGACACAAGTTGCATCAATTATTCAATGAGAGAAACTTGCTGAACAAGGTTTAGCCTTAACATACCTCAATTGTCGAACTCCACTCAACCGATCCTGCTTCAACTATGAACTTGTAATCCTTCCATATCTTAACTCATAACTAATAGAAAGTAGGCTATTTTATTCCAAGATGTTGGCCAGCAACATCATCCCACAAGATATAACGACAACAAGTTACAACAAATTTAATTCGGCAAAACCTCATGAATTCTTATGGATTAAGAGGGTAGAAGTACTAACTATCACTTGGAGACATTCTTGACTTTAGTAAAGGTGATTTCCACAACTTATACTCCCTAGGGCTCCATTTATCCAAGCGAATTTCAAAGATACAACTCCATAGAAATGATCTTCATAGCCCCGAGATTCACTACCCAAGATGATTCTGTGATTAGAGGTCTTTGATCACTTAATTTTCCCTTACTTTTTTTAAAATCTAGAGAGGAATTAACTTTAGTTCGTTATTTCCCTTTTGAAATGTTTTTAAATGAATCATTAAACATAAGAACATATATACATATACATATATATATATAGGTGAGGTGGTAGGCAGGGGTCTGCCAAGTGCCTCCCAATGCGGAGAGAAATGGACACGACGCACCGTCCCTTGCGGAAGAGGGAGGTCCGTGATGTGGCACCCTCAGCGGGCTGCCTCCGGTTTCTTCCACCCGCTCACTCGACAACACGCTCACGCATTCCACCTTCGACCCTTCTTGCACATGTGTTCCGCACTCTAAGAACTCTCAACATGCACACGCATACATTGATTAGATGATGAAAGTTTATGGGTGTAACATCATCCCCCCCACCCCCCATCCATAGAGATATTCATCCTCGAATGAAATTCAACCTTAAGAGACTCAATTCTTAGGCATTGCTAGAAAATTTTCAGCAAAGTCTCCTTTATAATATGGACTATCTGGGAACCAAAAACACTGAATAGTCCAACATAGGCATTTCGTAGGACGCTACAAATAACTATACAGCATAGCTCCACAACAATAATGCGAGCAACCAGCAGATATAACAAAAAGCAACAATGTAATGTCTGGGTGGGTATCTCACCTCAACTGTAACTATCTGAGTCCATGTGCTCTCATCATAGAGTCTGGAATAAGAGAGGGTTTCTAGACCTCATGTCATCCTCAGCTTCCCAAGTCATTTCGTCTACATTTTTGTTCCTCCATAAGACTTTAATAGAAGCTATCCTTGGTCCTCAATCTACGGATCTGTCGATCTAGTATAGCAATTGGAGCCTCCTCATAGGACAACTCTGTGACCTGAACATCCTCAACTAGGACAACCCGAGAAGGGTCTCCTATGCACTTTCATAGCATTGATACATGGAAGACTGGATGAACAGATTTTAGCCCCGAAGGAAATTCTAGCTTATAAGCTACTTGTCCTATCTTCCAAAGGATAGGGTATGGCCCAATGAATCTAGGGCTAAGCTTGCATTTCTTGCCAAATCTCATAATTCCCTTCATTGGTGAAACTTTCAAGAATACCCAGTCATCAGCATAAAACTCTAAGTTTCTACGCCATATATCAAAATAGGACTTCTAACGACTTTGGGCTGTCAATAAATGCTCTCTAATGAGTTTAACCTTCTCTTCAGACTGATGTATCATGTTAAGTCCAATCAACCCTGACTCACCTACTTCAAACTATCCTATGGAGGATTTGCATTTCCACCCATACAATGCCTCATAAGGGGCCATCTTAATGGTAGAATGATAACTGTGTATGCAAACTCAATAAGAGGTAGGTGATCATCCCAACTTTCTCTAAAGTCTAGCACACACGCATGTAACATATCCTCTAGCGTCTGAATTCTGCGCTCAGCCTGGCCATCCGTCTGGGGATGAAAGGTTGTACTCAAGTTAACTGGTGTCCCTAAACCTTTCTGAAATGACTTCCAGAATCTTGGTGTGAATTATGCACCTCTGTCAGAGATGATAGACACTAGGAAACCATGCAGTCGGACTATCTCTTTAACGTACAACTCAGCATAATCTTCAGCTGAGAATGTCGTTCTGCCTGGCAAGAAATGGGCTGATTTCGTCATCCATTCAACAATGAACCAAGTAGAGTCAAATGTACTCCCGGTACGAGGTAAACCTGCTGGTGTTCAGCTTTTACCTGCTGGCAATTGGGATACTGTGCTACCAACTCCACAATATCTTTCTTCATCCCATGCCACCAATAGATCTCTTTTATATCATGGTACATTTTTGTCAAACCTGGGTGAAGAGAATAGTGGGAATAATATACCTCTACCATAATCTGCTAGTGAAACCCTGTCATATCTGGAACACAGAGTCGACCTCTAAACCTCAAGACTCCATAACCTGTTATCTCAAAGGCCAATATATCTTCCTGCTAAGCCTTGCCTCTAAGCTGTACCAGGCTAGGGTCTTCGTACTATCACTCTTTCACCTCCACAACTAGAGATGACACTGCTGTATTTTGGATCACAACCCTACTATTATCTGAGTCCATCAATCGGACTTCTAAACTGGCTAACTAGTGCAGATCTCAAGCCAATTCTCTCTTTTCTAGCTTTAAATACGATAAGTTGCCAATGGATATCGGCTACAATATTAGCCTTCCTTGGATGATACAATATATCTATGTCGCTCCTTCAGCAACTCACGCCAACGACGTTGTTGCAAGTTCAACTCTTTCTACTTAAAAATATACATGAGGCTCTTGTGATTAGTAAAGATGTCTATATGAACATTATATAAGTAATGCCTCCAAATCTTCAGAGCATGAACAGCTGCAGCTAATTCTAAGTCATGGGTGGGGTAGTTCTTCTCATGCTTTTGTAGCTGCCTTGAAGCATAGGCAATCACCTTGTCGTGCTGCATCAAAACACATCATAACCAAATGCCTGAATCGTCACAATATATAGCATAGCCCTCTAAACTCTCTAGCAAGGATAATAGTGGTGCATATGTTAGTCTGTCTTTCAACCCCTGGAAGCTTTGCTCATAAGCCTCAGTCCACTGGAACTTAGCTGCTTTCTAATTCAACTTCGTCAATGGTGCTGATAGGGTAGATAATCCTTCCACAAACCTTCTATAATACCCAACTAACCCCAGAAAGCTAGAAACTTTGGTTGGAGTTGTGGGTCTAGTCCAAGTCTTGATGGCCTCTATCTTTTGTGGGTCAACCTGAATACCTGTATCTGACATAATATGGCACAGGAAGGTTATAGAGTTTAACCAAAACTCACATTTGGAGAACTTTGTGTATAGCTTGCAATCTCTGAGAACTTGGAGCATTATCCACAAATGATCTCTATACAGCTTCTGAGCGTGAGTACACAAAAATATTATCAATAAATATTATCACGAACAAATCTAAAAATGGCCGGAATATGATGTTCATCAAGTCCATAAACACTGCTGGGCATTCATCAGTCCAAAAGATATAACTAAAAACTCAAAATGGACACATCTGGTTTTGAAGGTTGTCTTCGAAATATCCTTCTCTCAAACTCATACCTAGTGATACCTTGACCTTAAGTCGATTTTTGAGAAGTATTTCGCCCCCTACGGTTGATCAAACAAATCATCTATTCTCGAAAGGGGTATCTATTCTTAATAGTAACTTTATTCTGGTGCCAATAATCTATACACATTCATAGTGAGCCATATTTCCTTTTCACAAATAAGATTGGTGCACCCCATGGTGAAGCACTAGGCCTAATGAAGCCTTTATCTAACAAGTCATTTCGTTGATCCTTCAACTCCTTCAGCTTGAAAGGAGCCATTCTGTAAGGAGAAATAGATATGGATTGTGTATCTGGTGTCATATCAATGGAAAAGTCAATTTCCCATTCTGGGGGAATACCAGAAAGCTCATCTGAGAATACATCTGGAAACTCGCTAACCACCGGAATAGACTGAAGAGTCGGGGATTCTGCTTGTACATCCTGAACTCTAACAATATGATAAATATAGCCCTTTGCAGTTAGCTTCCTTACTTGGAGATAGAATATGAACCTACCTTTTGGTGTAGCTACATTGCCTTTCCATTCCCGCACTATCTCCCTTGGGAAGTGGAATAGGACAGTCTTTGTACAACACTCAACATTGGCATAACATGGTGCTAGTCAATCCATGCCCATAATTATATCAAAATCAATCATTTCTAGCTCTACTAGGTCTGCATAGGTTCGGCAGGAAACAATCTCCACCGTACAACCTCAATAAATTCTCTTGGCGACAATAGATTCACCAACAGGTGTAGATACAAAAAATGGTCGTTGGAGCCACTCTAGTACTATACCAAACTTTCGTGCCACTAGCAGAGTAACATAGGACAAGGTAGAGCCTGGATCTATCAAAGCATAAACCAAGTGAGAGCAAACGTTTAGTATACCTGTCACAACATATGGCAATGACTCAGAATCATGTCGCCCTGCTAATGCACAGTCACGACCCGAATGAAGGCACGGATCATAACACGGGACAAGGAACCCCGAGAGGCCCAAAGTCGACCCATGGCATAAGCATAATCTAGCTTCATATCACTTAAGGTGAAATACTGAACATACGATATAGCGAAAGCATAAATGTAACATAGCATAGCATGATCATTAGAAAGTACTAGAAATACACATCAGCTGAGTACTACATATGGTCTGAAAGCCTCTATCATAACGGGTGGGTTGATGGGACAACAACCCCAACTAACCTAGCAAAATTGAAACAAAAGAACATCATAAATGTCTAGACATATGGCCCTCGAAACATGAGGACTCACCAACAAGGCTGATAGCTAACTCTGAGATGGACTAATGATGGACATGAGCCTGTGAGTCGGGTCCTATATCATGAATTGTTACAACATAGAAAGTATGCGATCAATACGTGAAATGTATCGAGTATGCAAGGTAAGTAAAACGGACATTTAAAATATGTAAAATCTCATAAATGATCATAAGAGTAGGACATCATGCTCATATCATAAATACCGTAACATAACATAAGGCTCAAGTTTTTCAAAACATTCGTAATACAATCGTAATCATAATCATAAGAAAAAATCTTTATTTAACATGACTTGAGTCAATATACATAATCATAAACATGCATAAATCATGAGGAATAGTTGGAGATTCTCTTAATTGACATACCCCATATGAGCACACATGGAGCTCGACCTGTAACCCTAGTTGGGAGGGCGTTCACACCTTTCCAAGGGTAGAACCATGAAAGACGTGATATCACCATGAAAAGGGTAATTTGGCCAAGGGACAGTCACACGGGAGGTCCCAACATATCCTACGGTGGCACGTAGTTATGAGATCCAGGGCCGAACCTATGCCCAGAACCTACTCGGTGTTAAATACTACTCCCAAAACATATATAGTGCTCATAGTAGAATATGCATGAGATTTATGGCTAGTTAAATCATGATATTCATAAACATACTGGTAAATTCGTGAAATAGCCGTGACATAAGGCCCGTGAGTTGGCCAAAACATAATTTATAAATCATAGGTTCCATGCATACTTGTAGATCATACATATATCTTTCAAATCATCAAATCATAATGGGTATTTGAATAAATCCATATTTCAAATCATAAATCATGATGGATTTATGAATATCAACAATTGAAGTAAAGATAATAACTCGATTCATCATAGATCATACATAATTAGGCTTAATTTAGTAGAAATCGAAATCAATAATTTTATAATCAAAATAGTTGTAGAATATGATCATAATTTGGAAAATATACTATAAATCACAAAAGAAAACAACCCATTAATAGATCATTAGAATCCCACAAGATTTGAGTTAAAACCCCATAACATTTTTGATCAATTTTCATAAATTAGGAGAGATTGGGCATGGGTGTAAATGAAAACACTCATTCATAGCCCTACATACCTGGGTAAGATCGAATTTCAACACTCTTTGAAAGCCTAAGGGAGAATTGCTGAAGAAGAGCTTGAGAACTAGCTTGATCACTCTTAATTCTTTCTAACTTTGCATGCATAAGAATGAATAGGTTAGGGGGACTTAACCTATCTTAATATACCCAAAAAATATCATAAAATGACATAGTTTAAGGCCCTATATCAAAGGAATAACGAAAATACCCT
This sequence comes from Datura stramonium, assembly GCA_018107945.1. Classification (NCBI taxonomy): domain Eukaryota; kingdom Viridiplantae; phylum Streptophyta; class Magnoliopsida; order Solanales; family Solanaceae; genus Datura; species Datura stramonium. The sequence continues at coordinate 117,878 of JACEIK010000367.1, read as the reverse complement.
TAATGAAATACCCTAAAAAATATGCACTGGACGTACCAACGAGTCATTGGAGGATACCACGACTCGTGGTACGACCCGTCGTCTACACTGCCAAGGCCTGATCTCAGGTTCATCCCATGGCTCAATAGGACGAATCGTCCTTACCTCAATGGGTCATTGGTTAAGTCGTCATATGCCCCCTGAAGATCCTATACTACTTCTCGTAACGAGCCTCACCACGACTCGTTTCCTTCAACGGGTCGTGGTGTCCTTCCATTAGGTCCACTGGAACTTTAACAACCCAAACAGTGACTAGTGAACACGGGCCATTATAACTCATGATGGGTCATCGTTTCACCCATTGTTACTCACTGACCCCAGACCCTCACTTCCCACGACTGGATCCAATGAGTTGTTGGTTGGACCAACGATCTGTTGGGTTGTCCGTCCTACAACATTTTTCTAGTTTTCAGTCAACTTTAATTTTTGATCCTGAGTCTAATCGTAGGCACTTTCAGGGTATTACATGCATAAGTACGATCTGGACCACTACTAGAACTAGATGCTCCTAATCTACCTCTGTCTATGCCTGCTAGAGCTAAGCGCATGCGCCCTGTAGAAGGTACTAGAGCATATGACCCTGCTGAGGACCTACTCTACTTTTCCCAATCACTCTGATCTCTAGTCAGACAATCCCTTATCATGTGACCCTCCTGCCAACAATAATAATAAGTAGTGGAGCCATATCTGCATCTCCCAAAATTTTACCTATTGCAAGTACTACAATGTGATACAGTTAGCCTTATCTGATTTGGGCCTCTTTGCTGCTGTGAGCCTAACGCTCGTGAACTCTCACTGGGACCTGATTGTCCACAACGATCTGATCTGCTTCCCTACTATTGCTGGGGTGAGGGCCTAGGTGGCCTACCTAATAAGAGAGGTCTAGGCGCATCCTGAAACTTTGCCTATGAATCAGTGGGTATAGTCCTCCGACGTTGGTCCTTATCTACCCTTTTGACCCCATACTGATGCTGCCTGATTTCTTTTATATTCTGAGGAAAGGCTTGAATTCGCAAGATATCTATATCTTCTTGCAACGTGGCTGTAATACAAGACTCCACATACTTTGCAGCAAGCCCTACTATAAACTGGTGTACCCTGGCTTGCATAGTATCAAAAAATGTTGGAGCATATCTAGCCAAGGGATCAAACCTCAATGCATACTCTCGGACGCTCATCTTGCCCTGCTCCAGATATAATAATTTCTCTATTCTAGCTTGTTGAATCTCTAGAGGCAAGTAATGGTCTATGAAGGCTTTAGAGAAGCTGGAACATGTGGATAGAGGTGCATCTCTATCTCTGGATGTTTCCCAACTCTCGTACCACAGAACTGCTATATCTCGTAGCCGGAACACCACTAGCTCAACTGAATATGTGGATGAAGCACGCATGACCCTGAATATCCTATAAAACTAATTTATAAATTTTCGAGGGTCCTCTCTACGTTCTGGCCCTGTAAACTGTGGAGGACTCAAGGCAAAAAACTCTCGAACCCTCGAACTTATGGGCCCCTCAGTAAGCTCAGCAACAACTAGTAATACTGGCTGGCGTTGAGCATCCATTATCTGAGACAACATATATACTGGTCTAAGGGTGTCGAAAGAACTGGAAGTGGCATTGGCACGTCTATTGCCCTATGAGGTTCCTAATGTAATGCGGAATGCTTAGGAGATCAATAAGATATCTCCTTTTCTCCCTCAAGATGGGTCGTTCCCAACTGTGGCACCCTACTAGTACCCTCTCCTGTTGCTGTATGCAACTCTCGACTGGCTATAGTCTGTCTTGTATCAGACATCTCTGTTGTTAAACCCTGAAAGCCCAAAGATTAGACCGGGAGTTGAAATAGAGAAAAATTAAAATTTGGAATCAAGTATCATAACGGGTCGTGGGTGACCCGTTGGAGTATCCCACGAGTCGTGATGTGACTCGTGGTGAGGCCTAGGTGTTGAGTTTGAAATTTGGAAATAGGATCCCCCACGGAAGTGACCACGAGTCGTGGTTAGGCCCCACGACTCGTTAGGTCAGTCGTGGGGAATGGCGATGGAGAAAGGAGGAAAAGGAAGACAGTGTACCTAACAGAAGGACCCGAGTCGTGGTCATTCCCCACGATTCATAGGATGAGTCGTGACCAAGAAGGGTAAAGTTTCATTGAGAATGAGGCAGTGCACATGACGGGTGGTGACCACGAGTCGTGGTCACCAGTAACGTATTATTGAGTCACCCATGACGAGCCTAGGAGACCTGATAAGCAGTGCACCTGATGGATAATTCCACGAGTCATGGTCCTTGATGAAGAGTCGCTAGGTCCCTCATGGGGACCATCTAGCAGTTATTTTCTACGAATTTAGTAAAGGCTATTCCGTAATTCCTAAGTTCCTAAGGCCTAAACTAGGTCATTTTTGAGTTATGAATAATGACTTTTAAAGGAGATTAAGTTCATTTTAGGCCATATTCATTCATGCTTGCAAGAGTGATAGTATAGAGAGGTGATCGAGACAATCCTTCAAGGATTTCTCCAATTTCTTCTTGGGAATTCAAAGAAGTGTAAGAATCAGTTACCATTAGATATGTAGGGTTATGAATTGGTGAATCTTTTCACACCCATGCCCAATCCCTCTCTAAATCATGAATCTCCTATGTATAATCTATGGGGTTTTAACCCAATGCATGAATTTCCTAATTCTCTACATGGGTATGATCTAAATATGTTTCTACGATTGAATTATGATTTATGGGCAAATTTTATATTGTTTTCACCAAAAATCATGTTTCAAGTTTTATGAATTAAAAAGTCCATTGATGAGAAGTTCATGAAAGATGAGATTTGTGATGAATGTATGTTGATGATGAGATATTATGATCACAAGCATGTTTTCAAGCTACCCATTTTTATAATCATGTTTCCGATGTGAATTGAGTATTTTCAAGCATGATAAAGTATTGAGCAATGCCCACATGTTCAAGTATAATTTACGATATTCACATGTGCATTAATTATCAGCAATTGAACAAGGTTATTATCAAGAAAAGGGAACCTTTGCCCAGGATTGATGATTTATTTGACTAGCTTCAGGGTGCCGAGTGTTTCTCGAAAATAGATCTTAGATCAGGTACCATCAGCTCAGAGTTCAGGAGAGCGATATCCTGAAGACATCCTTCAGGACGCGGTATGGCCATTATGAGTTTGTAGTTATGCCTTTTGGAATAACAAATGCTCCTGCAGCTTTTATGGACTCGATGAATAGGGTGTTAAAGACATACTTGTATATGTTCGTGATTATGTTTATTGATGACATCCTTATATACTCTCAGAGCGAGGAGGAGCATGCCACTCATTTAAGAATAGTGTTATAGACTCTCAAGGATCGCCAATTGTATGCCAAGTTCAGCAAGTGCAAGTTTTGGTTGAACTTGGTGGCGTTTTGGGGCCACTTGGTATCAAGTGAGGGTATAAAGGTGGATTCTCAGAAAATAGAAGCGGTGAAGAATTGGCCTAGGTCGGTGAATCCTTTAGATATTCAAAGTTTCTTAGGTTTAGCTAGCTACTATCAGAGGTTTGTTGAGGGATTCTCATCGATTTTAGCACCTTTGACCAAATTGACTCAAATAGGTGAAATTTCAATGGTCAGAGGCTTGTGAGAAGAGTTTCCAAGAGTTGAAGACTTGACTTACTTCAGTGTCGGTGTTAACCCTACCCGAGGATACCGATGGGCTCGTAATGTAGTGTGATGATTCAAGAATTAGACTTGGTTGTGTATTGATGCAGCGTGGGAAAGTGATAGAATATGCCTCTAGACAATTGAAAAGAAGAATTTCCTGACCCATGATCTTGAATTAGCCGTGGTAGTGTTTGCCTTGAAGGTATGGCGACATTATATATATAGGGTCCACTTGGATGTATTTACAGCATAAGAGTTTGCAATATGTGTCACCCAGAAGGACCTCAATCTTCGGCAAAGGAGGTGGTTAGAGTTACTCAAGGATTATGATATGAGTGTGCTTTACCATCCGAGTAAGGCTAATATAGTAGCGGATGAACTTAGTAGACTCTCTTTGGAGAGTGTGTCTCATGTAGATGAGGGAAAGAAGGAGCTGGTGAAGGATGTGCATCGACTCACAAGGTTGGGAGTTAGGTTTGTTGACTCGACCGATGGCGGTGTTATTGTTCAGAATGGATCAAGATCATCCTTGGTCACTGAGGATCCAATTTTGGTAAAGTTAAAGGAAGCGGTTCAGAATCAGAAGGTAGAGGTCTCCTCCAAATGGGGAGATGGTGTGCTTTGATACCAAGGTCGATTATGTGTTCCGGATGTCGATGATTTGAGGAGACAGATGTTGCACGATGCTCATGGATCCAGGTATTCTATCCATCCAGGTTCCACCAAGATGTACCGTGACTTACGGGAAGTCTATTGGTGGAACGGCATGAAGAAGGACATCGCATAATTTATGGTTAAGTGTCCAAACTGTCAGCAGGTGAAAGTCGAGCATCAGAGACTGGGAGGTGTGCTTCAGGATATCAGTATTCCTAATTGGAAGTGGGAAGAAATTAATATGTACTTCATCACAGGTTTACCTCACACTCGTCGATAGTATGACTCCACTTGGGTTGTGGTAGACAGGTTGACCAAGGCCGCTCACTTTTTATCGGTCAAAACCATAGATTTGGCGAAGGATTATGCCAAACTATATATTCAGGAGATATTTCAATTGCATGGAGTTCCCTTGTCCATCATTTCAGAGAGAGGTACTCAATTTACCTCTCAGTTTTGGAGGTCGTTTCAAAAAAGACTTGGTACTCAGGTTAAGCTAAGCACAACATTTCACCCGTAAATGGATGTCCAAGTGGAGCAGACAATTCAGACTCTCGAAGACATGTTGAGAGCATGCGTGATTGACTTCAAGGGTAGTTGGGATGATCATTTGCCTCTTATCGAGTTTGCATACAACAACAGCTACCATTCCAATATTCAGATGGCTCCGCTTGAGGCTCTCTATAGGCGTAGATGTAGATCGTTCATTGGTTGGTTCGAAGTTGGTAAAAATGCGAGAATAGGACCAGATTTGGTCCATGAGGCTATGGAGAAGGTTCAGCTCATACGGGACAGATCGAAAATAGCTCAAAGTTGTCAAAAGTCCTATGCCAATGTGAGAAGGAGAGAATTAGAATTTAAGGTGGATGATTGGGTGTTTCTGAAGGTATCTCCCATGAAGGGGTTGATGCGGTTTGGAAAGAAAGGAAAACTCAACTCTCGTTATGTTGGCCCCTACCGATTTGTGAAACCGGTTGGCAAGGTGGCCTATGAATTGGAGTTTCCCTCAGAATTAGCTTCTGCGCATCCTGTATTCCATGTATCGCTCTTAAAGAAGTGTTTGGGTTCTCCAGCTCTAGTTGTCCCCGTGGACAGTGTTGGTGTAAAAGCCAGCCTTAGTTATGAGGAAGTCCCGATGGAAATAATGGATCGTCAGGTTCGAAGGCTAAGGAAGAAGGAAGTAGCTTCAGTTAAAGTGTTACGGAGGAATCAGCACATTGAAGGAGCTACGTGGGAAGTCAAAGCGAATATGATGGCTAAATATCCACATTTATTAGCTACCGGCTCAGTTCCAGCTTGAGGTATCAGTTTTTCTCTCAGACTCTATTTAGTTTTCATGTCCAGTTCATGTGCCCAAGTTTCTTTTATGTATATGGATTAATGTATGATTCGTGAATTCAGTTCATCTATGTAGTTTGAATCGGAGATAGTCATTCCATTAGTTTTCAACTTAAATGATCAGTATTTAAATATGATGATTGCATTTCTCTGCTTTTCTGTGTATTTTCCAACATTCGAGGATGAATGTACCCAAGGCATTGATATTGTTATACCCCGGAAACCCAAAGATCAGATCCGGGAGTTAAAACGGAGAATAATTAAAATTTGGCATCAGGTATCAGAACGGGCCATGAGATGACCCGTTGGAGTAGCCCACGAGTCATGATGTGACTCGTGTTGAGGCCCAGGTGTTGAGTTTGAAATATGGAATTGTAATCCCCACAGAAGTAACCACGAGTCGTGGTCAGGTCCCATGACTCGTTAGGTCAGTCGTGGGGAGTGCTGATGGACAAAGGAGGAAAAGGAAGATAGTGTACCAACGGAAGGACCCCACGAGTCGTGGTCAGTCCCCACAATTCGTGGGATGAATCATGACCAAGCAGGGTAAAGTTTCATTGAGAATGAGGCAGTGCACATGACGGGTGGTAACCATGAGTCATGGTCACCAGTAACGGATCGTTGAGTCACCCGTGACGATCCCAAGAGACCTGATAAGCAGTGCACCTAATGAACAATGCCACGAGTCGTGGCCCTTGTTGACGAGTCATTAGGTCCCTCGTGGGGACCATCTGGCAGTTATTTTCTGTGAATTTAGTAAGGGCTATTCCGTAATTCCTAAGCTCCTAAGGCCTAAACTACGTCGTTTTGAGTTATGAATAATGACATTTAAAGGGGGTTAAGTAAATTTTGGGCCATATTCACTCATGCATGCAAGAGTGATAGTCTAGAGAGGTGATCAAGGCAATCCTTCAGGGTTTTCTTCAATTTCTTCTTGCGCATTCAAGGAAGTGTAAGAATCAGCTACCATCAGGTATGTAAGGTTATGAATGGGTGAATCCTTTTACACCCATGCTCAATGCCTCTCTAAATCATGAATCTCCTATGTCTAATCTATGGGGTTTTAACTGTTACACCCCGTAGATTCCCGACACATAGATGGCCGATTCGTGTGTTGGTTAAGCGTATTTGAATGCCATACATGCTAAAAAAAGGCCCGGGGAAAAATCGGACAAACGCCAAGTCGGCGCGTCGCAAGGCAAAAATGTGATTTATACATCGCATTCCAGGAATGCGACTTATAAATCGCATTCCAGGAATGCGACTTATAGGTCCCGATTATTTTAAGCTCCTCCGCGATGGCAACGTGTCACGGAG
>JACEIK010000366.1:402518-473057 GCA_018107945.1 Datura stramonium | reverse complement strand
CTCTAACTTGCCGAGGAAACTGCCTCAAGTGGTTTAGTTTACCATTAATAATGGATACCCTCATAAATCTTGATGATATACAGAGTGATTACAAATTTATACCTGTCATTCCTATGCTCAAAGAAAAATTATAAGTTTAAAAGGAAAAAGGTTGATTTGTGTCCCTATTCGTCTGTTGCTATCGTGGTCTCATGAACTTTGAACTTGTGATCAGGCTGGATGTCATGCCTTTCCATAGACATCCTTTTGGAGAATCAATCACTTGTATTTGACTTAATCCTAATGAAATTTTGAGATCCTTCTCAAAATTTCTGCCCCAGTATAGAACATGTCGTAGACTTTCTTGCAATGACGTGATGTTGTGAATTTTTGAGGTCTCCTCAAAAATTCTGCCCCATTTTCTGTAGAAAAGCTTGATCTATCTCTCAAAAATTCTGCTCCAATTCCAAACTCAACAAAATAATTAAGATATAGACCGAGTCCCACAAGGACGCCTACATATCCCTCTTAAACAGGAATCAGGTCCAACGTAGTTTAGAGTACAAGTAGTAAAAAGAACTTCAAATAAGGAAATAAACTGAGGATAGCTCTCGATTTCAATATCCTAAACGACATTAGCTTTCATTTTGGGTGTATCACCTTGGCATCAATTAATGCTTGAATCTTATCTTTCAAAGTTCAGCACTCTTCTGTGGTGTGTCCTCTCATCCCTGAATGATAATCACAAACCTTAGCATGATCAAGCCATTTTTCATGTGTATCCATCACTATTGCAGGAATTTAGAGTGATGTAACCGGCAACCTTTAATCTCTAATACAATTGAGTTATAGTCTCACACAAAGGAGTGTACTCCTTGGATGATTTTTCTTGGGATCTCACAGGCTGGCGAGATTGTTGATTTGGTGGATTTTGATAAACTGGTGGCCTTTGGATTGCAGATGGAGGAAGCTGGAAATGTGCAGGTTGGGCATTATGGACAGGATAAGTAGCAGGGTTGTAGAACGGTATTGGGTGATTGTATGTTGGTGCGGGAAATTGAAATGTAGGCATTTGGTATTGGAGTGGAGGTGTTTGGCAGCTCCAATGAGTTTTTGGCCCTTCTGTAGGCGATACAACATTCACCTCTTTTATGTCCTTGTTCTCAGTGGTTCTACCAGGCTGCAAAGTTTTGCTAGTTGCTTGCAATGCTCCCCAATAGATTATGGTACCATTCTTAATACCGTCCTTAATTTTTTCGCCTAATTTGATGATTTCGGCAATGCTCTTCTCACTAACCAACATCAACCTATCATATACTTGTAGGTCCAAATTCTGCATGAAGATATCCTTCATTTGAACTTCCTCCATTGGAGGTCGCACTCTAGCAGCCTCAGACCTACAATGGGTGGTGTATTCCCTGAATGTCTCTGTAGGATTTCTTTTCAAGTTCTGAATGTAGTGCAAATCCAATGCATTCTCTGTATTGAAACCAAACCGCTCTACAAAAGTTGTAGCCATATCAGTCCAATTAATCCATTTTCTCGGATTTTGCTCTACATACCAACTGAGGGCATCTCCATTCAAACTTCTCATGAACAACTTCATTCGAATTTTTTCATCTCTTCCTACTCCAATAAACTTGTTGCAATACATCCTTAAGTGGGTTTCGGATGACCAGTGCTAGTGAACATTTCGAACTTTGCAGGTTTGTATCCCACTAGTAACTCGACATCAGGATGTATGGATAGATCTTCATAATTTAGGCCTTCCATCCCCTTGGCCCCTTCAATATTTTGTATTCGGTTGTTCATCTCCTTGAGTGTCTGTATCAACCTATCCTTCTTAGAGAGTCCAAATTCTCATAGGTAATGAGTGAGCGGAGCAGTCTCAATGTAAATGGGGTTCAAGGTATGATTTCTGGAAGCATGAGCGTAAGACATGTTGGATGTAGATGTGGGAGGTAAGTGATGAATATGAGATATGGTGGGTGGACCTTGTGGGTCGGCTTGATTCTAGTGTACATTTGAAGGAGTTGCGTAAGCATTATGCAAATATTGTATATGATTTTGAGGAAGCAAGTAGATATGACTAGAATTTTTTTGAGGATATGATACTTGATAGGATGATGGAGGAAGATTTGTAAAAGTGACATGAGGCTTGGTAGGGGCATAGACCTTGGTTTGCGGTTCTAATGAAGTTTTCAGTGAGACCGACAAATTGGTTTCATCACGAACTCGGGATAATTCCCCTTGAAGTTATAAAATTCTTTGTTCAATCCTTAGTACCATGTCATTATACTCGGGTGAATACCTCTTTTCCGGACTCTCTGCAGAATCTCTTGGAGCGGTCATATCAATTCTATCTGTTGAATTGTTACTGTCATTCATTTCACTTTTGACTTTGGACCAACTAGGAGAAATGTATAGTGGGTAGTTAGACACAAATAAACCTTAGGAAGGGGGATAATCAAGATAAATAATTAAACAAAAAAATAAAATCAGTAATGAAACTCGAGCATAACATTAAATATTAATGAAAATAAACACATTAATACGTTTCCTAATTTGGGGTCCTCTTTCGTGCCAGAGGTAGGCCTAGCGTATTTTAAGAGATAAATATGCATTAATGTATTATTCCACTTGCTCCACTAAAATTCCCAAATACATAAATAAATTATTGCTTTATTTTACACAATGAAATATTATAAGAAATAAATTACAAAAATAAAGCTATAGCCTAAATGGAAATGCTCTTCCTTCTTTGGCTTCTTCCTAGCTTACATGATATGACTTTGTGCTTAACCTGCATCAAAAATGTTACTTTTATCCTTCCCATCTAAGGAGCAAATAGTCTACATTTTTATGTATATTGACCTCTCAAATAAAAATACAAACAAACATGATAATGTCCTTTTCGAGATTATAAATCTCTTTAGACTTTGGGCAAAGTCAAAATAATGGTCTCAATATACCAAGCATATCGAGGATTTCTATGGATAATACATGTATGACTTAACATAAATTTCTAAGAGTTTGGTAGACACGGACTGAAAGATTTTCTTATGCGAGAAGACACGTGGAAACATGGTAGTAAAACTATCTATTTAGCCCATGTATATGCTAACTCTATAAATAGGGATTGAAAGAAATTTGGAGAAGTGCAAAGAACAACTCACATTTGCGGTGTGTGATGGCGAGAATTTCTCAAGTGGGGGAAGTATGAGCGGAATGAAAAATTATAATAATTATCATGTCCACACAATAAGCAGTTAAGAAATGCAACAATTATTTAATGAAGCAATAAAAGTAAATACAAAAAATGAAAAATTTATGTATAAATAATTCGTAAGTTATGCCACATAAATAAGTAAAGGGATAGTTGCATCAAATTAATCAGGTAATAATAGAAGAAAATAAATCAAACAAATAAAGAAAGAGAAAAAGCTATAAATGGAAAAAGATAAAGCTATAAATGGAAAAAGATATTTTAAGCAAGGAAAGGGAATAAGAAAAAGGGTTAAACATGGAAGAATATAATAATTCAAACGAGGAAGGAGATAAGGGAAAGGGAAAATTTAAATGCACATAATTTGGTGAAAATGTCCCTTTTCGGGATTAGAAATCCCTAGGAACTTAAGGAAATATTTTTACTATTGGCCTTAACACACCTTGGATGTCGAGACAGCTTAGGTTATACATGATGTGTATTCTTTAGTAAAGGACACACGGTCAAGATCAAGAGTGGGTATGACACGGTTCCCTCAAACGGATAACTTGAGAGTGAGGAACCTCATGATCGTCGATGCACCGCTGATCGACCAAATCATGAGGCATTCCTCGGAGGGTGTTTTAATAGTAAATGGATGTGAAACCACGCAACCATTATCAAGTGTGTGATAGTGAGAGGTTCCCAAGTTGGGGGAAGTATGAATGGAATGATAGTTTATAAAAGAAAGTAATTACAAATTACAATTATAAAAATAAGACAAGATAAATAAAAACAAAAAAGAAAAATTGTTAGTAACTTCATGCTTAAGGATATTATATATAGAAAAAAGAAAAAACATATAAGAAAATAAATCAATTATCAGAGAAATAAATAAATGGAAGAAGGGAAAGGGATTGAGCATGGTAAGTTGACTAATTTAAGGAAGTACATAAATAGAAAAAGGAAAGGATTTTTTTAACTCAAAATAAAATCCCACTTAACAACAAACACGTTGTGGTTAGAACGTAAAATCCCTAGCAGAGTCGTCATACTATCATGCCCCATTTTCGTTGAGAAAAGTGGAACTCGACACAACTCTTTTAGGATTATTAAATAGGAGAGTTGCCACCTAATAGATTGAGGTGTGTTAGGGCACCATTCTACACTATGAGTCTGCTTAGACTAACCTAAGTCACTAGATTCGAGCAAGGGTTCAAATCACCTTGAAAGGAAGGTGTTAAGCACCTTTCGAGGTCCACAAATGTAGTTCCCGACCGTATTTGTTAATATGTGGGGAGTTAACTAATAGCAAAAACAAATTGATTTTAACTAAATTTCTTAAAATTAAAAAAAATCTAACTTTGACTAGGTGATTTAAACAAACGTAGTTTGAAAACATATTCCAAGATTTATATTTAACTATATGATTTGAAAATAATCGGACAAGTGAGAAAAAGATAGTTGAACCAGTACATGCATAATATTTCTATAAATCTAGCTATTTATACAAGTAATAATTGACAAATAAAGGCGATTAATGACAAATATGAGAAGATTTCAATAACTAACAAACCAAAAGGAAATTTAAGCATTGGATCGAACCTCATAAAGGCGCCTACGTATCCCAAAAAGGAATCAAGTCAAATGTAGTTCTGCCATACAAATAAGAGGAGGGGGTTATTTTAACCTAACGGGATCACCCCGTGCAACTAAAATAATACTCCGCAACCCGTTTAGGTTGCTCATATTATTTGGCGGGCACAAACTATCATCTCCCACTACCCACCTAATTAATTTAGTTATTAACCTTAATCGTTCTAAACAAGGAAGACTAACGTCCTACCATTTGTCTACCCTTCCCAAACTTGATGCACAAGAAGCATTGGGCTGCTATTTTGGATTTTGGTCTAAAATTTCTGTCAAGCAAATGAACAAGAGTTAAGCAAATAATTAATACATAAAAGATTCAAATAAGAATCTATGTTAATCGTAGGAGTGATTTCTAATTATTAGGTATAGGATTAAGCAATGCTGAAAAATGGTTTATTTTTATTGTAGGTCAACTAACTGGCAGTTCCATATTCGGACAAGTTCAGGCATGAATATTAGTATGTACAAGATCTTATATGCAAGCTGGCTAACAAATAGAAACAGACACTAGATTCTTACAAGCGTGGCTCTAATTAAATTTACATTGTTAAACGTCTTTTCACAGATTCTATGATAGGTATTAAGGACACAATATAGGTTATTTGACAAGATTGAGATCATGTAAGCAGGAGGGCCATGAAATTACATGTTAACCATGTTTTCAACAAAAAATTATTACAACAGTTAGTCATGAAATCAAATTCTAGCATTATTGGATTAGGCAAGTTAAGCATTAGTTAAACCCTATAAACATGATCTCTAGCATTGATAATCATATTAACTCTTGACAGATAAAATTTTCATGCCAAGTGAGTTTTGGCAGATTCTTTGACACAGACAAATTATGACCCTATTAACCACCATCTAACTGGGTTCAAACATATTGTTGTTAAATCAGATTCTAAACCCTTATACTGAATACATATAAAGCAGTTCATCATATATGCTAGTTCGTTGAGATTGAACAGATTAAGAGTGCCAACACATACTAAATTGTTTAAACATAAGGCATGCTCCGTATCAAAATATTTTAGATCCTATAGACATGATTTCTAGTATAAATCATTACATCACGTTTTTCCTGTAGGCAGAATTTCTATATCAAATTCTTAATTAGTAGTCAGGAGAAAAATGATAAAGCATACCATATCACCCTCTAAAACCCCTTTCCAATATTATTAGCATTTATTATAATTATTGCAAATCGATAAAATAAGAGAATAAATAAATACAACATAAAAATTAAACTAATTCACAATGCCCTTTCTCATCCCGGCGATCCTTCATTCCATTTTAGAAAGAACCTGTTAAACAAATAGATATAATAGAAGATACATGTACAAGTATACACATTATGAACTCAACAATCAGAGTTTAGAATTTTCAAATACTTATGCGTATGACCACGTTGAAAAAATTCCAGACATATATTACCAGGCGAAGAAGTAAAAGGAATATCAAATATAAAAAAATACATATCAGAGAATTTAAACATGGAATTAGAATAAACTAACCGCTTAATAATAATAATCTCCGCAAATAGTAAATATCAGCAATTTTAAAAGACTTTTTCGACAAATTAGACCAAAACCTCAACACGTCAAGATCACAAGAATCTCGTGGATTCCGAGCAGTGCTCGTGTTGAGGAGGGAATGAAGATACAAGAAGTTAGAACTAAAATAATTTTCGTGGTTTCAAATAGCCAATCTCTAATGAATAATGAAAATAAAGAGGACTGCTTTTATAGTAGAGAGAGCCAACAATCAATTAGAGAATAAAGGGGAAGAAAATAATCAGAGAATCAATCAAGACAAATTAAGAAAAGGGACAATAAGTTATAGGATCCTTGCCTTAACCATATCTCTTAAGTATTACGGTTGTCATCTAATTAAAGGGTAAAAATAAAAAGGAAACAAATTGTCTTAAATATCAAAGTTTCCAAAAATACATGAGTATTAAAATCGTCCATAATTAATTAAAGGAAACATATAAGCATCAATCAAAGTTTACCAAATATAGCATGATACTAGATTTGTCACGTAATAAAAAGAGTTGTACTAAGTATAGAGCTTGATTAAATAAACCGGGGCTATTGACTGTAGGATAGAAAATTAGGTAATCAAGGAATTCATTCCCTTAAAGAGCATAACAGATCAATAATTACCGATATTAGATAAGCATTAAAGGCTATTACAGATAATGAAAAACTTAACATTCAAACACTCAATCTTATACCATCAATTCTTAACAGATAAGGAAAATAATAATTTCACACTATCAAACTTGCCAGAGACCGGATATTCCTCCCAAAAATTCTAATTTCTTTTGCTCAAATAAGCACTTATTCAAGCTAACAGAATCACCAACAAAAATCAAAGGCTATAGACCATTAGGACTAATTAGCACATATTGAACAAACTTAACTGTTACACCCCGTAAGCTTCCCGGCACATAGATGGCCTATTCGCATGTTGGTTAAGCGTATTTGAAAGCCATACATGCTAGAAAAAGGCCCGAAAAAAGATCGGACGAGAAACCTGTCGAACCATCGCGGAAGGAGCCGGGGCAGTTCGCGGAAGGAGTTTGGCAGCAGCCCTCCGCGATGGCGCTGTGTCACGGAGGTGGGACCTCCGCGTTGGCTCTGTGTGGACACATTGGGCCATGGTCCATGCCCCAAGTATATAAAGCCCCACTTCGGTTTTAATTCATTTAATCATCCAATTATTTCCAGAAACCGTGAGAGAACAGAGGGTACGGTTGGTGATAATATATCGCCGACATGCTGTCAAAGGTAGTCCAAATCCAAATTAACCTCAGATACCGAGGTATTTAGCAGCAGGGAGCATTTCTACGGATTTAGTTTCGCGAAATTCGGCCGACAAATCACCGCGCTACCGAGCTATGGTAAGTGGAATTGCTCCAAATTAGTGTCAAGATGTTTAGCCTTAAAGTGAATACTTCTCCCTTCCGGGACTTTCTGAAATAGCAAGTTTTTCAACGTCTTTCGATAAGCCTAAGTTTTCTGGGCTATAAATATATCGAAAGTTACGTTATCTTTTAGAATATTGGATGTATTTAGTATTAATTGACGTATATGTGAATGCAGTTGGGAGAAATACTGAGTACCGACTCAGCTTCGTCCGATAGTCGGATAACTCGAGGTTAAGGTATGTAAAGCCAGCTTATTTCGGGCAAGTTAGTAGTTTTAGCCTGTATATCATAGTAGACTCCGTAACAGAACTCCCGGAGTTGAATGTTGAGTATTGTGCAAGTTCAGTAAGCCTGTTTTGTGTTGTATCGTACTCAGTCCGAAAGATAGTAAATCATGCGCCAAATGGCGAGTTAGCATTCCAGACTCATTATAGCCAGTATGTGATTAGCGAGCATGTTTTTAGAATAGTATGATGATATTCGAATAAAAGTTAAGAAAGTAAAATCAGATAGACAGATAGTATTCTCGGCTACAGATTAGCCATTCGTATCACATGATATCTTGGCTACAGACAGCCATTCGTACGTATAGTATCTTACACATTAGCCATACAGTTAGATAAAGGTTACAGAACCAGTATAAACAGTATAAGAATCGTATAATCACAGAAAGAGATCGAATAAGAAATCAGATTTCGATAGCACCTTCATTAAACATGCTTGCTATATATGTGCTTATTGTTTGTCGAGATCTTGGTTGTGTCGTGAAGGAACCTTTGAGCGTCCTCGATGCCCCCGGTTGGTAATCGTGTCGCCCACTGAGCGGGTGGGTTTTCGCCTACTCCAAGGAGGGCATGCCGTCCCCAGTTTGGACGTAAGATGGGATGAAGCTTTCCCATATCAGCCGGGACGCTTGACATGCCACGCATAGCCCCCAAGTGCAGTGCAAGCGCCCAGTGTGGAACAGATTCAGATTCAGTTACAGATACAGTATAGGAGTCTTACGGACTTAGACAAGTTTATTTATATCGGAGGTTATGGTTCTAGCCGAGACCTGGCAATGCAGAGGTGCTCCTAGTTAGCAGATGAGTGGAGTGACTTATTTTGGCTGGTTTTGACCTGGGTAGGGGTATATAGATTGTTTGCTTGGTTGGCGCCATCCGACTTATGGGGTTGGTATTGGCTCTTGCTTGATATATATATATATATATATGTATTTATGTGCTATATATCAGCTAATAGACAAAGTAGGCCGTCGCGTCTACTGTGTAATGCCCCGCCCTATCAGTACAGAAAGGTTTGATCCAACCCATATCAGTGCTTCAGATTCAGTTATCTCCTGCTATTCAGAATTGCTAGTTATGTTATTTATATTCAGTTATACGCTGCTTTGCATACTCAAGATTTCAATGTATTGACGCCATTTGGGCGTTGTGATTATTTCTGCTCCGTAAGGTACTCACAGACGAGGAGGCGATCCCTCGTGATTCTAGCCAGCTATAGAGTCATCAGCTCCCGTCATCCGGAGCCTGATATCCAGAGGTGTAGCCTTTCTTATTATACAAGAGTGGGTAGGTCGGGCCCCGTCCCGATCATTTCTATCATTACTCATAGAGGCTTGCAGATTGTATATATTTATCTCCCTGTGGTCAGTTGAGCCGGTCGTGTGAGGCCATGCATTGTGTTCAGTTTTTTAGTATCCTTGTTTATGTTGGCCATGTGGGCCATAGTTTGATATTAGAGGGTGACTCCAGCCTGGCCACGTAATTATTCAGTATTCTCTTTGTTGAGTTTCAGATGACTAGACAACATGGTGGCCTTGTCGGCCTGCATAGGTTCTTGTTATGAGTATGTTTCGGTTAGCTGTTGTTACATGCACAGGTGGATATAGGCCCGGGGCCGCCTGAGGCCGTGTTTACACTGCTATATAGCCTATTATTTCCGTAAATCTGAGATAGAGCTAGCCAGGCACCAGATTTGCTTAGGCTCACCTGTTAGCAGTCCAGGTCCTTCTAGGGCACCAGGTGCCAGTCATACCCCAAGGCGGGGCGTGAAAAACTTGGTATCGTAGCTCAAGCCGTGCTAAGTAGAGTCTAATCTATGGATGTGTTGTGCACCACATACTATAGGCAGGAGGCTGCGAGGCATGATAGGATGGTTACTCTTCTTCTCATTCAGTCGTGCTATAGAGCGGTACAGTATAGGGTTGAGTCCCTAAAAACTTACCATATTCTTGGTTACGTATACAAAGATAGATCAGCGACACCCTATCACTGCATAAAAATTAAGGTGAGATTGCCCAAAATAAGCAGTAAGTAAAGACGGATTAATTGATTCCAGTAAGTGTTAGAGAGCGTAAAGAGCCTCTATGATTACGCAAGTTGTGCAGACCCTCATGATAATAAGCTAGAGGAGCAAGTAAGACCGCTTAGCTTACCCGAAGAAGGTAAAAGACGTGCCGCAATAAACGCCTCAAAGAATAGTCAAGTTTGAGTTAGAAAAGGCCAAGTCCGCTATATACGCTAACAGACAGCAAGACATACCTGCAAGATTATAGTTATGATTTCAAATGTGATACCGAAAGGTAGGGAGTTCATGTGAATCGATGGTCCGACTGTAGTTTCAAGAAGCATAAGCCGAGATCTACCTCAAAGAACCTTATTAGCAATTAAGGCAGGTACCTCAAACCCCGTGAGCTCAGTCTAAGCAAGATAAGGGGAAGAAACAGAGGAATGTCTGATTTGTGAATTTAGAATCACCCCCAAATTGGATAGAATATCGCGTATTAAGGACTAAGCCTCTGACTAACAGTTAAGAGACTATGAAGATTGCGATTCGTAATGCCGCGTATGTCCACCTACAGAGAAATTAAGAAACTACCGATACAACGATTCTAATCTAGTGTGGCCTAGAGATAAGGCCCAGCAGAAAGTCGTGAGCTCTCAATATAACTCCAAGTAAGGCCACAAGGTTCGTATATTGACCCCATGTTGTAAGAGTGGCGAAATTTCAAACAAAGGCATCACATAACTAAAGTGTATATGTTTGTTACTTCCAGAATGGGGTGACAATCCAATGAAATGATAAGAGAGGGCAAGAGGTATTATTAGACCGTAGAAGCGGTATATCATGTACGTATGAAATTCAGCAAAGCATGTCGAGATTACGTATCACTATAGAATTCAAAGATATGTTGTACGTAGTTGGCTGGGATATATATATATGTACGTATAACAGATATGCTGTGAATAGCTGCCAATTGGGGTTACAATCACACAGATTCTGGTTAGTGCTAGGAAGTATACATCGCATTAAACAGTAACCCCGTCAAGAAGAGGGTATGCATGTGATTCACGTATGAAGCCATAGAAACTTTCTTAGTTCTCATTTATTGAGTTAATGGACTTATATGTTTGTTGCCAGATCTAGGCTTCAGAAGCTTACAAGAGTTAGTAGCCTGAATCAGGTGGTTAGAGATAAGGATGCCAGCTTAGACGGTCTAATCCACCAACTGCGCCGTATTAAAGGTGGAAGCATCCCTAAAGATCGCAATATTATCGCATGTGCGTAACCAGAATTAGAAACCGAATAGGCATACTTCAGAGGTTAGCAATACCAGAATTTTCCAGTATGTTAAGCGGTCGTACATCGTTTTCCCACCTTGTAGGTGAGAGTCGGCCTCAATCAACCTAATGTATTTATTACGTGGGACACCCGCACCAAATTAAATTGCCCCAAATAGACAAGTCTGCAAGGCACCCAAGAAAGGGTCCACATCAGTAGTCATGACAGACTAGTACTTCACTCGTTCTCGTGGAGATACTCAATATAGAGTCTAGCGTAAGACCACTTTTTATAGAATGGCTCATAAGACCGAGAATTTCTCTTAACAGTAGTATAAATCCAAGGGATACGCACAAGGCGTAAGAAATTGGTAGTACTCTGCTAGCACAGTGTTTACTAAGACAAAGAGACCGCAGACTCCCGTCCGTAGATTGATCGCCCGGAGAGTGGAAAACCGATTAAGCCCACTACGCTGTTCAAAGTAGAAGAACAAAGTAGTTATTTGTCCACAACTCCGCAGTTATGCATGAGCTACAAATGCTCGAGTAGGACATTTAGGGCATTGTTAGACTACTGCAACATTTGGGTCATTCAACCCAGCTATTCAGCTTAATCAAGGTTATGCAAACAGATTATTAGAGATTATGATCACATCAGATCCTCTCGATCGAGCAAAGGCACAAGGTGCAGACGGTCATTCAGGTTATCCCAGCATTAAATAACCTTAGCACGCGGCAAAAAGGCCAGATAAGCTCTAGCTATACCGGTGGATACCTGTCGGTTTCTCCAAGATAATAAGCCAGATGACCGCCAATTATATGCCAAGTTCTCCAAATATGAATACTTTGTATCAATCAAGAAGAGTCAATGTAGTAACAAATGCCCTTAGCCATAAATATATGGGGAGTTTTATGGTATTTGTAGCCGAACAACGGGAATTATCCAAAGAAATACACCAATTAGCCGCCCTAGCCGTCAGGTTAGTAAACGGAGGACAATAGAGTGGTAATTCGTAACACTCACAAGGTCATCATTAGTTGTGGGGGTGAAAGAACGGCAGTATGAGAAATCTGACCTGGTCAGCAAGGGAAAGCGCCAGATTTTCAGATAACAGAGGATGGAGTGCTGTGTTGTAAAGGCCGTCTCTGCGTTCCAGATGTTTCAGGCCGCCGCCAGCAGATTATGAACAAGGCACATTACGCCCGCTATTCTTCCAATTCCTAAGACGACGAAAGTGTACCATGATATCAAAGAAAACTACTGGTGGCCAGGTATGAAAAGAGAAATTGCTAAACTTGTAGCCCAGTGTCCTAACTGCCAACAGGTGAAAAACAGAACATCAGAAACCAGGCGGGGTTAATCCTCGTGATATAGTCAGTAGCGTCTCTCGGAAATGGGAAGCAAGGAATATGGATTTTGTATGTGGATTACCTGCACTCAAACATAGACACGATTCTATATGGGTGATAGTAGACAAATTGATAAAATCATCTCATTTCCTGCCAGTGAAAGCTACTTTCTCGGCCGAAGATTAAGCTTCAATTGTATTTTCGAAAGAGAAACAGTTAGATTGCACGGAGTGCCGCATCCATTATTTTACAGAGGAGCATAGTTTACGACTAGATTTTGGTAGTCATTTCAGAGAGGTCTGGGTACGCAGATTAATTTGAGCACAACACCCACCCGTACGATGGACAGGCCGAACGCACCATTCGTACGCCGAGGACATGCTACGAGCGTGTGTGTTAGATTTTGAGGTAGCCGGGACGAGCATTTGTCAATAATCGAGTTTGCTTATAATAATAGCTATCACTCAGCTATCCAGATGGCGCCTTTCGAGGCATTATACGGGCAGAAATGCAGATCACCTATTGACTGGTTTGAAGTAGGAGAATCAAGCCAAGTGATTGGGCCAGACATTGTTCGAAGAAGTCAAAGTGGAGGAAGGTAAAGCTTATCGCAACGTCACTGCACATGATCACGGAAAATAATATAGGTCCCGTGATACACTTTACAACTTAAATGAGTAGTGTTTTCTAAGCTATTTGATACATTTTCATGTGATTTTATATAAAAGTGAAGATATGTGCTAACCAACATGATTAGCTTTGTTTTGTAGGTTTTTGATGACTTTTGAGGAGCTAATTCATGAGTTGGTGAAGTAGAGGCTTGGAGACGGAAGAAACACGCAAATATCGGCAAAGAGGAGGCTCAAACAGCCCGCCTGGCGTCGGCAACGTGCCACGGCAGTATACCTAAGATAGCCCCCTCGTCAAGGCAACGTGCCACGGTGGCACCGCTGACCAGTTTGGCGTAACGCGCTGCTCGCAAAGGTGCCACTGCCAACGCGGCAGGGTGCTGCCAGGGTCGAGTTTCGGGGCGATTTCCAGAAAGCCTGCTGCTCGGGCCGCGTGTCACGGAGGCAAGGCTCCGCGTTGCACTCCGCGGACACGCTGCTTGTTATTCCGGGAAAAAATTTCTACTATTATAAAAGCACAATTTAGGTTTATTTTCACATATTCTCGACTTGGTGGAGCAAGAACGTGGGTTACAGGCAGCTTTGAGGACGAAATTCTTAGGGCTTTTCTCTCATCTCTTTCTTGTTCCTTTCAATTGCTTGTATGATTAACACTGCTTAATGATGTTTAATCCACAAATGAGTGGCTAATTCTCCTTCTTGCTGAGGTTATGAACTTGTGTTGAAATGTAATTATTGATTGCTGGTTTATTTTCTCTTTTCTTCCATGGTTGTTCTATTTAATTTTTGTTCTTACTACATTAATATCTGGCCAATGTTAGTGTAAATTCAAAAAGTCCGATTTCACCCGAGAGGGCACAAAATTGAAAGTTGTGAATTAATAGGATATGATCTGTTCGTGGTTTGGGAAAATTGGAATTGATTTACCTTCGAGATAGAAATATACCCGAAAGTCGTATTAGTCGTGTGTGGAACCGGTTTTGTATAGCTAGAACTTGAATTCCTTCTTATCACGAAATGTAGGTGGAAGGTTCATGATTTTTAAGTTGGGTTAAATACGAGAGTTTTAACTAATAAAAGGTAGTTGCGACTAGCAACCGGAGGAAAAGATAAACCACGATAGTTGATATTCTGCTTTCTTCACATGTTCTTTGTAGCCTCAGCATGCTCACATCCATAGTCTGTGACCAACTGTATAGATAGTTTAGTTTAGCATAAAAATATATTTACCAAAACACACACACTTACACTGTTGTCATCATTGTTATAGTTTTAGTAAATTACCGAAAAGGTTTTACCCGGTGAGTCCATTCCTCGTGGGTTCGACATTCCTGCCTCTAAAAAGAGCCACTATATTACTTGTACAACCCGTACACTTGCGGGCTCATCGCTTTGGCGCCGTTGCCGGGGACAGGCAATTGGTAAAATTTTCCTAAGTGTTAGTTAACGAATTCTATACAAGCGTTGACAACGTGTTTTTAATTTTCTTTTGTTTTCTTAAAAATAATAGATAATAATAATAATATTTTGATTGTTTTTGGATACCCTTCTTGACATGACATCTTGGAACATAAATGGTTTAAATGGTGAATACTCATATTTTGACGAACCTTTTCTGAATTTCTCGGAGGACCTTACTTGTGGCAACATTGCAACACATGCAATATATGTGGTGTCAAGATGGCCATTGGGATGGCTGTCCAAATGCATACTCCCCTTCCCCGAGCCCCTACTATGATCCTTCTGTTGTTTTTGATGAATACAGGCATGCTGGAAATGTGGATTTGGGACGCCAAGACCGATTAGAAGACATGCTGAAACAACCCTTGAAGGAGATTAGAAGCAATGAAGGAGGTAATGGCAACATTGAATACTGCAGAGGAGCATGCAGAGACTCTAGAAAGGATGAGCGCTAAGTTCACGGAGATGATGGCTGAGGCTGAAGCTTGTGATCAATTGCAAGTGACAGTTGTAGGCAATATTCAAGAGGAGTTACAAGAGGAAGACAAGGGTGAATTTTCAAATGAAGCCCGACATTTAGAACTCCTTGAGTGTCCCCTGATGAGCTCATAATTGTAGAAAACTCTGTTCAGGGGAGAAGAGATAGAGTATACACCACTTGAAAATACTGGAGAGATAGATGTTGATGCGAAGGAGAGGTATACAAGTAAGGAGGTCAATTGCATTGCAGTTTCAGAATCAAGGTGCATTGGACCTCACTCGAAGCATTTCTCTACCTTGAGTTTGGTTGACAACATAGAAATAGAGTCTTCCGAGCTTAGGGGAAATGGCAAGAGGAGGACCAAGTCCCATATACTCTGAAATTTGCCGAGCCTAATAGAGAAAAATGACTTCACTTACTTAAGGACCAATAAACATCTAAGGCGACATCTATTGCTTAGGTCCTTACAATTTTTCACCACCACCCCGAGCATAAGAGGAACAGAGAAGAAATTAGGGTGAGATTCATATCCTCAAGGTGGAGGAAAAGCGTAGTCGCAATACGTCGCCGCGACGTGTAAATTAGGGCGCTTCTGGGAGGCAACCCAAGGGTACCACGGGTACCATTTTAATTTCTTGCACTTTTATTGATTTTATTTATTTTCACTTTTGTTGTTTTGGTGGAGTTGGCCGTATGGAGGGAAAGTCCGAGTACCCTCGGAGGAGGAAGCTAACTAGCATGGAAGAGAAAAAGTGTGGGGTGAACACCCACTTGTGCAAATTTGAACGAAAGCATATTATTGGCTAGGCCTAAAGGCCTCAGGAGTATTTCTCACCCTAGTTTTGACTGATGCTATGAGGACATAGCATGATTCAAGTGTGGGGTGAGGGAAATTTCAATTTCAAGGAAATTTCAAAATTTTTCTCAGGCTTAATAAATTTTTGCAGAACATAATGCTTGTGTGATAAAAAGAAAAAATTTTTTTTTTTGGAGAAATGTGAAAACTTTTTTTGTTAGTCAAGCATGAATTCATCACCTGTTGGTTTTTCTTGTCGGCTCTTTTCCGACGGGGGGTCTTTTGAACCGAAGAATAAATTTTTGTTTTTTTTATTTTTTTATTTTTTATTTTTTATTTTTTATTTGTCTCGTATATAATGTTTTAGTCATCGTTAGGGACTGTTTCCGACGACGAATGGATGACGACCGTCTTGAGGAAGAATTGGTCAATAGTTTTTTGTTTTTTTTTGTAAACTCATAGCTAAATGGATGCTTGATATTCTTGTTATGTGCTAGACATGATTGTGAGATGCAAGTATGTTTAGTATTAAAGCATGTAAATGTATAACTATGTTTGAGACACTTAGGCTCTTGAATTTGACTCGATATGATTGAAGCTTAATGTTTGAATTACTGTGATTAGCTGAGTTAAGATTCTGTGGAATGTGTCTTGAATTGAGTATGTGCCATGAGTGTAAGGTTTTTTGAGTATTCTCCGTGCAATTATGGATTGTCTAGAACTTGCCCTGGTCTGTTTATAAAATGAAATGAAGGATGTAAAATTGTAGGAGATGATTTAGGCATTTCTTTGAATGAACCTAATCTTTATCCCTCGTTTTACCTTAATCCTAGTCAGCCCCATTGAGCCTTAGCCTATTCTTTTGATAGCTGCAATATAAAACTAAATCCCTTTTTATTTCATTAGCCTTGAATTTGATCCAAAGCTCCAAGCGCTTAAGTGAAAAAATCTAAAAGAGTAACGGGAGTGAGAAGAATGAAAAGAAAGGGAAAGTGACGTTGGTAAAAGTGAGAAAGGTCAAAGGTGCACTTTTGTGAAAATGGTTGATTGTTAGTAAGGAGTAAGAAAAACAATGAATAAAAAAATTATTTATACAACTCCTTACTAATGAGCTAAAAGTGCCTAAAAGAAATGGGGAGCAAAAGAGGAAAAATAAAACTACCAAGGATAAAGAGGTGAAGTAAGGAAAGGAAGTTCACAATGAGGAGTGATGTATTAAAGCTACTTTAGGAAGATAGTCACGGGCTACTGATCACAATAGTACCTACCTACACCTCGAGTTACATTACAACCTAAAAATTCCTAATTGATCTTACATTCGCACATCCTCAAATTAGTGGAGTACAACACTAAGGGCAAGCTTATGGGTCAGTACATGGTGCATGTGAATTCTTTGTGAGAGTGAGTGAAATTTGATTTATGTTCCCACATATGTTGTGATGTAAAAATTGTTTTTGCGTGTGAGTGGGGTAACTCTTCTCGTGAGGGCACATGTTTGATGAAGGATAAAATTCATGTGTGGGATTTCTGACCGCTGATTGACATGAGTTTTCTAAGATTAAGAGTCGATTCTGGAGGTTAAGAAGTCGTAACACAGTTGTATTTCATAGCATGTTTTATTTTTTATTTGTATCTTTAAATAATCATCATAGCCGTAATTTGAATTATCTTGCTAGATTAGTTATGTCTGAGTCTTTATTCACATGATATGTAAAAAGGTTGTTCGAGATCTAACAAGATTTTAAGTGTGGGGGTTGTGATCACGGGAAAAAATATAGGTCCCGTGATACACTTTACAACTTAAATGAGTAGTGTTTTCTAAGCTATTTGATACATTTTCATGTGATTTTATATAAAGTGAAGATATGTGCTAACCAACATGATTAGCTTTGTTTTGCAGGTTTTTGATGACTTTTGAGGAGCTAATTCATGAGTTGGTAAAGTAGAGGCTTGGAGACGGAAGAAACACGCAAATATCGGCAAGGAGGTTTCAAACAGCCCGCCTGCGCTGGCAACGTGCCACGGCAGGCAGGTTGCCCAAGACAAGCCCCCGCTGCGTTGGCAACGTGCCACGGCAGGGCGGCACCGCGACGGTCATGTAACGCGGCTGCGCCCGCAAAGGCGCCACGCTAATGCGGCAAACGGTGCTGTGGCCGAGTCTTTAGGCGATTTCCAAAAGCCTCATAAAGCTGGGGGCTGTACAGGAGGCAAGGCTCCGCGTTGCACTCCGTGACACGTTGCTTGTTATTCCGGGACAAATTTTTACTATTATAAATAGCACACTTAGGCTTATTTTCATAATTTACCTTCCTGGTGGAGCAAGAACGGGTTACAAAAGAGTACTTTGAGGACGAAATTCTTAGGGTTTTTCTATCTCTTCTTGTTCCTTTCAATTGCTTGTATGATTAACACTCGTTTAATGATGTTAAATCCACAAATGAGTGGCTAATTCTCCTCTTGGCCGAGGTTATGAACTTTGTGTTGAAATGTACTGGTTGATTGTCAGTTATATTTTCTCTTTCTTTCATGGTTGGGCTCACACTCTTGTTCTTACACAGATCTGGCCAATGTTAGTGAAATCCAAAGTCCGGTTTCACCCGAGAGGGCAATGAAATTGGAAAGTTGTGAATTAATAGGATATGATCTGTTCGTGGTTTGGGAAAATTGGGAATTGATTTACCTTCTCGGATAGAAATATACCCCCGAAAGTCGTATTAGTCGTGTGTGGAACCGGTTTTGTATAGCTAGAACTTGAATTCCTTCTTATCACGAAAATGTAGGTGGAAGGTTCATGATTCTTAAGTTGGGTTAACACGAGTTTTAATCCAGGCAAGAGGTTCCGACCAGCAAC
Source organism: Datura stramonium (assembly GCA_018107945.1). NCBI lineage: Eukaryota > Viridiplantae > Streptophyta > Magnoliopsida > Solanales > Solanaceae > Datura > Datura stramonium. The sequence continues at coordinate 454,157 of JACEIK010000366.1, read as the reverse complement.
CGGAGGAAAAGATAAACCACGTATATTGATAGTTCGTTTCTTCACATGTTCTTGTAGCCTCTGTGCATGCTCACATCCATAGTTCAGACTCAACTGTATAAATAGCTTAGTTTAGCATAAAAATATATTTACCAAAACACACACACACTTTCTTTACACCGTTGTCATCATTGTTATAGCTTTAGTAAATTAACACTGAAAAGGTTTTACCCGTAGTCCAGTCCCCAGTGGGTCTGACATTCGGTTCTTAAAAAGAGCCACTATATTACTTGTACAACCCATACACTTGTGTGGGCTCATCAGCACGAGCGCTAGAATCATATACGATGTGCGGCGCGTAGATCCGGAGTTTCAATGTAAACGACCGGGTATTTCTGAAAGTGTCTCCATGAAAGGGGTGATGAGATTCGGCAAGAAAGGTAAGCTCACGTCCAAGATTTGTTAGGCCTTATCAGATTCGTCGAAGGATAGTCGAGTGGGCATATGAGTTGAACTTTTCTCCTAATTAGAATCCGTCCATCCGTCTTTCATGTATCTATGCCGAGAAATGCTTAGAGACCCGTCCGTGAGCAGTCCCAGTCCAGGATATCCAGGTTACAGAAGAGCTGGCCAACGAAGACAACAGATTCGTTGCATTGGCACCAAAGATATTGCGTCCACAGCACATGGCGTAACAGGAACCGGTGAGGAGATGACGGGAGGCGGAGGAAGATATGAAAACGATATCCTCACTTATTCCAAGCCTAGTCAAAGCGACGTGTATGCTAGTATTATTATCTATGCAGTATTTTGAGTTTGAAGGTATAAATGGAAAAGATCGATTTTTAGCTGTTCATGAATCCTATAGTATTGTGTGGCACTGTGATGGACTTTTCTCAGGTTTTGTGTTCTTGGGATAGTCCACATTCATAGGGGAAGCTCTACCAAAATTTTCCTAGAAACAAGTTGAGTTGGTTGAGAAGTCCCCCTTAGATAACAGTTTTCATTCGAGACGAATGTTCTTAAGGGGGAGGGGAGAATGTTACACCGTAAGATTTCTGCAGACATAGATGGCTCATTCTCGCCCAGGAAAAGATCGAACGAGAAACCCGTCAACCATCGCGGAAGGAGCCGGGCAGAGCTCCCTCTGTGATGGCAGCGTGTCACGGAGGGGCCTCCAAGTGCTGGCTCTGTGGACACGTTGGGCCTCGTCTGTGCCCAAGTATATAAAGCCCACTTCGGTTTTAATTCATTTAGACCATCCAATTATTTCCAGAAACCGTGAGAGAAACAGAGAGGGTACGAAGTTGGTGATGAAATCTCGTCCGTTTACACCGTCAAAGGTAGTCCAAATCCAAATTAACCTCGCATACCGAGGTATTTAGCAAATAGGAGCATTTACTTGACTTAGTTTTGTGAAATTCGGCCGACAAACCGTCGAGCTACCGAGCTAAGGTAAGTGGAATTGCTCCAAATTAGTGTCAGTATGCTCCTAGCCTTAAAGTGAATACTTCTCCCTTGACTTTTGAGAAATAACAAGCTTTCTCCGTTTTCGATAAGCCTAAGTTTGGGCTATTAATATATCGAAAGTGACGCATCTTAGAATATTGATGTATTTAGTATTAATTGACGTATATGTGAATGCAGTTGGGAGAAATAGTTGAGGTACTGACCGAGCTTCATCCGGGATGGTCGATAACTTCGAGGTTAAGGTATGTAAAGCCAGTTTATTCGGCAAGTTAGTAGCTTTAGCCTTGTATATCATAGTATTCCGTAATGTAAATTAGTTGAATGATGAGTATTGTGCAAGTTCCGCAAGCCTGGTTTGCGTTGTTGTATCGTACTCAGTCCAAAGGATAGTAAATCATGCGCCAAATGGCGAGTTAGCATTCCACTCAGTATAGCCCGTATGTGATTAGCAAGCATGTTTTAGAATAGTATGATACAGATATTCAGAATAAAAGTTAGTGCTAAAATCGTATAGACAGCATAGTATTCTGCCATGATTAGCCATTCAGACAGATGATATCTTACAGATTAGCCATTCAGACAGAGATAGTATCTTGGCTACAGATTAGCCATACAAAGTTAGATAAAGGTTACGTAATCGCATAAAACAGTATAAGAATCCGTATAATCAATAAAGAGATCGAATAAGAAATCAGATTTTAAACACCTTCAGCTTAAACATGCTTGCTATATATGTGCTTATTGTTTGTTGAGACTTGGTTGTGTCGTGAGGGCACCTTTTGAGCGTCCTCGCCGCCCCTGGGTTGGTAATCGTGTCGCCCACCGAGCGGGTGGGTTTTCGTCACCCAAGGAGGGCATGTCGTCCGCTTGGACGAAGATGGATGAAGCTTTCCCCCATATTAGGTTGATCAGCACATGCGACAGATAGCTCAAGCAGCGCAAGCGCCCAGGAAACAGATTTAGATTTAGTTACAGATACAGTATAGGAAAGTCCTTCGGACTCAGACACGGTTATTTATATCGGAGGTTATGGCCCAAGCCGAGACCTGTGGGGCGACGCAGGTGCTCCAGAAGTTGTGCGTATGAGTGGAGTGACTTATTTTTGGCTGGTTTTGACCCGGGTAGGGGCATATAGATTGTTTGCTTGCTTGGCGCCATCCGGCTTATGGGGTTGGTATTGGCTCTTGCTTGCTATATATATATATGTATTTATGTGCTATATCGCTTTCAGACAAACAGCCGCGTCTACAGGTATGTTCCTGCCCTATCAGTACAGAAAGGTTTGATCCAGCCTATATCAGTTCTTCACATTCAGTTATTCCCTGCTATTCGAATTGCTAGTTATGTTATTTGTATTCAGTTATATTCAAGCAGCTTTTTGCATACCAAGATCAATGCACGACGCCCATTGGGGCATCAAGTATTTGCCCGCAGGTACTCATAGACGAGGAGGCGATCCTCGTGGATCTAACCAGCTATAGAGTCATCTGCCCGTCATCCGGAGCCTGATATCCAGAGGTGTAGCTCTTTTTTCTTTTTATTATACAAATATGGGTAGGTCGGGGCCCTGTCCCGATCATTTCTTTCATTACTCATAGAGGCTTGCAGATTGTATATATTTATCTCCCCGTGGTCAGTTGAGCCGGTCGTGTGAGGCCGTGCATTGTGTTCAGTTGTTTAGTATCCTTGTTTATGTTGGCCGTGTGGGGCCATAGTTTGATAGCAGAGGTGACCTTGCCGGTCACGAGTTGGTTCAAGATTCTCTCGTGTTGAGCTTCGCATGACTAGACAACATGGTACTTGTCGGCCCGGCATAGATTCCTTGTTATGAGTATGTTTCTGGTTAGCTGTTGTTACATGCACAGGTATTATAGGCCCGCCCAATTCTGGAGGCTGTGTTTACACTGCTATATAGCCCATTGTTTCCATAAATCTAAGATAGAGCTAGCTAGGCACCGTGATGTGCTTAGACTCACCGCCAGCGCCCAGGTCCTTCAAAGCACCAGGTGCCAGTCATACCCCCCAAGGCGGGGCGTGACATTAACATTGTGAATACTAATTTCCAATTGAGAATCGTCCAAGAGAGGTAAACCAATTAACAAATAAGTGCATAAATATGTGAACATTAATAGATTATATCAATGACGAATTTATAGAAATTATCACATATTAGGTAAATTGGTCAAAATGTTGGTCGAGGACTTCCTGAAAACCATTGTTAATGGTGGTCGGCTGGGGTTAATGGAGCCAACGGAGAAACGAAATGATAGTAATGTTGCTGGGTCAAAGAGAAAGAAAACACACGGGAGCCTCACGGTTTGGTTGTTGGTTTTGCCGGTGGCTTCGCTGTTCTCTGGTAGAGAGAACTCGAGATGGAGAGGTTTATGGTGCTGCGGCTGTTTTTTGTGGTCGGGCCGATGGAGAAAATGGTGGGAGAGGTCTAGATCTGTTGTCAAAAGAAACGAGGGAGACGGAGGGGACCGTTGTACGGGAAGAGGAGCGGAAGAAGAGAGGGAGATAGGGTGCGGTTGGTTTTGGTTGCTCTCCGTATTCACTGAAGGAGTTGGTTTCAAATGAACTGAAAGGTGAGAGGGAGAAGAGAGAGGAGGCGGCACAGGTAGTGTTTGGAGGGAGGGGTGGCGGCGTTAACGGTGAGTAGAGGAGGGAGAGAGGGGGCGGCTTAAGAGTAGAAGAATGAAATGTTTTTAGGGTTTTGTGGGGTGGGGGTGAAAGATATTATTTAAGGAAAGAAAAAGGGTTTAATTTTTAACTGTTGGATCTAGAGAGATAAACGACTAGGATTAGTTTTATGATAGGGTCGGTTTATGGGTCATGAAATGGGGTATACGGGTCGGCTGAATTGAGTAGATGGCTAGAAATTAATAGATTTCAAAAGTGGCCAGATTTTGACAAGAGTGTTTAAAATTGTCATGAATTAAATAAAAATTGGCTAGATTTTAAATAGATTAGATGAAATTGAAATTAGTTGCTATTAAATAATGCAAATACTACACTTGCAAATGATTTTAATAAATAAGTAACATAATAGATAATTTACGATAAAATGATATAAATATTATTATTATGAAGTTAAATACAAATAATTTATAAACTAAGTAAATTATATTTTGTAAATAAACCTTGTTTAATTAAAATATATATGTATGTATATTATTATGCAATATAATATATATATAATATTAAAAACTTAAAAACTTTAAACTAAAAGTAATAAAATATTTTAGTTTACACTTGAAATAATTATGCAAAATTCAGATATGTATGTTAATTAATGCTAGAATGTTACGAATACGAATTTAACAATTTCGTTAAAAAGGTAATTTTAAATATGCATATATATATATATATATATATATATATAAAAAAATTAAAAAAATTAAAAAAATTAAAAAAATTAAAAAAATTAAAAAAATTAAAAATATTTTTAAAAAAATAACAAATTTAATTTTTTTAATTTTTTTAATTTTTTTAATTTTTTTAATTTTTTTAAATCATATGTCATAAAAATTATAACAAATTTTTTAAAAATATAAAAACAGACCTGACTGCGATCAATTTTGATACTCACTTACAGTTTTGGGGTCGATTTTGACCTCTCTTTTTTAACAGTGATTTATATTTTATACTTCTCCAGCATGCACTTTTTACACCTCATCATCAGCTAAGATAATTACATTATCTTTTAGGATAATATCGTCAATATCTTATCAAGTTTCAATAGTAGCATTAGTGATCAGCTTCCATTGATTTCTAGGGCTAGAATTAGATATAGAGTTAGGATTTTTCTATATTACTTGTTTATTCAGTTCTGCATGATCCTCAATATTTACCTCTTGATCCTCCTCATGATTTTGTTTATTTATTCTCATCTTTATTTTCTCCTCTATCATTATTCACTTTTACTCTCTCACACCATCAATTCTTTCTAGCTTCAATAATGTCAGTAGGTAATTGAGATGGTACTTCCTTGCATGATTGCTTGCTATTAACTAAGTTTTTCTTTCACTATTTATTTTTCACTCACTCAATTATTAATAATCTTCTTTCAGTAGTGACAAAATCATATTTAGGGTTATTGATAAGATTTGAGTTGTTTAAATTTAAGGTTAGGATTTGAAACTTGCTTCACCATTTAATATTCATCTGCTTTAACTTGTGTTTCTTGAATTTTATTAAATATTTTTCAACTAAGATGCAAAAAAAAAAAAAAAAAGCATTATATAGTAATAACATGAACCAAGACACCTGCATTCATCACAGTCAGTTTCCTCCTTGAACCACTATTGTCATCCTTGTACACTATTTTATTTTAATGAATCCTATCTCTTTTTGTTATGTTTACTCCTTGTGTACCTCCATTCTTGTTGTGCCTTAGTATTAATATTACTAATATTTTTTTATTTTTCAACACTTTAATAGAAGCAATGGATTTACTCTTATTCTTATTAGCTTCATCATTTTCTCCTCTACATATTTGGTAAATTCAAAATAAATCGCACGATAGTAATCCTCCATATGATCTTGCAAACAACAATGCTTGCAATACATGGAAAATAGTCATAATGCATCTTATATATTTTAAATTTATTTTTTTAGTAGTTTCATTAATGCATTTAATATTCACTCGTTGAGGAAATCACCTAAAAAATCAACCTCAATATTCACTTTCACATAACTAGGCCTAGTTTAATTTCTTATAGACATATTCACTGTAAATGGCTTCTCAACAGTTGAAGTTAGTGAAAACACAACTTCCTTAAAAATAATTGAGAAGAAGATTAGGAAAAGAAATTCATATCCAATGCAATGGACACGTCCTGAGCCATTAGATAAAATGCAGACTCTGAAAATAACTGCACATATTTTTTTTATAGTGTCAGATGAATTAATATATGCCTATTTCCAAATTATACCAATATTATATGAACCTTGGTCTCACGAATTAATACATTCTATTTTCAGTTAGACTAACTGTCACGACCCCAGTCGAGACACGGTTCTTGGTGCCACAAGTGACCCCAAGCCAACCCATCGTCTATCATCACACTGATAAACTAAATAAACATAAGCGGAAGCTGTATAACAATAGTCATCCAAGTAAAACCGTTTTGAAAAGAATAAACATAATCGTATCAATCTCTAAACATCCGTGTCCGAAAGACAACTACTAACTCAAGATTTTTTGGACAAGCCTCCAGCTAATTCTAAAATCCAACTAAGTATTGAACTACGGAAAGGAAAACATCGTTCCTTGAAAGATAAGGACTCACCAATAATATCAAGCACGAATCCTTGGGAGGAACTACCAACGATGCTGACGTTGGAACCTACGCTCAGATTACAATACGATACAACATGGAAAGTATGATCATATTTGAAGGTACTAAGTAAGTGAGATACAAAAGCATGGAAAAGTAAGTACTGAAAATAACATGAAATGACCAACTGATACTGAATACCGATAAAAATTGAGCTATAACTAATATGGTCAAGAATGACCTTAATCGACAAATCCATAAACATGTCCTCAATCGAGTGACTAAAATGAACTAAATTGAAGCTAAGCTGAACTGATACTAAACTAAACTGATATTGATACTGAATTGAACTGAACTGATAAGTAGGAGAGTCTATAACCGACATATAACCACGTGAGCTAGACGTGGAGTTCTATGTATACTCCCTATCAATAGGACCCAATTTGTCAGGGTATAAAGGCATGGAATGTAAGATTACTGTCTGGGGCTCATTCGGGCTAATAACCTGTGGTGGCAACGTAGTTATGGGAACCCGTGCGCTGAAACCCCCCGGTCCTCTTTATGAAAAGTCCTACTCCCACTGGATAGTCCTAATTTGACTACTAAGATACCGAAGTCAGCCCAATACTAAATCAGTGATACTTATTTGGAAGCACCGTGAGAGTTTTATCAGATTGGATAACTGTAACTGGTATTCTGAGACTAGCCAGAGTTGCTTATCTGGAAGCATCGTAACCGTCTAAAGAACAAACTGATAACTGATAACTAGTGCTACTGAGTTTGCTAAGTTTCTCAAGACTGAAATAGTCGAGCTAATAAGCTGACATTTCGTAAAACTCTAAGTGTTCTCGGGTGTTGACCGAGACTCGAGACTGAATAAACCAAGATAACTTCATTCAAGCATCTATGCTAATCATTCATAACTCGAGTAACATCTACCATATCAACATAACTCTTTCTGTTTGAGTCCAAATCATGCAAGTACTACCCTAAGTTATGATAAAGGGGATCAAGACTAAGGAACTTTCAGCTAACTAGAGGCCTGAGAGTCTAGGAAAAATCATAGACATACTTTTCTTACTAAATTCATAGAATCGTGAACCAAGAGATTTAGATAAATTATGGGTTATATATTCATGCAAACTCATAGATTCAAATTATACTTTAAAACATATACTAAAATCATAATAAAATCATATAGATACTTCACAAGGGCCATAACTTGAAAATAGTGCTAATTCATGATAAAGTTCTAGAAATTATGCTACTATCACATCATATACCTAACTCATGAATTTGGGAGTAATTTCATAACCATATATGGTTATTTATCATGGGGGTCTTGGAATCCATAGAAGACATGTGAGAAATCATGTTTAGAGTGAAATTCTAAGACATACTTTTCTAGAATTTAAGAAGTTAGGATTTTAACGTAAATTGAGACACAAGATGAAAGGAGATCCTTATTAAAGTCCAACATACCTGGTTGAAGGATCCATTCGCGATATTGAAGCTCACCGCGACCTTGGAGAGGAACCCTAGTTCTTGAGCCTTGAGAGAAAGGAGTTTGGAGTTTCTACAAAGATGCTTACGATCTGTTTATAAGTTGATTAGGAAAGATTGAGAGTTATACTAGGAAAGCCCTTAATTCGTCCCTTAGAGTCCCAATATGACGTTATTCAGAGTTGTTACTGTGGTTTTACCAAAATACCCCCGATTGTCGACATCTAGAAAATTTTCTGAGAGAACCAATGACCAATCCAACGGGTCATTGTTAGAAACAACCGGTCCAGTCGTTGCTGCTCCCCTTGCCTTCAAACCACTCTCTCGAACTCATTCAACAACCTAAATAGAGGCCGGGGCTGATCAACCAACAGATCGTTGAATCCCTTGCTGGTTATGGACTGATTTTGGACTATTTCTCAAAAGTTGGATCCTACGGGCAGAAACAACGGGTCGTCCTCAACCAATGACCCATACCGTGGTTCATCTAAGGTCTGGTGTTGCTTCACTAAACTAGTCATAATTTTTTACTCCAATCCATTGATGCAAGGTAAGATGGATGGAAAGAAAAACTCAAAGGGATTCAATTTAATATATTGAATCACCCTAAATTGCTTTGTAATGGGAGCTATGTTCATTTGAAGTTGACCTTGTATGAACTTATATGAAAACTCAATTGGTAGGAAGACACTCAACTCAACTTTGTACTAGAGGTTCCTTATGATCTTAATTAGAATCCATTTCACTAGTCATACTTGGGAATTGATCTTAATACATTGTCTCCATAATTTCACTAGGCTCTGCTCTATCCATAAATCTAGAATGGCTCTAAACTTAGCCAGAAAATTTCAACACCCTCGAAGAACCAACGACCCAATCTAACGGGCCGTGGACCACACAATAGAACGTTGGTCTGTCTGTTGGTTTTCCCCATTCTTTCATCGAAATTCTCTTAATCTATTCCAACGACTATAACAAACAACCTCGCTCAATCAAGCTACGGTCCGTACAATTCCCTCGTGATTCGGGGTAAAATTTCTTACAGACTGACACCAAACAACAAGCACCTCCAACGACCCTGTTGGACCTTATAGTGAACCGTACTGAGGTTTGTTGTTTGCTCCTGGTATTGTTTTCTTCTCGTTTTCCGATGTAAGCCTTGGGAACTGAATTAAGAAATTTTTGGGGTGTTACACTAATATTACGTAAATCCTTGATCTCATATTGATTATGATTAACTTTAGGAAGCTTCTTTGAACTAGGTTTTTCATATAATTTTTTTCTAGAATTGTGTATTGAAGATTTTATTGGATAAGACCTAATCTTTTACTTCCTTATTTATTCAAGTTGTAGTAGGTTCAACATGATGCTACTTAATTAGTTTGATTGGAATCGATTGCATTGTGTGTTTGGAACACATAGTTTAAGTAAACTTAAATAGAAAAATAATAAACGGACAGAGAAGGTTGAACAACTAGTGGAGGTGGTTGTCCAGCGGAATGAGCCGTCATAGGAGGTATTACCTATGTTTCCTTGAAAATTGCCTAAAGGGAGAGCTCTCAAGGAGCAAGTTCTTTTCTCTCATGCAAATTGAGACTAGCTTCTTTAAAAAATATTTAATAGATTTCTTGGCATGCACTCTAGAATCTGCACATTATATTGAAATTTCACTGAAATTTTTTAATTTATGTTTGCTTGTTTGATAAATTCAATATGTATAATAAATAATGACAATTTAGTAACTTATTAGTTACAGTATAATTTTATATAGTCAAATCAAACAAGAACAATTTATTATAATTTATTCAAATATTAGACTCACAAAGAAATGCAGTACAATATTATATATTTTAAAACGATACATTATAAATAATGTGAAATAATAATTTAGGGAATGTTGTTTGTCTTATTATATAAAGAAAACTTTACATAAACACACAAGAAAAATAGAAATGCATATCAAGCTTAACAATAAAATGTCACTTAATAATTTTGCTAATGAGAAAATACCACTGCTATACGACATTCAAAAGATCAAGAACAAGAAGAAATTTATCAATCGCTGAAGGAGATTGAGCCTCAACAACTAAGATCGTCTTAGAACCTTATAACATTGAAATACGCATTTAAGACATAAAGTAGGTCTTTTGCCACATCTTTCAAAGGAATAAGGCTAAATGTATTTGAGGAGTTGGCCACGTATGCGCATTGATATGAAATTGAGTATGGCTACAAGTGAAGATCAATGATTGCTTGTCCATGAGCCTCATGGAGATGAAGACATAGAAGAACTCTATAGTGGGGGAAAGTTTGCATCATAAGATGAAATTGAAGAATCTGTGGGTGTGATTGGAATTAAGTTGAGAACTTGATTGAGGTAATATATAAAATTTTAAGAAAATCTAAGGTGATTTGGACTGAGTTGAGTTAAACTTATAACTGAAATTGAGTTGGCAATGTCACCATGACGTGTATATCACTACATGTTCATGTATATCAAACACAAATATACATAGATATGTATGGGATATACCAATATACATAATATAATACATAGATAAATATCTTCTCAAAAATCTATTTTCACACAAGAGAGACAAATAAATCAATTAATACCATACTAAAATGCAATAATAAGGTCTAGGTTGGTTCAAACTAGCTTTAATAAGTCCTAAACCTCAATTTCAAGTTAATAATAACACTTCCAATACGATTTAGACATACCTATTCGATTTCGGCATAACTACTTTTCGTATTTGAGTTATTAAATTTAAATCTCAAAATGGATGTAACTTTTGTCCAACATCAAAAATGATTTTTTTCAATTTATACTTTGTTTTTTCTTTGTCGTAGCTAATGGATAAGCCGATTGACCTCTTCAGTTCCATCCTTTCAAAACGAAAACGAAGGTGCATTTCCAAAAAGTTTTTGCAGATGTTTTTTGAAGAAAGTGAGACTCATTACCTGACGACTACAACATAAAAAAATAGTTAAAGTCGGTAATAAGTTGAGAGTTGGGCTAAAATAGCTAAAAAATTATTTGGGCTCCAAGATGTATAAAGTCTTGCTTTATAAAAGGATAAATTGACATATAAATACAAACCTGATTCACTTATTGGTAAGAAATGACTCAACTCCCTTTATTGGTTCGGTGTGATAATTTTTTATTAAAAAATTGGTAAATTAAAAGCAAATCTATCTATCTTTCTTCTAGTCTCTCCTCTCTACCCTTCTCCTCCTATCTACCTCTCTCTTCCCCCTCCAACCGTTGTGTTGACATCCAATTTTGACTCTCCATTTTTTTGTTTAACTATTTTAGCTTCTAAATATTTCAAACAAAGTAAAATAAAATTTCATAAAGTTTAAAACTATTTTAAATCATTTCAATAATATTTTGTCATTTTTATTTGTCAAATATCTTATTGTTACTTTATTTTATATAATTTTGAGTGCTAAAACTACTTATAAATATTAGCTACATATTATTTAGCGTATTTGTTATATCTGAAAATAATACAATATAATAAATAAATAATTTTATCTAAATATGTATATTGAATTATTAATTGTGGGTCAATTATAATTTCAATACTAAATTAGCCTTTTTTTTACAATAAATTTTTTACTTCATTTAAGTCCAAAAGATTATGAGTGGTAAGAATTTTACAATTTAATTAATTTCAATTTTAATCAATTAGTGTTATTTTATTAAGCAAACGACTACAAATGGAATAGATTGACTTTATTTTAAATTGCAAAAACTAACCACTGTTGAGCAAAAATCCGCAATTTTCATCCCAATTTGTGCTCCAAGAAATCAGTCAATCCATGAGCGCCACATAGGCAAACACATGGATTATTCTTCTTTTTCTTCAATTCCAACCCTCCAATCAATCCAACGGACGATAATTGATCATTTCTTACACTCCTTTATATATATATATATATATATATATATATATATATATATATATATATATATATATATATATTTTCCTCTCCCATAATCTTGACCTCATCTAATCAAATGATCAGAAATGATCGTGCGGTCCAAAATACTTTATCCGCCCCGAACCACATATCACGTTCCGTAACTCCTAAAGCCCAAGCCTTTTATCTCTTCCATTATTCTTTCCGTTTCTAAAGGAAAACCCCTAACCCTACGTTCTTCCCCTCATCTCTCCTTTACTCTTCTTTTTCTACGCCATAAACGGCAGCCTACAATGACAACCCTCGTCGTGTCTATGCAAGTTTTCGGCAAAGCAATAAATTTTCCCCTTCTTATCACGTCTCCCTCCTCTCCATGCGACAAACAATCACTGCATCTAGAAAGAGGCAAACGAGAATGCCTAATGCTTTCATTCATCAGAACTCTATCAAAGTCGGCGTTAATCCCTCCAACGGCTCTATTGTCTCTATCAAACTCTGAAAAGATAAGTCTTTTCACCTCCGATGTTGATTTTGTTCCTTGATTTTTGACTTGAATCCTTGACTTTATAAATGCAACATATGGAAAGTTCAAATCCAGATTTTTGAATACAAAACCTTCTCATTTTCTACTATAAATGTTGAGTTCTACATCTTTCATGGAAAAGGATCTTGAACCATGGATAAACATTCACACACTAAGTTTTTCACTGATAGATACAAAGAAAATAGCTGGTAAAGACGATACACAACAATCACAGACTGCTTTCACACACATCGAGTCTTTCATCAAGTTCATCCACTACTAATACCCACACCAAACCAGTACACAATATGTAAGTTCATTAGAGAAAGAGTCCCACTTCTGCTTCTGTTTCTATTTTTGATTTCTAAGTTTGAGTCGAGATGAGAAGTCGAATCATAAACTACAGATTTTTTACCTCAAAATTGGTTAGTGTTTCCTTCTTTACGCTTATTTATTTTTACTCTTTAACGAAACAACGATATTGGTCAGAAGACTCATGTCTGGTTTTAATTCTGGGTATTCACTCTTTGAGGTTTTCTTTGATTTCATCATCAAAATCAACATATAAAGTGGTTAAAGTGAATCATATTTTGGACAAGAGATACACTAATTCCTTAAGACAAAAATCATGAATAGGTAATTATTGAAATGATTTTGCTGCTTGTTTGAATTTATTGTTCATCCCTCTAAAAGGATTGATTTGCTATTATTATTTTTTAAAAATATCAACATGGCTTCACTTACAATATGTTTCTATTTTGGGAGAAGGCCACTAATTCTGCTCCCACAAATAGGCTCACGACCGACCCTTTTTATCTTTCTTTGTTTGTATATTTGGATGTTTCTAATATGCCCACCTAACTTACTTTACGTGAAAATCAGGTGATCAGGGGCATATTTATATGCCAAATTGATACTCAAATGCATAGCTTTTGCCTTGTTTATCCAACAATATGTGTGCATTCTCATGTAAATTGTAGGAAAGTATGATTTATACTAACTAACATGATTAGCGCGTTTTGCAGAAAACATACTTTTATGGAGTTAAGATACATGTTAAAGAAATGAGACAGACCAAACGATACACAGGCAGGCTATGAATTGGCGTCTCAAGATATTGTGACAGCGTCATCACGATGGATCCCAGAGGTAAAATCACAGGTTCCTGCGAGAGAGGTCCGCAGACATGCTGTGGCACGCTAAATCATAATCCCCAGACCTAGACATTCCAGTGAGGGTCCGCGTTTGCACTGTGGCATGCTGGGCATGCTCCGCGTTGCATGCCGTGCCACGTTGGGAGCAATTACCTGGGCGGCCAACTTCCGCAAAGCCTCCGCTGCACGTGTCACGGAGGCCGTGTTCGCGATGCACTCCGTGACACGTTGCTTGTTATTCCGGGAAAAATTATCCCTAGTATAAATAGAACACTTAGGTTCATTTTTAATTATTCTGACTTGGTGGAGCAAGAAACGGTTACAGGCATTGTGAGGACGAAAATTCTTAGGGTTTTCTATCCCTTTCTTTCTTTCTTTCAATTGTTTGCATGATTTACATTCATTTAACGATGTTCAATCCACAAATGAGTGGCTAAATCCCTTCTTTGCTGAGGTTATGAACTATTGTATTGAAATGTAATTGTTGGATCATCTGGTTGCTTTCATCTTTTCTTCTATGGTTGTTCTATTTAATTTTGTTCTTACTACGTAATATCTCACAATGCTAATGTAAATCCAAAAAGTCCGGTTTCACCCGAGAGGGCAAGAAACTCTGGAAAGTTGTGAATTAATAGGATATGATCTGTTCTTTGTTTGGGAAAATTGGGAATTGATTTACCTTTCAGGATAGAAATATACCTGAAAGTCGTATTACCAAGTGTGGAATCGATTTTGTATGGTAGAACATGACTTCTTCTTATCACAGAAATGTAGGTGGAAAGTTCATGATTCTTAAGTTGGGTTAAATAATAGAGTTTTAATCCATAGGCATAAGTTCCGACTAGCAACCGGAGCAGTAAACCATGTATATCGATAATTGGATTTCTTTACATGTTCGTTTTAGCCTCAGCATGCTCACATTCATAGTTCGTACTCATTGTATAAATATCTTACTTTAGTATAAAACTAGCTCCCAAAATATAAAACCTCTTCTTTACACTATTGTCTTCATTATTAGAGTTATAGTGAATTAACACTTGAAAAGGTTTTACCCTGTAGTCCAGTCCCTGTGGGTTCGACATTCCGGTTCTTAAAAAGGGCCACTATATTACTTGTACAACCCATACACTTGCGGGCTCATCAATCAGCATGTAAGAATAGATAGTGGAGGCTAAAGAACACTTCAAGTAATAATTAACTCATGTGATATGTGTATAATGATGTTGTTTGACTAAATTTTTGTCCTATGCAATTTGTTGGAATCAGCCTTTAGCATTTTGATTAAAAATCAATAAGTGACTTGGCAGAAAATGAACTATGAAATCTTATAGGATATTGTCATTTCATTAAGATGAAACTCGTTTTGAAACAGGTGGTAATAAGAATTATATTCTAATGCCTCCAATTAGTCCTCTCTGTTGCGATGTTGTGGTAGTCTGATTTGTCGATTACTTCCAAACACTAGTCCATATTTCATTGTTCCAGGGGTTGTTTAGATCCTATTTTGGCATGCGATTAATGACCTTTTCACATCATGTATACATATGCCTTAATATTTTAACAAAACATGCCACGTGCCTTAAAGGAAAAACATCATTTGCTTCATTAGAATTTTGCTCAAATTTTTTTTAATAACACTTGAGACTTTCATGATACAAATATATCTAAGTATATTCAAACATTCTTCTAATATGAATGCTTTTGAGTTTCCTTGGTCAACTTCTTGTTAAGATCATATATGTAATAAGCCTAGTATAGAATAATCCTCAACTTTCGGTAATAATGTGCATAAACAAATTACTATAGAGTAACCTGGAGTCACTCATACAAACATGTGGAAGAATCATCTTCTTCACTCATAAGTTTTAGTGGCATTCTTAAAGGAGAAATCATGTCCCTAATACTAGTTTGTCATTAAAATATAGTTATATGGGATTAGTTTAGCCCCTCGAATAGCCTATCATGCCTAAGGTTCTAGAGACCTTTGATTTTTGTAGCAGCGTTGGAGTACAGATGGCGGTAGCAGCGTTGGAGTAAAAACTTTAAAAGTATTTTCTTCCCATTGATTAAAGTTTACTGTCAATTCGAATAAGTTTGAAATGCTTCACCCACAGTTTTTTTTATTTCAAGTACTAATCTTCTTTACCTTTTCCCTTACTAATCTTCGTACCTTTTCCTTTTTGCATGATCTAGGAGTTGCAAGAAACACTATGTATCTTGGAGGTATTTCAATACTGCTACACATGGTAGACTGTTCTTGAAAAATGATAGTGGTTGCTTTTTTGAGTAACTTTGGGCTTCACTTTGAGTAGAAGATTATGCATTTTGATTGAATTATCTTAACAATTTAGGCCAAGTGCGATGTTGTATCTGATGCTTTGAATATGTATGTTATGCCTGATGATGCCACGTTGGAATAGCTACAACTATGAGTTTGATGAACCTATTTCTCTCCATAAGATAATAGATTGCTATACTTCTAAATATTTACTAATACGAATAAATACTATAAGGCCGATAAAAGTTATTTGAGGTCAAGCCCCTCGGAAATAATAATCCCTCGAATTGGAGTTATTCAAAAAGGGTGATAATGTAAGATCTAAATAATGGTAAGGAGAGAAAATTTGTAGTAGCTTGGCCTAGCAATTTGGACGATTGATGAGTCACTCTTTAGCAGTCGTGGCATGACGCAAATATTTTTCACCAAAAATATCAAATAAAGGTCGAGCCCCATATTCAAAACTTTTTATTATTCTGATACAAATCTAAAGAGGGTCTATATATTGTATTTGTTTCATAACGCCGCACTTTAAGGTGACATATCTTTTAACTAATCATCTCCCTTTGTTGTGTTAGGCGCAATTAAATAAATGAAAGTTTGGTGGAATAATCAGAAGGAGTAAATGTCACGACCCGAGCGTGGACCCCCAATTGAGACACGGGACCTAGAAACACAAATGGCTCCAATCTAACCCATGGTATGTACATAGCATGAAAGAGATCATTTTTAAAGTGGAAAGAAACATGAACTCAACATAAGCGGAAGTCTGCCTAACATAAAAACATAAGCGTAAACACGATTCAACAACGTTGAACCATATATACATATTTATCTGAAAAGCCTCTAACCATAAGATGAGCTGATGGGAAAATACCCCCAACCAGCTCGCTAAGTCTAAAACCAAAAGACATGAGAAAAGAGACATGAGCTCAAAACTATCATCCCTGGATCATGATGACTCACCAAAACTGGAATGTACTAGACTAGAGCGGGAGTGAGCTAACATAGGGACGAAGACTGGTCACCCGAACCTATATCACGAGATGATATAACATAGAATATGCGGTCAATATTTTGAATATACTGAGCATTTAGAGAAAGTAAAACATGCTAGTAAATCAATAGTTTAAAATCATGAATATATAATAAGATAGAACATGAGAGTAAGGACAACTGTCACAAACCTAATAGGCGGGTCGTGCGGGAACCTATATCGACTTTACTCGATAGGAGAATCCTTTTTGAAATATTACATAAAATACCAAAAATTTCTCATTAATTTACACTAATTAATAATAATTAGAAAATATAACAAAAATCCTAGAACTTTGACTCTCCCAAGATCTAGTCTAGACTGATACAAGAGCTCTAATAGAACACATGAAAAAATGAATGACACAGCTTCATCTGAGAAGAAGACCACAAAAGATGATGTTGAATACTCCACATCAATCAAGGAATTTCAACCTGCCACACCCTACACCAAAAAGGCGTAGCAAGATATTATCAGTACACCACACGTACTGGTAGGCATCATCAGCCGACTAAGGTTAGTTAACATAAAGGCATAATAATCAATATACAATCAATGTTAATTAATTCAACGACTACAACACTCATGCAATATCCCACTAACTTTATTCACTATATTATCATCTCTTATGACTCATTAAGGTTCATGCAATTATCCTAAATTCTAGCCATTATTTAATATAACAATCTTTCTCTCTGTACTTTCACTACAGTGAATGCTTGGTCCACTATAGTGGTCCCACAGTCACAGCGATGTGCCCGCTACAGTGCCATCCCAAACAGACAGTAACCAATTTCTCCTAATCTAGTTCTGTTCTATTCCATTGATAACTCTCACACTCACACTTTGTGACAAAGTATGAAGCAGTCATTGTCAATAAAGAACCTAACTAAGAGGTTAGGGTCGAACCCATAGGAATTAGAGTAAGATCTAGACTAATTTCGGTAATTAAAGTTGTTGGTGAATTATCTCCAAATTAGGGGGTTTAAAGAAAACAATACTAAAACAAAGATTATAGTTGTGATTTAAATCAAGATTTCCAAACAACTAGGGTATGTGTTCCCCATGGGTTCATAACTACTTCGGGTATACAAACGTGATCAATCCCAATACTTACTCATAGAACTGATAACTAGGGTTCATCCAAATGACTGATTCTTCCCTATTAGATGACTATACTCAATCACCAAGTTGGGTCTCATGAGCGATTTCAAGTTAACCGTTATCAATATGTTCCAAATTAACTATGTTGCGACCACAGGTCAAGTTAGTACAATGATCGTAAAGATCAAGGCTTTGTTGTAATTCTATTTTCCTAACCTTTACTTCTCTAGGTTCAAGATAGTAAAGAATTCATACAAGTCCTAACATTGTTGTAACACCTCAAAACTTTTCTAAACCAAACTCAGACCTTGTAATAAAAACCAGGGAAAACTAGAAACTTTATCGCAGAACGACCCATAAATAGATTATGGTCACCTCTAACGGGGCATTGTTTGAGTCATTGTCAGCTCAGCAGAATTTCCCTCCGGAAACCAATGAGGCATAGGACGACTCATTAGAGGAATTAACGAGCCATCCTGTTGTCTGTTGCATCCTAACCTACCTGACATCTCATCAGAAACCTACCTGACATCTCCTAGAAACAACAAGTGGAACTAATGGCTTGTGGTTCCTACTAATGAGCCATTGCTACTACCTGTAACCAACTCCCAGGTCCTTACAGTGTTGAACATGAGTCGATGCAATGACCTGTTGATTCTACCAATGAGTTGTTGCATTGCCCATTGTCTTAGGGCCCAGATTCCCCTTCCAGTGACAACAAGAGGTTCCAATGACCTGTTGGTTCGCTCAATGAGTCATGGTATCCTCCTGTGGTCCCATTCCAATAAGCCCAAGATTTAGGCCAAGGATCAACGATTGGTCCCAATGAGTCTTGGTATTAACGAACGACTCGTTGTGTGACCCGTTGGCCCCTATCGAGCAGTTTTTCTAATTTTCTCCCAGGGTTATTTTTGTAACTTTTCATATTTTTAATCCCTAAACTATGTCATTTTGGGTTATATTCAGGGGATTTAGAGGGGTAATCGATGGTCATACCTCATTCCCTTAGAAGTTAGAACGTAGAACTTAGTCAGAAAGCACAAAGTAGGGCAAGGGTTTCGGCTTCTTCTTCTCAGAATTTCTCAAGGATTTTCTCAAGAATCCTTCACCAGGTATTTTAGAATTTATCAAGGGAATTGTCCTTTCCTTATGCCCCAAAAATTCATCTAAATTTTCTTATCAATTCTACGCCCTGAGTTTCGAATGTGAATAAATTTTCAACCAGATTCCGTCAATATCATGTGGAATATTATTCACATTAATTGTTACTAAATTTCCGCTACCTAGCTATCATGTTGATACTTTTTTCTTGTAAAGATGGTTTTATCCCTAGCTTTTGAATGCAGTAAATTAGAGTCTTGCATAATTGATTAGTTATTCATGTTGCTTGATTTTATCAGTGTTGGGATTCCCATATTATTAATATCAGTTGAAAATCTCAATCAGTTGCATGTCCAGTTTTAGTAGGAATGTTAGCATGTTCAGTATTTTCAGAAATGTCAGCTAATCAGTTTGACTATAGTTTTTTCTTGAGGTGTCAGTAATACCTCCCAAATATCAGTTATCAGAATTAATTATCAGTTATTAGATACCGATTTGTTCTTTAGACGGTTACGATGCTTCTAGATAAGCATCTCTGCCTAGTCTTAGAATACCGGTTACAAAATTCGGTCCGATATGACTCTTAAAGTACTTCCAGATAGTATCCCTGATTTAGTCTTGGACCCCAGTTTTTGAGCTATTAGCTTAGTAGTCAGATTAGGACTATTTAGGGGAGTAGGACTTAGCACCGAGCGGATCAGGGTTCCAGCGCACCCAGGTTCCCAGAACTACGTTGCCACCGTAGGTTATTTTATTAGCCCTATGACCCTAGAGTTGTGATCACCCAGTCCGTGCCTTTATACCCTAGCAAGGTATATTAGGTCCTATCGATGGGGCGTATACATCGAACTCCATGTTTAGTTCACGTGATTATATGTCGGTTATAGACTCTCCCACTAGTTAGTATAGTTTCAGTTTAGCTTAGCTTCGTATTTCAGATCCAGGACATGTCTATGACCATCAACCAGGGTCATTATTGACCATATCAATTATATTTCAGTTGTTCAGTTTTCAGTATTTTAATTGGTCATTCCATGTCATCTCAGTTCAGTTACTTGTTCTTTCATGTTTATATCATGTCTCACTTACTTAGTATATTCCAAGTACTGATGCATACCTTCAATGCTGTATCGTATCATGATACAGGCGCAGGTTCTCAGCCCCAACATCGTTAGTAGATTCCTTCAGACGATACCATCAAATGTTTTTGGTGAGTCCTCATCTCTTGAGGACGACATTTATTTTCAGTTACTTTCTTTCAGTTAGTTTCTTTCAGTTAGACATTAGAGTTAGCTGGGGGCTTGTCTCGGTAACTCATAATAGTAGATGGCTTTCAAACATAGACTCAGATAGTCAGTATTGTTTTCAGATGTATGGACTCTTGACAAATCAGTTGTATTTTTCTTAAATGATTTTATGTATCTAAAGCTTCTGCTAATGTTTTCTCAATATACCAGTGTTATGATAGACCATGGGTTGGATTGGGGTTACTTGTGTCTCCAAGTACCATGTCTCGTCTAGGGTATAGACCCGGATCGTGAAAAACTTGGTATCAGAGCACTACGTTTAGAGTATCCTAGGGTGTCTGAAAGCCGCATGAAGTAGAGTCCTTTTTATGGGTGTGAAGCGTGCCACTCTTATGACGGGAAGGCTACGAGGCGGTATTAGGAGAACTCCCTTTTTTTCATACACCTTATTGTGCTCTGAAGTTATATTCGAGAAACTTCATCCTAACTCATGCTCTATTTCATTTCAGTGAAACTGTGCCTCCAAGACAAGGAAATAGAAGAAGTGTTGGCAACACTAACCGACCTACCCCACCAACTCCAACTCCAGTATACAGATGGCCCCATTTGAGACATTATATGGTCGGAGGTGTAGGTCTCCTATAGGGTGATTTGAAGTTGGTGAAGCTACCTTGATAGGGCCAGACTCAATCCATGAAGCTATGTAGAAAGTGCAACTTATCAATGAAAGGTTGAAAACAGCTCAAAGAAGAAAGAAATCTTATGCTGATGTGAGGAGAGGAGAGTTAGAATTTGCTAAAATTCCACCCATGAAAGAGGTGATGAGGTCTGGGAAGAAAGGGAAACTCAGTCTGAGGTATGTAGGACCCTAAAAGATTCTAAGGCGAATTGGCAATGTGGCATATGAATTAGAATTACCACCAAAGTTAGCATCTGTGCACCCAATCTTCCATGTGTCACTATTGAAGAAGTGCATCGGTGATCCAACTTTAGTTGTGCCACTAGAAAGTGTGGGAGTGAAGGATAGTCTCTTGTACGAAGAGGTCCCAGTTCAGATCCTAGACCGTTAGGTTCATAAGCTGAGAAACAAGGAAGTCGCTTCAGTAAAAGTCTTGTGGAGGAACCATCTAGTTGAGGGAGCCACATGGGAGGTAGAATCAGACATGATAGCTAAATACCCTCATTTATTCCCTTCCAGTATAGTTCCAACATCAGGTACCAAATTCCTCCTCAATACTCTGTTCAGCTCCGTACTCATCAGCTCTATTCAGATTTTCAATATGCATCCTAGTTGCATCAAATCTGTTAGCATGGTTAAATCAGTTTGGAGTTAGTCATTCCTCTAGAAATCATTTCATAGTCTCAGTTTGGGAATTGCAGCTTTTTCCTAGTTTTTCAGCAGTCTTAGCCTTCATTTGGGGACGAATGATCCCAAGGGGGAGACATTGTAATACCCAAAAACTTTCCTATATCAAACTCAGACCTTGCAAGAAAATTCAAGGGAAACTAAAAAATATATCACAGAATGACCCAAACAATGGATCGTGGTAACTTCTAATGGGCCGTTGTCTCAGTTGTTGTCAACTCGATAGAATTTCCATCTGGGAACCAACAAAGCATAGGATGACTCATCGGAGGAAGTAACAAGCGGTCCTGTCGTCCGTTGCATCACAAGTTCAGAAACCTACTTGACATCTCCCAGAAATAATGAGTGGAACTAATGGCTCGTGGTTCCTATCAACGAGCCATTGCTGCTACCTGTAACTAGGTGCCAAGTCCTAACAGTGTTGAACACGAGTCGATGTAATGACTCATTTGTTCTACCAACGAGTCAATGCAACGATCCATTGGTTCTACCAATGAGTCATTGCATTTCCCATTGTCTTAGGGCCTAGATTCCCCTACCAGTGATATTGAGAGGTTCCAACAACCCGTTGGTTCGCCCAACGAGTCGTGGTATCCTCCCGTGGTCCTATTCTAGTAAGCCCGAGATTTAGGCCCAAGAGCAACGATTAGTCCCAATGAGTCGTAGTACATTCCAAGTACTGACGCATACCTTTTATGATATATCGTATCATGATACAGGCGCAGGTTCTCACCCCAGCATCGTCAATGGATTCCTTCAGATGATACTAGAAGCAGCTTTTGGTGAGTCCTCATCTTTCGAGGACGATATTTATTTTCAGTTACTTTCTTTCAGTTAGTTTCTTTTAGTCAGACATTAGAGTTAGCTAGGGGCTTGTCCCAGTAACTCATCATTAGTAGATGGCTTTCAGACATAGACTCAGATAGTCATATTGTTTTTAGATGTATGGACTCTTGACAAATCAGTTGTATTTTTCTTAAATAATTTTATTTATCTAAAGCTTCTTCTTATTTTTTCCCCCTATACCAGTTTTGTGATAGACCATGGGTTGGCTTGGTGTTAATTGTGACTCCAAGTACCGTGTCTCGTCTAGGGTATAGACTCGGGCCGTGACAAAATTGGTATCAGAGCACTAGGTTTAGAGTATCCTAGAGTGTCTGAAAGCCGTGTCAAGTAGAGTCCTTTTCATGGGTGTGAAGCGCGCCACACTTATGATGGGGAGGCTACGAGGCGTTATTAGGAAAACTCCCTTTTGTTTATACTCCTTATTTTGCATTGAAGTTTAATTCCAGAAACTTCCTCCTAACTCATACTCTATTTTATTTGAGTGACTATGCCTCCAAGACGAGGAAACGGAAGAAGGGATGGCAACACTAACCGACCTGCCCCACCAGCTCCAGCAGCCCCTCAGGACGATCAAGTGTCCTCAGCAAAATTCTGAGCGACAATCCAGCTACTGGCTCAGAAATTAACAAACCAAGTGAACCAACAGGTGGCTCCAGTAAACACAAACAGGTCCGCATCAGCTGCTAGAGTTTGAGACTTCACCAAAATAAACCCTCCAGCCTTTCATGGATCCAAGGTGGGAAAGGACCCACAGGACTTTGTAGGTGAGGTGCGGAAGATCACCCGGATTATGGGTGTTAATTCCGTGGAGAGTGCTGATCTGGCCGCCTACTAGTTGAAAGGGATGGTACAGATTTGGTATGATCAGTGGAAGGAAGGGAGACCAGCAGGAGTAGAACTAGTGGAGTGGGAAGAACTCGCCACAATATTCTTAGACAGATTCTTCCCCTAGGAGTTGAGGGCGGCTAAGGTTGCAGAGTTTATGAACTTAAAACAGGGTAATAGGACCGTGGAGGAGTATGCATTGGAGTTCATATGGTTATCAAGGTATGCTCCAGAGATGGTAGCCGAGCCAAGGGCTCATATGCTTAAATTCGTCAATAGGATATCAAACCTAGTACTTAAGAAGTGAAGGACCGCAATGCTCATAAAGGATATTGAACTCTCCATCCTCAGCATTCATGCCCAGCAGATTGAGGGGGAAAAGCTGAAAGATATAGAGCGGGAGAATAAGCGGGCTAGAACTGGTTAATTAGATTATGGCCACTAGAGATCCGTGGAAGTAGCTGCCCACAACAACAGTAGAAGAGGACTCCAACACCCACCTCATCCAGCACCCTTACTTTTAGGTCCCACAAGGATCGAAAGGGTGGAGCATCTGGCTCTCAGTCCCAGAGTTACAGTTCCAGCAATCATTATCCAGCTTGCCTTAAGTGTGGAAAGAACCATCTAGGGGAATGTCTTCAGGGCAAAGAGGGTTGCTTTGGGTGTGTACAGCTAGGTCATCGGCTAAAAGAATGTCCATCAACAGGCCATCCATATCAGTAGGCCAACACTTCAAGTATGGATGGCGGTCAGTGCCAAAACCGCTTTTGTGCTTTGTCCTCTCGTCAGGATCAGGACAGCTCACCTGGCGTGGTCACTGGTATGTTACGTCTCTTCCATTTAGATGTGTATGCCCTACTAGATCCAGGAGCCACACTATCATTCCTGACTCCCTATAGAGCTGTCCAGTTTGAAATCAGTCTAGAAGTCCTCTCAGAACCATTTTCAGTATCTACCCAGGTTGGTAAGTCAGTTAGAGCCAGCCGAGTGTATAGAAACTGCCCAGTCTCAATATTTAGTAAAGTCATCCCAGATGATCTTGTAGAACTAGATATGGTCGATTTCGACCTTATTCTTGGCATGGATTAGTTACACTTCGATTATACCTCAGTAGACTGCAGAACTAGAGTCATCAGATTTCAGTTTCCAAATGAGTAAGTTTTAGAATACATGGGCAGTAGTTCAGCACCTAAGGGTCGGTTTATTTCCTACCTTAAGTCAAGGAAGCTCATTTCTAAATGGTTCATTTATCACCTAGTTCGGGTCAAAGATTCCAACTCCAAGACCCCAACAATCCAGTTATTTCTAGTTGTCAGCGAACCCCTTGACGTGTTTCCGTAAGATCTCCTCGGAGTCCCTCCCGAGCGGGAAATAGACTTCAGCATAGACCTTCTTCCATACACTCAGTCCATCTCCATTCCTCCTTATAGAATGGCTCTAGCTGAGCTTAAGGAGTTGAAGGGGCAGCTAAAAGACCTACTTGATAAGGGTTTCATCAGGCCCAACATCTCTCCATGGAGTTCTCAAGTGTTGTTCGTGCGAAAGAAAGACGGTACTTTCAGAATGTGTATCGACTATCATTAACTGAACAAATTTACAGTTAAGAATAGGTATCCCCTACCCAGGATTGATGACTTGTTCGATTAGTTTCAAGGAGCCAGTTGTTTTTCAAAGGTAGATCTCAGGACGGGGTATCATCAACTTAGAGTTAGAGAACATGACATACCGAAAAAAGCCTTTAGAACTCGATATTGTCACTATGAATTTGTGGTTATGTCCTTTGGACTAACTAATGCCCCTGCAACTTTCACCTAATGAACAGGGTTTTCAAGCATTATCTAGACATGTTCGTCATTGTATTCATTGATGACATACTGGTATACTCCAGAAATGAGAAAGAGCATGCCAACCATCTGAGAATAGTGTTACAGACGCTAAGAGACCGCCAGTTGTTGACTAAATTCAGCAAATGTGAATTCTGGCTGAAGTCTGTGGCTTTCCTTGGTCACATGGTCTCAGGTGAGGGTATTTAGGTACATCCTCAAGATAGCAGCGGTGAAAGACTGGCCAAGACCTACTTCCCCCAACCGATATTAGAAGTTTCCAGGGTCTAGCCGGTTATTACCTACATTTTGTAGAAGGATTTTCCTTTATCACATCTCCTCTGACTAAATTAACTCAGAAAAAGGTGAATTTTCAGTGGTCAGATGCGTGGAGAAGAGTTTCTAGGAGTTGAAGACTCGACTCACTACCGCTCTAGTTTTAACCTTACCAGAAGGAACAGATGGGTTCGTGGTATATTGCGACGCTTCCAGAGTTAGACTCGATTGCATTCTAATGTATCAGGGTAAGGTGATAGCTTACGCCTCCAGACAACTCAAGGTTCATTAAAAGAACTACTCGACTCATGACCTTGAATTGGAAGCGGTGGTGTTTTTCTCGAAGATATAGAGGCATTACCTCTATGAGGTTCACGTGGATATTTTCACTGACAACAAGATCCTTCAGTATGTGTTCAGTCATAAGGACTTGAATCTTCATAAGAGAAGATAGTTGGAGCTATTGAAGGATTACGACATGAGTTTGCATTACCACCCGAGCAAGGAAAATGTGGTGGCAGATGCTTTGAGTAGAATGTCCATGGGAAGTGTGGCCCATGTTGAAGAGGGTAGAAAATAACTGGTAAAAGATATTCACAGGTTATCTCGATTAGGAGTGTAGTTGGTTGATTCAGTAGAGGGGGGAGTAGTACTACAGAGTGGGTCAGATTCCTCGTTAGTTGTTGAAGTTAAGTCTGGACAGGGTGAAGATCCGATACTATTTAAGCTAAAAGAAGCAGTTCTCAGAAAAGAAGTGAAGGATTTCTCCAAAGGGGGAGATGGTTTTATTCGTTACCAGAATAGACTGTATGTACCAGATGTAGGTGACTTGAAACAAAAGATACTGGCAGAAACACACAGTTTCATATATTTTATCCACCAAGGTGCCACTAAAATGTACCATGACCTAAGAGATATCTACTGGTCGAATGACATGAAAAGAGACCTGCCAGCTGGTCAAGGTGGAACATCAGAGACCTAGGGGTATGACTCAAGATATCACCATACCGACCTGGAAGTGGAAAGAAGTGAATATGTACTTTATTATAGGTTTACCTCATACTCGCCGGCAACATGACTCAATTTGGGTTATAGTAGATCGGATGACCAAGTTAGTGGATTTCCTCCCAATTAAAACTACAGACTCAGTAGAGGATTATGCTAGACTGTATATCCGGGAGTTAGTTAGACTACATGGGGTGCCCTTGTCCATCATTTCAGATAGAGGTACCTAGTTCACCTTGCATTTCTTGAAGTCGTTTCAGAAAGGACTCGGTACTCAGGTCAAGCTTGTGGATGATCACTTGCATCTCATCGAGTTTCTATACAAAAACAAATACCACTCCAATATATAGATGTCCCCGTTTGAGGCATTATATTGTAGGAGGTTTCGGTATCCTATAGAGTGGTTTGAAGTTGGTAGAGCTACCTTGCTAGGACTAGACTCAATCCATGAAGCTATTCAGAAAGTGCAACTTATCAGGGAAAATTTGAAAACAGCTCAAAGCCGACAAAAATCTTATGATGATGTGAGGAGAAGAGAGTTAGAATTTGTTGTAGATGATTGGGTTTATCTAAAAATTTCACCCATGAAAGGGGTGATGAGGTTTGGGAAGAAAGGGAATCTCAGTCCGAGGTATGTAGGACCCTATAGGATTCTGAGGCGAATTGGCTATGTGGCATATGAGTTGGAATTATCTCCAAAGTTAGCATCTGTGCACCCAGTCTTACATGTGTCACTATTGAAGAAGTGCATCGGTGATCCAACTTCAGTTGTGCCACTAGACAGTGTGGGAGTAAAGGATAGTCTCTTGTACGAAGAGGTCCCAGTTCAGATCCTAGACCATTAGGTTCATAAGCTTAGAAACAAAGAAGTCGCTTCAGTGAAAGTCTTGTGGAGGAACCAGCTAGTTGATAAAGCCACATGGAAGGTAGAAGCAGACATGATGGATACATACCCTCATTTATTCCCTTCCAATACAGTTCCAGCATCAGGTACCAAATTCCTCCTCAATACTCTGTTCAGTTCTGTACTCATCAGCTCTATTCAAATTTTCAATATGAATCCTAGTTGCATCAACTCTGTTAGCATGATTAAATCAGTTTGGAGTCAGTCATTCCTCCAGAAATCAGTTCATAGTCTCAGTCTGGAAATTGCAGCTCTTTTCCTAGTTTCCACCAGTCTTAACCTTCATTCGAGGACGAATGATCCCAAGGGGGAGATATTGTAACACTCCAAAACTTTTCTTTACCAAACTCAGACCTTGCAAGAAAAACCAGGGGAAACCAGAAAATTTATCACAAAATGATCCAGACAATGGATCATGGTCACCTCTAACAGGCCTTTGTCTGAGTCGTTGTCAGTTCGGCAGAATTTCCCTCCGGGAACCAACGAAGCATAGGACAACTCATTGGAGGAAGTAACAAACAGTCCTGTCATCTATTGCATCCCAAGTTCAGAAACCTACCAGACATCTCCCAGAAACAACAATTGAAACTAACGGCTCATGGTTCCTACCAACGACCGTTAGTACCACCTGTAACTAGGTCTCAGTTCCTAAGATGTAACGACCCATTGGTTCTACCAATGAGTAGATGCAATGTTCCATTGGTTCTACAATGAGTCAATAAAATGACTGGTTGGTTCTACCAACGAGTCATTACGTTACCCGTTGTCTTAGGGCCTACATTCTCCTTCCAGTGACAACGAGAGATTCCAATGACCTATTGGTTCGCCCAACGAGTTGTGGTATCCTCTCGTGGTCCTATTCCATTAAGCCCGAGATTTAGGCCCAGGACCAACGACTGGTCCCAATAAGTCATGGTATCAACCAACGACTCATTGTGTGACCCGTTGGTCCCTGTCGGGCAGTTTTTCAGATTTTCTCTCAAGGTTATTTTTGTAACTTCCCACCTTTTTAATCCCTAAACTACATCATTTTGGTTTATATTCAGGGGATTTAGAGGGGTAATCGACATTCAAACCTCATTTCTCTCATTCCCTTAGAAGTCAGAGCGTAGAACTTAGTCAGAAAGCACAAAGCAGGGCAAGGGTTTTGACTTCTTCTTCTCAAAATTTCTCAGGAATCCCTCACCAGGTATGTGGGAATTTAGCAAGGAATTGTCCTTCCCTTGTGCCCCAGAAATATATCTAAATTTTCTTATCAATTCTAGGCCCTGAGTTTTGAATGTGAATAAATTTTTAGCTAGATTTCGTCTATATCATGTGGAATACTGTTCATTTTAATTATTACTAAATTTCCACTACCTAGCTATCATGTTGATACTTGTTCTTGTAAAGATGGTTTTTGCCCTAGCTTTTGAATGCAGTAAATTAGAGTCTTGCATAGTTGATTAGTTATTCATGTTGCTTGATTCTATCGGTATTGGAATTCCCATATTGTTAATATCATTTGAAATCTCAATCAGTTGCATGCTAGTCCAATTTTAGTCAGAATGTTAGCATGTTCAGTATTTTCAGAAATTTCAGCTGATCAGTTTGACTATAGTCTTTTCTTGAGGTGTCAGTAATACCTCCCAAATATCAGTTATCAAAATTAGTTATCAGTTATTAGATACCAGTTTGTTCTTTAGATGGCTACGACGCTTCCAGATAAACAACTCTGACCAGTCTTAGAACACCAGTTACAGAATTCAATCTGATAGGACTCTCAAGGTACTTCTTGATAGTATCCTTGATTTAGTCTTGGACCCCAGTTTTTGAGCTATCAGCTTAGTAGTCAGATTAGGACTATTTATGGGAGTAGGACTTAGCACCGAGCGGACCGACGTTCCAACACACCTAAGTTCCCAAAACTATGTTGCCACCATAGGTTATTTTATCGGCCCTATGGCCCCAGATTTTTGATCACCCAGTTCATGGCTTTATACCCTGGCAAGGTAATTGGCTCCTATCAATGAGGCATATACATTGAACTCCACGTTTAGCTCACGTGGTTATAAGTCGGTTATAGACTCTCCCACTAGTTAGTATAGTTTCAGTTTAGCTCATATCAGTTCAGTTTAATTTAGCTCAACTCAGTATTTTATATCCAGGACATGTCTATGACCATCAGCTAGGGTCATTATTGACCATATTAGTTATATTTCAATTGTTCAATTTTCAGTATTTCAGTTGTTCATTCCATGTCATCTCAGTTGAGTTACTTGTTCTTTCATGTTTATGTTATCTCTCACTTACTCAGTACATTCCAAGTACTGACGCGTACCTTCTATGCTGTATCGTATATGATACAACCATAGGTTCCCAGCCCTAGCATCGTCAGCATATTTCTTCATACGATACCACTAGCAGCTTTTGGTGAGTCCTCATCTTTCGAGGATGATATTTATTTCATTTACTTTCTTTCAGTCAGACTTTAGAATTAGCTGGGGGCCTGTCCCAACAACTCATTATTAGTAGATGGATTTCAGACATAGACTCAGATAGTATTGTTTTCAGATGTATGGATTCTTGACAAATCAGTTGTATTTTTCTTAAATGATTTTTTTTATCTAAAGCTTCCTCTTATGTTTTCTAAAAATACCAGTGTTATGATACACCATGGGTTGGCTTGGGGTTACTTGTCACTCTAAGTACCGTGTCTTGTCCATGATATAGACTTGGATCGCGAAAGTTGTACACCGTTAAGAAATGTTTAAACATGAAGAAAATATAATACAAGCATTTTGCATTGGTTTTGAATCACTTTGTGCAACCCTAGTTTGTTACTCCACCATAGTTCCCACAACCCCTAGCTGTGGAGGTTTTAACCTTACATGGTTGTAAGATTATATTTTGTATTAATAGAAAAACACATAATTAAATACTTACAACAACTATTGGAAGAAATTCTGATTGGAATATCAAAGAACAATATCAAGAACAATGTAGGAAATCAAGAATTTGATCCCAAGAATTGCTCCTCAAAACTTGATAAAAATTCACAAAAAAAATTATTCACACATCTACTAAATCAATTCTTTCCTCTTCTCACTAAAATAAAATGTAAAAGCTATTTATATTGACATTAGAAACCTATTCCTAAGCTAACAAGGAGTTTTCCATATCTGGTGCCGGTTGTGTCAGGATTGTATGGGTCGTACCTGCTTTCCATAAGTCTTTGGCTGCTGCAGATTTGGCTAAGTGTTGGAAGGCTGGTACAACCCGTACCTTCATCCTACGAGTCGTATAATTCTTTCGTGGTTTGGCCTTGAGAACTCTAACATCTTCTGAAATTCTTCACGAGTGTTGTGGTACGACTGGTACCTTCTTCCAACGACTTGTACTGTCTGTAGTGTCTAAAGTTCTACTAAATACTGAAAAATATTCTGAAGTTCACCACAACTCCTGGTATGGTTTGTACATTGTAGTTCGTGAGTTCATCCGTACCAAGAGTCTACCTTTGTGCAATTTCTTCTGAATAATTTCACGATTCCAGTTACGGCTCGTATTGAGAGCATATGTTGCCTTCTTGTCACTTCAACCTTCTAACTTTTATCACGGTTTTCAGTAAAACTAGTACAATCAAGGTGCGACTCATACTGAGACTCGTACTTTAGCTGATTTTCTACATTTTATGGCTTCTTTTGCACATCTTTGCTCCAACACTTATTTTCTCTGAAATCAAAGTAAATGTGTATCATATCCATATAAACATACCTAAGCCCATGCTATTTTCTCAGTTTTAAGTATTGAAAGTGCTGTAAACTCACAACACATCAACACCCTCAACTTAAGAATTTTTCATGTCCTCAAGCAAAGAAAAATAAAAACTAAACATGACGCTTAACTAGAAAATAAACCTAGGATACTATAACCAACATCAAACAAAATTTGCACTATTAACTCAAAAAGCTTTTGACCCTTTTCCTATGAATCAAATTAGCACATGCACTACAAGCAATCACAAAACATGATAAACGGGGATCAATATATGTCATCTAGCCATTAACAGGAAGTCAAGTCATCATCGATGCTTTTTACACAGATCACTAGTAGAGTTAAACACAAACCATGTACCCTCAGATCAAATGAAGTCCCCCACTCAAAGATATAGTAAAATGTATAACATGGGACTGAACAAACGAGACCCTCACTCTCACAAAGAAGTTCCTAATACTGCATATTGGATATCATAGGCTTGCCCTTATTTTCTCTACTTCAGTTTGTCAGATAGTCAGGATAGGATCACTATAAGACTTGCTTTGGCTTGTAATTTAGGCTTTTGGGCTGGGTATTATAGATATAGAATCTTTTGAATGACTAAACCCCTCCTTGGCACTACATACATGTGACTCCCTTTTTCTCACTTCTTTTTCACCCTTTTTGCTTCTTTTATTTTTTCCCTCCCTTTTTACCCTCTTTTATATACTTGTATGAGTGTGGTGTGTTTCGTCAAATTTTTATGCATCTTTCTCTTTTTATATATTCTTTTTAAATTTTTCTTTCTTTTTCTTTTTCTTTTTCTTTTTCTTTTGTCACACCACACCTCATTTTTCACCTTTTTTTTCTTCTCTTCGTTTTTCACCTTCCCAATCTTATGCACCCCTAGTCTAGCCACCCTTAACTTAGGCATTTTGCCTATGTTGAGGTTCACAATGTCCAAGGAGGGACCAAAGCCAAAATAGGTTCATTATAAAAAATGGATACGGTTAATTGGTTAATCAAAGAAAATTGGTCTATTTAAGACTCAAAAATTAGGATCAATGAAATCATATCATTTTGGTGGGTTATTTAAGCTAAAATTGGGCTAAACAAGAACAACCTATGATCCTTTCCTAACCAACCATCCTAAAACTGATGCAAAGACCAATGGGGCAAGTTCTATATCCTCTACACAATATTGAACTAAGTATCATACCTCACTCACTCATGGTACATGATTTTCATTCACTCTACATGTCTAGTTTATTAATGGCTTAAAAAAAACTACACATGCTAATATAATAAATGACATAAAAAGATCCATAGAAATCATTCATGCAATCACAAAAACACAGCTAATCATCCAAAATTTTTTAAACAGGGTCAATATTTCAAAAATAAAAAACTAGTGCAATTTATTAGCTAAGTACTCCTAAGCTACTTTCTAATTAAACAAAAATCACAAAAATAAAATCCTAAACATGCTGGTTCTACTAGATAGCATGCCTGAAGGAAAGAAACACAGCAAGAAAAACCCTCGGACAAATCAAAAACCCAAAAATACAAGTACACCCCTCCTCTTTTTATAAGCGTGCTTTGTCCCCGAAGCATAGAATGTAAGAACTGAGGGAAGGAAACATTCCTGCGGCGCTCTAAGCGTTCCCGGAATCCTGTGGAGGAGGTTCCTCCGCTGCAATCATGGCACTGGCGGTGGTCAGCGCACTCACTAGTGGATCAATAGGGGGAGTGGCCACCCTTTCAGTAGTCTCGACCGTCTCTACAGCCTCTGAAATGGTTGGAGCTAAATGCGGCTCGCCCGAAGGGTCCCTGCCATTGGAAAGCTCTGTCTGGGCCATAGTTGAGCTACCTGCTTCTCTAGCTTGTTCCCACAACTCTAACAAGTGTGTGTCATGAGTTTGCAGGCTCTCTACTTGTGCCCGCTTGAGTTCTCTTTTCTCTCTCTTATTCTTCTTTTTCGGGGTTTCATCTCCAATATCCTTGGAGACCCTCTTTTTCCCTCTTTCTTTCCATGCTGTTGTGGGCTCCCAGTAGGCTTCTAGATGAAGCTCCTCATCTATGTCAACATCAAGGTCAGGAAGAATGGGGGTTGGTATAACTATCGGCTATCGTGATGACAACTTGACCACTTGGCTTTGAAGAGCCCCCAACTCCTCTTGGAGGCTGCCCTCTCAGTCTACTCGGCCATGCGTGTGTCGTACCTGCTTTCAAATCTGTCTAATCTGGCATGCAGGGCCTGCATAGCTATCTAAATCTCGGCCTTCACCCAGGGCTTAACATTCTCCATCATTAATTGGATCTTTCTTTCGTCAATGGTCAGCCTTTTGGCCAGCTTCTAGTGAAATTCCTGGGGCACTAGGATGTACCCAGCTGGGGTCTGACTCAGGAGGCTAGTATGTGGTGCAACAGAAGTGCTGGGAGCTGCATGAGAATAAACGACATCTATAGTCGGTGTCTCACCCTGCTCCTATAAGGTGCGGGCATTTACCTGTGCGCCCCCAACTGGCCGAGTCAGTGGAACTATGGTGGAAAGTCTGGCCCAACTTATCAGGTTCATTTATCCCGAATCAAGCTAATGTTGACTATCCATTGTACTCCAATCAGGCGCTCCTCACCCTAATATACTGTGATTCCTGCCTCCATGCACAATCTGAAGACAAGACTCGAGAATGGGATACTAGTGCTTAATCCTATAGCCTGATCTTTTATCTCCTCTGTGATAACCCTTGGAATGTTGATGGGGTATCTGGACATGATACAGGCCACCAAAGCTGCTCTATCCACACTAAGAGTATTGTTATTAACCATTGGGTCCAACCAGTGGCGCACTAATGTCCATCAGGCCTTTGCTATGAAATTTAGGGAATTCTTTGTAACCTACTTTCTGCTAGTGACCCACTCTGCCTCTTCTTTATCCTTAACGATAACACCGGACAACCATTGTATCTGGCTCCTCCTCTCATCAAAGCCCATCTTCTTGATCTGTTTCAATGCCTCCACTCGGTATTCATATTCTGGCGTAGCATGTGAAGGTATGAAATAAGGCCCATATAATATCCGAGCAATAGTGCGCTCAGATATATCAAGCTCTTGGCCTCTAACCAGGATGCTCTCCAACTTGGGTTGATCTTTCAAATTCTACCCCTCTTTAGCCTTCTGCTCCTTGGTTGCCAAATAGTTGGCATAGATCTCCTGGACAATTTCTGGAGTGTGCTGGTCCAGGTCACCAGACATCCACTCAAAGCCGTAGAAGATAAATATTCTCTTCATCTCCTCCACTTCGTTTAATGAATTTTTGAGGATCCGTGGTTCTTCTTGAATGCTCTGCCTAGGTTTGTTTTTGGCGGTCAGTGAAATTCCCTGTTCATATATCTCCTGGACTCCTGGCACTCTCCACCAAATAGTGCGGTTCTCCCTAGGCGGAGTCTTCTCTTGCTCTACGTTTGGTGCCTCCTCCTCTGATACAGCACCGCCACTTGCATCTCCGGATTGGGTCTCCTCGGACCCCTCTTCTACATTAGAGCCGCTTCCTGACTCCTTAGTTCTTTCCTCAGCTCCCTCCTCAGACTGGAGAGCACCGGTAGATGTGGCAGTAGCCGCGACGTGTTAGGCTTTGGCCTTCAACCTAGTAGTTCGGGTCCATCACTGTTCGATATTTCAACCCTATACTCCTATAATGAACCACTAGGTGAGTTGCTCGCTTGATCGGATTTAGAGGTTTCATCAAGTAATGTCCTCCGTGCAATTTCCTTTGATGCTTTGCGCTTCATCGTCATTGTACCTGTGGAGAAAAAGGATTAGAATTCCGTATTTGAGAAAAGAAAGAAAGAACAAATTGCTCTATAGTTTATCATGGGTCAAAAATACGGGTCATACCTTCAAGGTACAATTCGTACTGAGACCCGTAATATCTCAGGTCAGTGACATGCCTCTGAGGAATAACTCGTACCATGAAGGTACGGTCCATACCACGAGTCGTATGAGGATTCCCCTTCAAAATAATTTTTCTGTATTTTACCCTGACTCATGGTACGACCTGTAAGTCGATTCCATTAGTTGTAGGAAGGATTGTACTGTCACTTGTGGACTTGACCCTTTTCAGATTCTCGGTACGACTTCCAGGTACGAATCGTAGTAGTAAACCACGAGCCATACTAGGATTCGTACCTTGTGATTATTTTCAAATTTGGCTTGGGACAGTCCCAACGAGCCATCCTACGAGTCGTAGTATGAAACCACGAGTGGTAGGAAGGACCATGAAGCCTGTCCCTGCCTTAATTTTGTTACAGTTTGTGAGGGGTTTTATTTTAAATTTGGGTACTAAGAATTCCCCAGGTCTAGGCATGCAATTAACCAGTTTACCACTACTCATTCCTCCCTTTTTAAACACAACTCGTAACTCAATTTTTAATGGTTCAATGCACAAGTTAATCAAATTAGAGCTCAAATCCAGTCGCGCACGACTCAGTGACACCCCTTATCATTGTCCTTTTCTAATTTTTCAAGCAATAAGAAGACTCTCAGGGGGTTTAGAAAATTTTCATCAAACATACAAGTTATATCTATCAATTTTGAAGGAATACACTTACCTGAATGTTGATACTTCACTCGTGAATCAAGACTAGGATTTGTGTTATGATTTTCGGTGTAATTTCTAAGCTAGCTTGTTCAATGCTTCTTGGTGATGAGTTATGGGTGTGAGGGAGTCGTGAGTTTAGGTTTAGTGAGTGTGGGGAGGTAGTATGATTTGTTTAGGCCTATATAGGTCTTAGAGATGATTTTAAAATGTAGGTCGAGTTGGGTAGATTTAACATTTTTGACCCGTCATGACTCATACTACGAGTCGCAGAAAGATCCTATGACTCATCCCTTGGACCCGTACTAGAGAAATTAAGAGACTTATTTGTGGACCTACGGGCACATCTTAAGATTCGTACAATAGGGGCATGATTCATACTATGACTTATAGGTCTTTGCTTTTCATTTTGGTCCATGCCTTGCATAGTTCATATCCACAGTGAGTACTACGACCCATACAATGAAGTTATGAGTAGTAGGAACAACTAAACCCTGAACTCATGCACTTAAGTACATCTCTGATTTTCACCACGACTCGTGCTATGACTCATACAACCCTCTCAGGAGTCGTACTAAGAATCATAACACCTGCTTGTTTAGCAATTTTTCGTCCACCTGTTTTTGTTTCCCTTGCACGTGAAACACACATTTAACTTTGGTTACCTCCCAAGAAGTGCTTGATTAAACGTTACAGCACGATGCAGGTTGCTTGGTTACTCATAATTCACCAAACTACCACTTGGGTTGCCTCCCAAGAAGCGCCCGATTTAACGTCGCAGCACGATGCAAGTCTCTTGACTACTCAGACTTCATCAAGGAACTCGGGTTCCTATTCTATTGCTGAGATCACTCTGTATTCTTTCGGTTGCTTCATTGACTAGCAGACATTGAAGGTGACCTCTTCTTTATTGAGTTTGAATTTCATCAGGCCAGCCTCCACATCTACTAAGGCCCTCCCAGTGGCAAGGAATGATCTCCCCAAAATGATGGGGGAACTCAAAATCAACCTCACAATCAAGGATCACGAAGTCCACTAGGAATATAAATCTATCAACTTTGACAAGCACATCAAACAGGATCCCCGCAGGCTTCTTCATAGTTCTATCATCCATCAGAAGCCACATGGTAGTCGGTGTGGGGGGCTCCCAAGCCCAGCTGCTTAAACACAGCCAATAGCATCAGATTGATGCTTGCTCCCAAATCACAGAGTGCCCTTGTGAACTCAACATTGCCGATTGTGCATGGAATAGTGAAGGCACTTGGATCTTCCTTCTTCTGAGTCAGGACCCGTGAAGCTATACCACTACAATGGTGTACATTATCAATGGGCTCATAGCTCATGGACCTCTTCTTCGTCACAAGGTCCTTCATGAAATTGGCATATCTCGGTATCTATTTTAACGCCTCGACCAATGGTATGTTTACAGATAACTATTTGAGAATTGACAAGAATTTCTAAAACCTACCATTCTCCGCCTTCTTCTTCATTATTTGGGGGAATGGTGGTTGTGGTCGTAGAATAGACTTGTACGTTTGTGTGGCTCCTTGTTCAGGTTCAGGCCCAATTTTAACATTTGGAGCCTCAATCAACTTAGCATCCTCATTTTGTTCCTTCTCAGCAACATCATCTTCTTCTTCGATTACGCTTTCTTTCTTCCTTCCAACTACAACCGGTAGATGGGGGTCAACCATGATCTTTCCACTCCTAGTCATCACAATCATATAGTGACCATCATTCTTTTGATTCTGGACTATGTTGCTAGGTAGTGTACCCTTTTGCCTAGGGTTCATAGATGTTGACAGTTGCCCTAGATGATGTTCAATCTGCTTGATTGCCGTCGCATGTGACTCCACTCTCTGACCCATGCTTGATATATCACTACAAATATCTTTCAAATGATCATCTGTGGACCTCACCTTCTTTAGAATCTCATCCATCATGCTTTCTAACTTCGATTGTCCAGCCTCTCCCTTATGTGCATTAGGAGGCACGTACAGTCTAGCTCGGTCATTGCGGTAACCATCATTCCTTCTGAATTCTCCCTCGCGCTCACTGATGTGTTGTGAGTTTACAACACTTTCGATGCTTGATGTGCTGTGAGTTTACATCACTTTTGATGCTCAAAAATGAGAAAATAGCATAGACATAGGTGCGTTTATAAGGATATAAGGAACTTTTCTTTGATTACAGGACAAATAAGTATTGGAGAAAGAATGTACAAAAGAAGCCTGAATGTGCAGAAAATGGGCTAGTCATAGTCTTAGTACGAGCCGTAGTGTGCTGGTACGAACCGTAGTGAGAACCCTGAAAAGTTTTAGATGGATGAATTGTAAAGAGTGCAACCTACGACTCTCAGTATGAGCCGTAACACTGAGTTGTGGAAATATTCAGAAGAATTTCACAAGAGGCAGACGCCTAACACAGATAGACAGTACGAGTCGTGGCTACAAGGTATGAGTCATACCATCACACTCGTGACAAACTTCAAAAAAATTCAAAGTTCTTAGAGTCAATCCACGAAATCATAGTATGGCTCGTAGGAAGCATGTACACCAAGGCCCAACACTTAGCCAAATTTCAGCAAAGCATGGACTTACGGATAGCAGTTATGACCCGTATAATACTGCTACAGGTTGTAGGATTTATCGTGGCTCGGACGGCACCAGTTACGGAAATTTACCCTGTTAGCTTAGGAAAAGGATTCTTATGTCTATATAAATACCTTTTATGTTTTATTTTTATAAGAAAACATTGAGAGAACGTTTGGAAGTAGTTAGAAAAGGTTACAAAGGAAGGAAAAACATAGAATTGAGTTGATTAACCTATGATCAACCTTTTCTTGATCTTTGTGAATTGTTCTTGAGTTATTTTCCAGATAATCAAAGAGCCTTTTTCTCTCATCTACGATTATAAGTATCGAATTATGTGTTTAATTATGAATGCATATCACAACCTTGCAACTATCAGAGGCTAAAACCTCCATAGCTAGGGTTGTGGGAACCATGATGGATTAATCAACTAGGGATACACAAAACTGATTCAAAACCAATTCAAAACACTTGTATTGTATTCTCTTCATGCTTAAACGTTTCTTAATAGTGTACAATGTTAGGACTTGCTCAAATTCTTTACTTGCTTTAGCCTAGAGAGATAGAGATTAGGAAAAGAGAATTACAACAAAGCCTTGATCTTGATGATCATTGTATTAACTTGAGCTGTGGTCGCAGGATAGTTAAATTTGGAACAAATTGATAACGGATAGTGTGAAACCTCTCATGAGACCTGACCCAGTGATTGAGTATAGTCATTCAATAGGGACGAACCAGTCGTGTGGATGAACCCTAGTTATCAGTTCTACAAGTAAGCATTGGTATTCATCACGTGTATATACACGAACCAGTTATGAACCCATAGGGAACACAAACCCTAGTTATTCTTAACTCTTAATTTTACATCACAATTTCATTCATTGTTTTAATTATTATTTTCTTGAAACCCCCAAATTGGAGTAACTAAACAACAAGTTCACTTACTAGAATTAGTCTAGATCTTCCATATTCCCTGTGGGTTCGACCCCAACCTCTTTGTTGGATTCTTTATTGACAACATCCGCTTCATACTTCATAAGGAGATGTGAGTTTGAGTGTTATCAAAAAGTGGCGTCTTTTCCGAGGAATACAGCTAGACTAGATTAATTGCTTGTATGTGACTTTTGATAGTTATTTCCCTGTTTATGTTTTCTTTGTCTTTTTTTGTGATTCTGTCAGGATACATCAAGGGAATGATCCCTTTTTCAAACACCTAGATGGAATATGATAAGTTTCCAATTCTTGTGGAGGAGATGTGACGATTGACACATTAGTAGTTGTCATGATGAATTATGAGGGAGACGGGACCGAAATACACAGAGACGGTGAACGCCTTAAATGGAATGAGGTCATATAACTTTAGCCCATAGAAGTTATACCTAGATCTATAGAATCATTTAAAGTCGCCGGCTAAGCTATCTATGGAGGTACCACCAGTCCTTGAGCTGAAAGCACTACCTCCCTATCTCAAGTATGCATTCCTCAGTGAAGATAGTACTCTACTAATAATAATAACAAAAAATTTGTAGGACGAGCAAGTGGGAGCTTTGGTCAACATACTAAAAAGGTACAAAAAGGTAATTGGCTGGACCATAGCTGATATCATTGGAATCCCTCCAGGCATATGTACTCACAAGATCCAACTCGAGCCAAATTACAAACCAAGTATAGAACATCAGCGCCACCTGAACCCCCCCAATGTAAGAAGTCGTAAAAGGAGATCATTAAGTGGCTAGGTTCTTGTGTAATCTATCCCATCGCAAATAGCAAGTGGGTGAGTCCGGTATAGTGTGTACTAAAGAAAGGTGGGATCACAGTGGTACCCAACGAAAAGAACAAACTGATACCGACACGACCACTCACAGGGTGGCGTGTATGCATCGATTATAGGAAACTCAACCACTAGACCCAAAAAGACCACTTTCCAATGCCATTCTTGGATCAGATGCTCGATAGACTGGCAGGTAGAGGTTGGTACTATTTTATTTACAGTTATTCGGGATATAATCAAATTACCACCACTCCAGAACTCCAGGAAAAGGCGACCTTCACTTGTCCATATGGAACGTACACTTTCAGAAGAATGCCATTTGGATTGTGCAATGCACCGACCACATTCCAGCTTTGCATGATGTCTATATTCTCAGATATGGTGGAGGACACCATTGAAGTATTTAGGGATGACTTCTCTATTGTATGTGACTCACTCAAATCTTGCCTCAACCACTTGGGCAAAGTATTGAAAAGATGTGAAGAAACTAATTTGGTCCTAAACTAGGAAAATTGTCATTTTATGGTCAAGGAAGGAATAGTGTTGGGTCATAAAATCTCGGGAAAAGGGATTGAGGTGGACAAGGTAAAAATTGAGGTTATAGCTGGTTTCCCACCCCCTATTACCATAAAAGGGGTCAGAAGCTTTCTAGGGCATGCAGGATTCTATAGACGATTCATCATGGACTTTCCAAAAATTGCATAGCCATTGTGCAAATTTCTTGAGAAGGAGGTAAAGTTCATTTTGATGAGGCATGTATGAGTGCTTTTGAGTGCTTGAAATAGAAACTCACCACTGCTCTTATCATTATAGCTCCAGATTAGTCTCTTCCATTTGAGGTAATGTGTGATGCTAGTGGGGTTGCTCTTGGTGCTGTTCTGGGCCAACGAAGAGCAAAAACTTTTCATCTGATCTACTATGCTAGTAAAACACTCAATAGTACCCAAAAGAATTACACGATCAAAGAACAAGAGCTATTAGCGGTGGTCTTTGCATTCGAAAAATTTTGAGCATACTTGCTTGGAACCAAGGTGATCATTCATACAGACCATGCCGCTTTGAGGTACCTAATTTCCAAAAAAGATACTAAACCCAGATTGATTCGGTGGGTGCTCTTGCTCCAAGAATTTGAGTTTGAGGTTAAATATAAGAAGGAAACGAAAAATCAGGTAGAAGATCATCTATCCAGACTCGAGTCTGAAGCTAGGGCAAGAGAGGAGATTGATATTGGTGATGCCTTCCCAGACGAACAGGTGCTAGTTGTATCTCAAGATTTGATTCCCTGGTTTGCCGACTTTGCAAATTACTTGGTTAGAGATATGATACTAGAAGACTTGACTCCTCAGCAGAAGAAAAAGTTCTTATTCGATTCCCAAAAATATTACTGGGATGAGCCATACTTATTTCGCATTTGTGCAGGAGTGTTCATTCGCAAGTGTGTGCCTGAAATTGAGATGCTAAGCATTCTAGAGGCCTATCATTCATCTCCAGTTGGGGGTCATCATAGTGGTATCATAACTGCACATAAAATCTTACAATGCAGATATTACTGGCCCTCTATTCACCAAGATGCATATGATTACACCAAGTCTTGTGATCAATGCTAAAGGCAGGGCGGTATTACCCATAAACATGACTTGTCATTGACCCCCATCTTGGAAGTTGAGTTTTTTGATATGTGCGGCATCGACTTCATGGGCCCATTTTTAGCTCATATAGGATGAAA
Source organism: Datura stramonium (assembly GCA_018107945.1). NCBI lineage: Eukaryota > Viridiplantae > Streptophyta > Magnoliopsida > Solanales > Solanaceae > Datura > Datura stramonium. The sequence continues at coordinate 412,088 of JACEIK010000366.1, read as the reverse complement.
TACATATTTTTGGTAGTGGATTATGTCTCCAAATGGGTGGAGGCTATTGCACTACCAAACAATGATGGCAAGTGTTACAACATTTCTATGAAGCACATCTTTTCCAGGTTTGGCACTCCCAAAGCTATTATCAATGATGGTGGATCCCACTTCTCTAACCGCCTCTTTAGGACCCTGTTGGAAAAATATGGTGTTAAGAATAAGGTGGCCACACCTTACCATCCTTAGTCAAGTGGACAAGTGCAAGTTTCCAATGGGGAGATCAAGACCATCCTGGCCAAAACAATGAATACTAGTCAGACAGATTGGTCTGGGAAGCTCGATGATGCGCTACGGGCTTACTGAACAGCTTACAAGACCCCCCATTGGTTCATCTCCGTACTAACTAGTTTATGGCAAAGCATGTAATTTACCGGTCGAATTAGAGCATAAAGCACTATGGGCTCTGAAAAAGATGAATTTGAACTGGAACGAAGCAGCGAAGCTGAGGCTTAACCAACTCAATGAGTTGGATGAGTTCCGACTTAGAGCTTATAAAAGTGCGGCCATTTATAAGGAAAGGATGAAGATCTACCATGATAAGAAGATTGCAAAAAGGGAGTTTAGCCCAGGCGATTTGGTCCTACTGTTCAACTCAAGGCTCCGGTTGCACCTTGGAAAGTTGAAAACTAGATGGAAGGGACCCTAAAAAGTGGTACATGTGTCCCTATACGGTGCAGTGGAACTTGAGAATAAAGAAGGAAAAATGTTAAAGGTGAATGGGCAAAGAATAAAGTTGTATCTAGGAGATGTGGAGGAACTAAGAGGAACAAAGATAGTATACCTTGATGATGCCTGAAGAGTCACATCGTGCCGTGATGTTAAATCAAATACTGCATGGGAAGCAACCCATGAAAGGTGAAGTCTGAGTAGCCACAGGTATGTTCCCTTCCCCATGTTCTTGTAGTTCATTCTTCGGGGACGAAGCACAATTTTCAAAAAGGGGAGGGGTGCACTTGAAATTTTTGGATTTTTAGATTCGTCCGAGGGTTTTTCTTATCGTGTTTCCTTTTCCTCAGGCATGATATCTAGTAGATCCGGCATGTTTAGGATTTTATTTTCTTATTTTGTGATTTTTGTTTAATTAGAAAATAGATGAGGAGTACTCAGCCAATGAAAGTGCACCCGTTTAGGATTTCTGAAAAAATTGACCCTGTTTAGAAATTTGTGAAGCATTAGCTCTATACTTGTGACTACATGCATGATTTCTGTGGATCTTTTGATGTCATTTAGTGTATTAGCATGAGTATTCTTTTTAATCCATGTATAAACCATACAGGTAAAGTGAATGTAAGTCGTGTGCCATGAGTGAGTGAGATTTGATACTTAGTTCGGTATTGTGTTGAAGATCTAGAAATTTCCTGGTTGATCTTTGCATAGGCTAAGGATGGTTGGTTAGGATATGATCATAGGCCCTTTTTATTAAGATCACTTTCAGCCTAAATGATCCTACCAACATTATATGATTCCATTTATCCCAATTTAAGCCTTTAATATCTTTGATTAACTAATTAATTGTACCCATCTTTTATAATGAACCTGTTTTGGCCCTGCTCCTTCCTTGGACATTGTGAACCTCAACATAGGAAAATGCCTAAGTTGAGGGTGGCTAGAGTAGATGTGCATAAATGGTGGGAACGAGGAAAAGGGAAAGAAAAGAGAAAAGGTGAAAAATGAGGTGTGGTATGACAAATGAAAAAGAAAAAAAAAGAGATGAAAAAATTGTAAACTTTAAAAAAGAAAATTCAAAAGAAAAATAATGTTTGAAAAGGTTGAAAACACACTACACATAAAAATGCATATAAAAGAGGTGAAAAAGGGAGGAAAAGGAATGAAAAGAAAAGAGGGTGAATTAGGTGAATGGTGAAGCCAATATATGTAGTGCCAAGGAAGAGTTAGTCACTTAAAAATATCTCACATTTATCATGTCCAGCCCTAAATCCTACATTACAAGCCAGAAAAAGTCCTATAGTGACCCTAATCTGACCATCTGATAGACCGAATATGAGAAAATAAGGGCAAGCCTATGGTATCTGATACACAGTATTTAGAACTTCTTTGTGAGAGTGAGACTCTCACTTGTTCAGTCCCATGCCATATTTTTTACTATATCTGTGAGTGGAGACTTCATTTACTGTGAGGGTACATGGGTTACGTTTACTTTTACCATTGGTCTGTGTGAAAAGCATCAATGATGACTTGATTGCCTGTTGATAGCTAGATGACATGTCTCGATCCCTGCTTATCATGTTTTGTGGTTGCTTGTAGTACATTAGCTGATATTGGTTCATGGAAGAAGGGTCAAAAGTCGTTGAATTTATAGTGCAAATTTTGTATGGTCTTGGTTGTAGAGTCCTAGGTTTATTTTCTAGTTGAGCGTCATGTTTAGTTTTTTTTCTTTTCTTTTCCTGAGGACATGCAAAAGTCTTAAGTTGAGGGTGTTGATGTGTTGTGAGTTTACAGTACTTTCGACCCTCAAAACTGAGAAAATAGCATGGACTTAGGTGTGTTTATATGGATATAAGTCAATTTTTCTTTGATTACAGGACAAATAAGTGTTGGAGCAATAATGTGCAAAAGAAGCCTGAAAGTGCAGAAAATGAACTAAAGTCACAATCTTAATACGAGAAGTAGGATGATGGTACGAGCCGCACTAAGAACCATGAAAAGTTTTAGATGGTTGAATTGTGAAGAGTGCAACCTACAACTCTCAGTACGAGTCGTACAACACTAGTACGAGCCATAAAACTGAGTCGTGGAAATATTCAGAAGAATTGCACAAAAGGAAGACTCCTAACACAGATAGACAGTACGAGTCGTGGCGGCAAGGTATGAGTCATACCATCACACTCGTGACAAACTTCAGAAAGATTTAGAGTTCTTAGAGTCAAGCCACAGAAACATAGTATGACTCGTAGGAAGCATGTAAGAGTCATCCCAAGGCCCAACACTTAACCAAATAGCAGGTACGGCCCATACAATCCTGCTACAGGTCATACAATCTATCGTGGCTCAGGCAGCACCAGTTATGGAAATTTTCCTAGTTAGCTTAGGAAAAGGATTCTTATGTCTGTATAAATACGTTTTATGTTTTATTTTCAGAAGAAAACATTGAGAGAACGTTTGGAAGTAGTTAGAAAAGGTTAGAAAGGAAGGAAAAACATAGAATTAAGTTGATTGACCTGTGATCAATCTTTTCTTGATTTCTTTCTTGATCTTTGTGAATTATTCTTGAGTTATTTCGGGGATAATCAACGAAGCTTTTTCACTCATCTATGATTGTAAGTATTGAATTATGTGTTTAATTATGAATGCATATCACAATCTTACAATCATGAGAGGCTAAAACCTCCATAACTAGGAGTTGTGGGAACCATGGTGGAGTAACAAACTAGGGTTGCACAAAGTGACTCAAAACCAATGCAAAAATCATGTATTGTATTCTCTTCATGTTTAAACGTTTCTTAATGGTGTATAGCATTAGGACTTGCCCAAATTCTTTACTTGCTTGAACCTAGAGAGGTAGAGATTAGGAAAAGAGAATTACAACAAAGCCTTGATCTTTACTATCATTGTATAAACTTGAGTTGTGGTCGCATGATAGTTAAATTTGGAATATATTGATAATGGTTAGTTTGAAATTGCTCATGAGACCTAACCCGATCATTGAATATAGTCATCCAATAGGGACCAACTAGTCATTTGGATGAACCCTAGTTATCAGTTCCATAAGTAAGCATTGGTATTGATCACGTGTGTATACCCGAAGCAGTTATGAACCCATGAGGAACACAAACCCTAGTTATTCTTAACTCTTGATTTTACATCACAATTTCAGTCATTGCTTAAATTATTATTTTCATGAAACCCCCAAATTGGAGTAACTAACCAACAAGTTCACTTACTGACATTAGTCTAGATATTACATATTCCCTATGGTTTAGACCCAAACCTCTTTGTTCGATTCTTTATTGACAACGTCCGCTTCATACTTCAGTAAGAGGTGTGAGTTTGAGTGTTATCAATGCTCAAAACTAAGAAAATAGCATGGACTTAGGTGTGCTTATATGGATATAAGGAACTTTTTCTTTGATTAAGGACAGATAAGTGTTGGATCAAGAATATGCAAAAAGCAGCCTGAAAGTGCAAAAAATGGGCTAAAATCACAATCTCAGTACGAGCCGAAGGTTGATAGTATGAGCCATATTGAGAATTGTGAAAAGTTTCAGATGGATGGATTGTGAAGAATGCAACCTACAACTTTCAATACAAGTTGTACAACACTGGTACGAGTTATAACACTGAGTCATGGAAATATTCAAAGAAAATTGCACAAAGGCAAACTCCTGATACGGATAGACAGTACGAGTCATGGCGAAGAGGCATGAGTCGTACCATCACACTCATTACAAACTTTAGAAAAATTCAGAGTTCCCAGAGTCAAGCCATGGAAGCAACTCACGACTCGTAGGATGCATGTACGAGTCATACCAAGGCCCAACACTTAGCTAAATTTCAGCAAGACAAGGACTTACTAACAGTAGGTACGACCCGTACAATCTTTCTACGGGTTGTATGATCAATCGTGGCTTAAGTGGCGACAGTTATGGAAATTTACCTTGTTAGCTTAGGAAAAAGATTCTTATGTTTGTATAAATATCTTTTATGTTTTATTTTCTGAAGGGAGAACGTTGGAAGTAGTTAGAGAAGGTTAGAAAGTGAGGGAAAACACATAATTGACTTGATTGACTTGTGATCAACCTTTTGTTGATTTCTTTCTTGATCTTTGTGAATTGTTCTTGAGTTATTCCGGATATAATCAAAGAAGTTTTCTCTCATCTGCGAATGTAATTCTTGAATTATGTGTTTAATTATGAATTCATATCAGAACCTTGCAACTATGAGAGGCTAAAACCTCCATAGCTAGGGTTGTGGGAACCATGGTGGATTAACGAGCTAGGGATACACAAAAGTGATTCTAAACCAATGCGAAATACTTGTATTGTATTCTCTTCATGCTTAAATGTTTATTAACAGCTTAGAATGTCAGGACTTTCCCAAATTCTTTACTTGCTTGAGCCTAGAGAGGTAGAGATTAGGAAAAGAGAATTACAACAAAGCCTTGATCTTGATGATCATTGTATTAACTTGAGTTATGGTCACAGGATAGTTAAATTTGGAACATATTGATAATGGATTGTTTGAAACCGCTCATGAGACCTGACCCGGTGATTGCATATAGTCATCCAACAGGGATGAACTAGTCGTTTGGATGAACCCTAGTTATTAGTTTTACAAGTAAGCATTGGTATTGATCACGTGTGTATATCCAAAGTAGTTATGAACCCATGGGGAACACAAACCCTAGTTATTCTTAAATGTTGATTTACATAATAATTTCAATTGTGTTTTTAATTATTGTTTTCTTAAAACCCCCAAATTGGAGTAACTAACCAACAAGTTTACTTACCGGCATTAGTCTAGATCTTCCATATTCCTTGTGGGTTCGACCCCAACCTCTTTGTTGGGTTCTTTATTGACAACGTCTGCTTCATACTTCAGTAGGAGGTGTGAGTTTGAGCGTTTTCAAAAAGTGGTGCCGTTGCCGAGGAATACTGTAAGACTAGATTAATTGCTTGTATTTGACTTTTAGTAGTTAATTTTTGAATTACATTTTCTTTTGTTTGTGATACCCACAGGTTGTTGCTCGGTGAATGCCAAGAACTTAGAGTAGTGGAAATCCCCTGATTCCGTTAAAACCTGAAATTGAACGAACACTGCACAAAATGGAAAACCAGGAATAGTGAGATGCTCGTATAGATGAAGAAGCTCGGCAAGCTGCACTTCAAGATGCTAAGGATTCCAAAGACGAGGTTGTTAACACTGGTCGACATGGGCGGGGAAGCAAAGGTCATAGATTTTCCCCTCAATTCTTCGATGATGAGAACCCAGACATTGATAAAGTTTGGTCAACTGGAGCAATTGTACCACCACCACTGCCCACTAGGGCCAAATTTGACATCACGAGCACCGTGATTCAATTGTTAAACATGAAAGGGGTGTTCAGTGGTCACACAGCTGATGACACCAACCTGCACCTGATGAACTTCGTTGGAATATGCAAGGCGTACAGGTTGCCTGGAGTTAGCCAAGATGCCATCAGACTCAGACTTTTCCCCTTTTCTCTGTCAGGGGAAGCCACTTTATGGTTATCGGAGTTGCCCAACAACTCCATAACCAACTGGAGGGAACTCAAACAAGACTTCTTGGAGAGATTCTTTCCCCCCTCCATAATATTGCAGCTCAAGGATAAGATTTATAATTTCCGACAACTTAAAACTGAGGCACTTCATGAAACCTTGTTGAGGTGTAAGAAGAATAACAAAGTGGCCAAATCATAAATTCTAGATGACAGTTTGTTGGAAATTTTCTACAGGTATTTAAAAAATAGCACAAAAGATATAGTAGACACAATGGCGGGAGGAGCATTGATGAGTCACACCTGGGAGCAGAGTGGGTTTACAATACCACTTTTCCCTATTTGTAGTCGACGCCACTTTGGAGCATGCAGGTATGGCTCCACAGCATGCTACATTTGTGGACAGGAGGGTCATCAGATGAGGAATTTTCCAGCTAGGGGTCAGGGTGACCGAGATCGATAGGATAGGTCCTCGGTAGGATCACGAGCTCCAGCACCCCCGACAGGGTGTAGGCCCTCAGTTTAAGCTGGCAGAGGCCGAGGCAGATCAGGGGCCTCTAGTTCAGGTGCCGACCCAGACGTACTTATGCACTACCGGGGCGACATGAGTCAGAGTCATCACCAGATGTTATGACAGGTATGCTGAACATTTGCTCTCATCCTACTTATGTGTTGATAGATCCAAGATTCACCTTTTCCTATGTTACACCGTTAGTGGCTCGAAAGTTTAGTATTATGCCGGAATTGCTTCGGCAACCTTTCTAAGTGTCTACACCCATTGGTGACTCTATTATAGATAGAAGGGTCTATCAGGGGTGTACTGTAGAGATTGCCAGTCGTCAGACTACAACAGACTTGATAGAACTAGAAATGGTTGATTTTGATGCTATTATGGGTATGGAATGGCTAGCTCCATGTTATGCCAATGTCGAATGTTGGACCAAGATTGTTTGATTCCACTTTCTAGGGGATACAGTATGGGAGTGGAAAGGTAGCACAGCCACACCAAAAGGTAGGTTTATTTCCTATCTTCGGGCGAGAAAATTGATAGCAAAAGGGTGCATTTATCATATTGTCGGAGTTAAGGATGTTCGGGCAGAGCCTCCGACCCTTCAGTCTATCCAAGTTGTTAATGAATTTCCCGACATATTCCCAAATGAGCTTCCTGGTATTCCCCTAGAAAGGGAAATTAATTTTGCAATCGATCTATTACTAGGCACTCAGCCTATATCTATTCCTCCATATCGGATGGCTCCTGCTGAACTTAAAGAACTAAAGGAACAATTGAAGGATTTGCTAGACAAGGGCTTTATCAGGCCGAGTACCTTACCATGGGGTGCGCCAGTTCTGTTCGTGAGGAAGAAGGACGGCTCCCTCCGTATGTGTATAGATTATCGGCAAATGAATAAAGTCACTATCAAGAATAAGTACCCGCTTCCTAAAATAGACGACCTATTTGATCAGCAACAGGGGGCGAGGTATTTTTCAAAGATTGACTTAAGATCAGGATATCATCAGGTTCGGGTTCGTGAAAGAGATATTCCAAAGACTGCCTTCAGGACCAGATATGACCACTTTGAATTTCTAGTCATGTCCTTCGGACTGACAAATGCCCCAGCGGTGTTCATTGACCTGATGAACAACATTTTTAGACCATACCTTGACTTGTTCGTGATAGTATTTATCGATGATATTCTGGTATATTCTCGCTCAGAGGCAGATCACCAGGATCATCTACAGACAGTGCTCCAGATTCTCAGAGATCGCCAGTTGTATGCAAAATTTTCTAAATGTGAATTTTGGCTAAATTTAGTAGCCTTCTTGGGACAATTGTGTCAGATGCTGGTATATAGGTAGATATGCAGAAGATAGAGGCGGTGAAATCATGGCCTAGACCTACCACTCTGATCGAGGTATGTAGTTTCCTGGGGTTAGCCGGATATTACAAAAGGTTCATGGAAGGATTTTCCACTTTAGCAGCACCTTTAACCAAACTGACGCAGCAGGCTGCAAAATTCCATTGGACGGAAGCATGTGAGCAGAGCTTCCAGGAACTGAAAGACAGGTTGACATCGGCACCGGTACTAGCATTGCCAGAAGGAACAGAGAGTTATGCAGTCTATTGTGACGCTTCAAGTGTTGGGTTAGGATGTGTTTTGATGCAGCATGGTAAGGTGATTGCTTATGCTTCCAGGCAGCTGAGGAAGCATAAGAAGAATTTCCCTACCCATGAACTGGTGTTAGCCACAGTGATTCATGCCTTGAAAATATGGAGACATTACCTGTATGGTGTCCAGGTAGATATTTTCACTGATCACAAAAGCCTGCAGTATATTTTTCACCCAAAAAGAGTTGAATTTGCGGCAGCGTCGCTGGTTAGAGCTGTTAAAGGATTATGGTGTGAATATTTTATATCACCTGGGAAGGGCCAATGTTGTAGCAGATTCCCTTAGTCGTAAATCCATGGGGATCCTGGCATATCTATAGCCCGAGCAGCAGGAATTGGCCCGAGAATTGCATCAGCTAGCAAGTTTAGTCGTTCGTATAGTAGAATTGGGAGACAATGGAGCGGTAATCCAAAATACCGCAGTGTCATCATTAGTTGTGGAAGTGAAAGAATGGCAGTATGAAGATCCTAGCCTGGTTCAGCTCAGAAATATGGTCCAACGAGGGGAAAGGACAGATTTTCAGGTAACCGAGGATGGATTTTTGAGATATAGGGATCGCCTCTGCGTTCCAGACATGGAATGGCTTCGCCAGCAGATTATGGGCGAGGTACACTATTCCCGTTACTCTCTCCATCCAGGTTCGACAAAGATGTACCATGACGTAAAAAAGATTTACTAGTGGCCGGGAGTGAAAAAGGGGATAGCAGAATTCGTAGCTCAATGTCCTAATTGCCAACAGGTGAAAGCTGAACATCAGAAACCAGGTGGACTGACATAGGATATAGCCGTTCCTTTATGGAAATGGGAGGCAGTTAATATGGATTTCGTAGTAGGGTTACCTCGTACCAGGCGTAAATATGATTCTATCTGGGTAATTTTTGACAGGTTAACAAAATCAGCTCACTTTCTTCCAGTAAGGGCTACCTTTTCAGCCGAAGATTATGTTGAGCTGTATATTAGAGAAATAGTCCGACTGCATGGTGTTCCGCTATCAATTATCTCTGACAGAGGAGCGCAGTTTACAGCTAAGTTTTGGCAATCTTTTTATAGGGGCCTAGGGAAGAAGGTTAACCTGAGCACAACCTTCCATCCTCAGACAGACGGGCAGGCAGAACGTACAATCCAGACGCTCGAGGATATGTTACGGGCGTGTGTGCTAGATTT